>CM059194.1:89094399-89411899 GCA_030323885.1 Branchipolynoe longqiensis | reverse complement strand
GTCATATCAATAACTAGACAATAGGAGCCTTCCCAGTTGATGCCTACTTGTCCCTGCAGAGGAACTGAAGCCCAATGTTGTCATTATCCAGACAAAACACTCATTCACAGATGGGTGCAGAAATTCAGGGATCACTGGCCAGTGTTAAATCATGCATATACGGAACACACATACTGTACGACCAGTAAGTGCAAGGTCACCGGAGAACATTGATGCTATTACTGTGTGAGGGACTCCATTGTTCAAAGTCCTAAGAAATCTCTCCGGCGACGCAGCCAAGAGTTACGCATAAAGGTTGGACTATTTGATCTACAAACTGAAAGCTTTGTGGAATGATCATGCACAAACTGAAGTTAATATGAACCAAACATGACATAATTCACTGAAAATATGTCTAAGTTTTTAGCATTTTTAGGGCGGTATTTTTGGGGACATTTTTGGGGGGGGGGAGAGGTCATGTCACCCTGTATATGGCACACTGCAATTCACTATCCTGTAACCCGCTCAGCTCAACCCTCACACCGTCTAACTGAGGACATCAGTATCTACCTAAGCTATAGGCGTCACTCCCTGCCATCCACGCTAATCACTCATCTAGGCAGCCATTTGTCATGCGCACTAATTACTCAAACTCCTTCTGACGGCAACATAATTATATACCTATTTGTTTTATTTAGAGCCTGGATTATCACTCACTTAAATTACAAGATATATGACAGTGACCGATTTATCACTAAATTACTAGTTGAGGGAGTGGGTGGAGGTGAAGGAAATAAACATGAAACACCTCACACATCACTACTAATGGAAAGATTTGATAAGTCACAATAGCATCTACAATTATTTCTCATTTATGACTATGCATCTAGATATATTAGAATCATCGCTTGATCCTACCTTATTCTCAATGCAAACAAATACCTCTTATTTCACACGGCAAAACCAATTATGTAAGAACTGTAATGTCGCATGGCTGGGAGACCAACGCCTCAGTGGTGACAAAAGAAGTTGTTTACTGAATAAACATTGTTTTATGATTAGAAAATAATGGTTACACCAAAAAGCATCGATCTCCAACTACCACCATACTTCACATCTGGCAACCCCCAAGCACCCCCTTCCCCCCTCCCCCACATGCACATGTTCCCGCCAATCGCACCCCCCCCCCCACACCCAGCCACCCTGATACACACATACACACATATCCTCAAGCAGACCCCTCTTTCCCATTCCCCAACCCTGACACACACACAAGCACTCTTTCCCATCCCGCCCGCTCTGACACACACACACACACACGCACGCGCACGCGCACACATGCACACTCACACACACACACACACACACACACCCTGATACACACATATATACAGATAACACACTCAACATCCGTGCATCCCAACTCCTACAGTTTCACCACAGCGCAGGCGACGCCGAGTCAATCCCACCGCAATGGACCAGACGGGATGGCCGAATGGGTTAGAGCCCCCGTCTCCCGTGTTGGTAGACCGTGGGTTCGAACCCTGGTGGAGTCACACCAATGACTTAAAAATTGATACTTGTCGCTTCCTAGCCTGGCACCTGGCATTATTAGGATAGGGCAAGGACTGGTTGGCTCAGTGTCAGAATAATGTGACTGAGTGGGATATCAGGTCATGGTGTGGCCGAGTCTCCAAGTGGGGCAGCACTATAATAATAAATTCGCCATGAGTGCACACTGTCACAAGTCGGTACCCGTCCTGATATGACCTTAAATGTTGCTAGGAAGAAAAACAAACACACAAACCAAAAACCCACCGCAATTCCTCATCACATCATATCACTGTTCACTCTGAACACCAAAGTGGGTTCGCCATGCACACAGCAAACACCACCACCAGGCTGTTATCTCAGTGTTGCTGTTCTTTGTTGTTGTTGTGGTAGGTTTGTTGGTTGTTGTTTTTTCAAATTACAAAATCATACGGCCCTGTATTTTACAGATCCAGTCTAACTCAATTCACGAGTCAAACCAATGACGTACAAAATTGACACTTGTCACTACCTAGCCTGGCCTTCGACATTACTAGGATAGGGCAAAGACGGGTTTGCACAGCATCAGGATAATGTGACTGGGTGAGATTATACATACATACATACATACATACATACATACATACATACATACATACATACATACATACATACATACATACATACATACATACACACACGACCATAATGCTGGCGGCCCGGTTTCCCAGTGGGGTAGCACTTTGAAATTGAAGTCATCATGGATGCGAACTGTCGCAAGTCAGTAGTACCTTTCTGATGTGACCTTAGATGTTGCGAGGACCTAACAAACAAACCCCTTCACTTTTTCAAATCGAACACACTCTGTATTCCTTTAATATGATAAATCGTCACTGATAAGTGCCTCTGAATTTCTACATACATTATTTAATATAAATTATGCCCTCTCAAAGTGTTCCTCGATAACTATATATTCATAACCTGACTAAAGAATCTGAGCAAATGAGCAGGCGCAAATGACAGTGTAGAGTGTCCGCAATTAGGATTGGGGCTGGTGGAGGTGCCACTGGTCCTCCCAATGGAAGGAATGCAGCAAATACATAGCAGTGGTAATGGGGACATTTCAGTTTGCATGACTCTCTCGTCAGATGACACACCATGCCGGACTCTGTATGCTTTGGTGTGTGGTGAGTGTGTTATGGTGGGATGGGGTGGGGTTGGTTGGGGTGTAGGTGTGTATGGTGGGCGTGTGGTGGGGGTGTATGTTTGTGTGGTGGAGGTGTTTGGGTGTGGTGAGGATTTTGGTGTGTGTGGTGGGGGTGTGTGTGGATTTAGGGGTGTGTGGTGGGGATGTAGGTGTGTAGTGGGAATGTAAGGGTGTGTGGTGAGTGGGTATGGTGTCGTGGGTGTGGTTGGGGCATATGTGTGTGTCGTGGGTGTGTTGTGGAGGTGTAGGGGTGTGGTGAGGATTTTGGCGGGTGTGGTGGGGTGTATGGGGATTTAGAGATGTATGGTAGGGGTGTGTGTTGAGTGGGTATGGTGGGGTGTGTGTGTGGGGTGTATGGGTGTGATGGGGTGTATGGGTGTGGTGGGGGCTTAGGGATGTGTTGGGGGTTGACAGTGTGTGTGATTGGAGTGTAGGTGGTTTGTGGTGGAGGTGTAGGGGTGTCTTGCAGAGCGGCACCTCACAATCTTTAGCATCCCTAAACCCCCACCACACACCTACACCCCCACCACAGCTCTAACCCCCCACTACACACACCTATACCCCCTACACCCCACACCCCCAGTACCCCTTACACCCCCACCACACACCTAAACCTCCACCACACACTTACACCCCCACCACACACTTACACCCCCACCACACACTTACACCCCCACCACACACATACACCCCCACCACACACACACTACACCTACCACACACCTACACCCTCCCAACACACCTGAACCTCGACCACACAGACCTACACCCCAACCACATCCCTAAACCCCCACCACATCCCTGAATCCCCATCACACACCTACACCCCAACCACACACATACACCCTCACCATACACCTACACCTCCCACCACACACCTACACCCCCACCACACACCTACACACCGACCACATCCCTAAACCCCCACCACACACAACCTCCCCACCACATACCTACACCACCACCACACACATACCTACACCCCAACCACACACCCCCACCCCCACCACACACCTACACCACCAGCACACACACACACATCTACACCCTTCTATCCAACCATGATGGCCGACTTGGACCGGTAACGGGTGCTGCCAACAAGTGCATAGCGAGAGAAATGGCTCATGAAAGGTCCCCATTAGTGGATAATAATAACAATATTCCCTTCCGTGCCGTTATACTCATATAATGTTTACACATCACGTTTGATTGACCAAAAAAATTGTTTTCGTAACTTTTACTTTTATTGGTGTTGGTTTACTTGTGGGGGTCGTGAACACCCCCCCCCCCACCCCCTTTTTCTCACGGGATGGCCATGAATTCTGCATCCGGCGAGTCGGGGGAGGAGCTACATTCGGGGCGCCCCCTAGTGGCCGCTAACGTGGCCCTCGGTGGTGGGACGCTTGGCCCCCTGGTGGCGTCCCATGGTGGCGCCCCCTGGCGAAAACTGGCCGGGTAGCGTCGGTCGGTCCATTATTCAGTAATCACGCCAGTCCACTGCCAGTGAGTGACACCTCAGTTCCACCCCCTCCACCCCCCACCCCCACCCAATGGCACAACCCCAGTTAGCGTACACGCACTGTCCCCCATATGGCTACAGCATACAGACCCGTTCACAAAAGGTTAGTTGGTTTGTTGTTGCGCTTTTCCGTCCTAGCAGTAGCAACACCTATGGTCATATCAGGACGGGGACCGACTTGCGACAGTGCGCACTCATGGCGACTTTATAGTGCTACGCCACTGGGAATATTAGCCCACAGGCACTATGACCCGATATCCTATTCAGTCACATTATCCCAATACTGTGCTAACCAGTCCTTGTCCTATCCTAGTAATGCCGACCGCCAGGCTAGGGAGCGACAAGTATCGATTTTATAAGCCATTGATTTGACTTGGCCGGGATTCGAACTCCTGGCCTTCCACATGGAAAGCCTGCGCTCTACCAATTGGGCCACCGCGTCCGGTCGTTCACAAAAGGTGTGCCTCTCTATTGTCCGCGAGATGAAACTCACTAACACATCCCGAGTCATCCAATCATAACCAGTGTTAAACCCAATTTAACAAATAAAAATAAATAAAAGCATTAATTGCTGACTTCTGAACAAGTTCACAATCTCGGTGATTAAAAAAAAAAGAATAAAAAAAAAAGAGAAATCAATTTCACTGAATAAAGATGACAAAGGACAAAACTATCCCAACTTGTCACCCCGCTCCCACCCCCACTCAAAACGCACCACCACCACCACCACCACCACCACCACCACCACCACCACCACCAATGCCCCAGTGTACACTAAAAGATTATACCCTATCCTTATGTGTGCCCAGAGGTCTGGAAGCTAGATAACTCATCCCTCAGACTGCAGCGCCCAACACCCCCCCTGAGTAAACATAAAACTAGAGACTACTTACAACTACAGACAAATCATTAAACCTGCGTCCAAACCCACTGCTATAATTAGAGAGAATTTGAGATGTTAGTGAAATGGGACACATGAGGGGGATTGCCACACAAACATTTTTTTCGATGCTCACACTAACAGGTTGGTTGTTGGAGTTACACGTTCTGGCAACATATAAGGTCATATCAGGATGTGTACTGACTTGTGACAGTGTGTACTCCTGGCGACTTTATAGTGCAGCCCCACTGGGAAATCAGGCCACCAACACCATGACCCGATATCTCACTCAATCAAATTATCCTGACACTGACCTAACCAGTCCTTGCCCTATCCTATTAATACTGAGTGCCAAGCTAGGAAGCGACAATTTTGTAAATCATTGGTTTGATTCGACTGGGAATTGAACTCCTGATCTCCCGCACGGGAGGCCTGCGCTCTACTGATTCGGCAACCGCACCCGTTCCACAGAGGGAAGTAAGATCCCACTACAGCCCCCCCCCCCCTCCCCTCCAACACCCATAATCCAACACGTGCATAATCCAACTACGCCCCCGTCCACACCTCAGTCCCACCCTCAGCAAAGCACAGACCCCCACCCCCCCTCCCCCCACAACCACACCCACCTTCGGTTAACCGTATCCAGTGACTACGTGCTGTGCGCGTGATGTGCGCGTGCTGTGCGCGTGCTGTGCGCGTGCTGTGCGCATGCTGTGCACCGCCGCCTTGAGGCGCCGGCTAGTGGTTGGCTTGTGATGCACGTGTGTTTGGGGGCCTTGACTTGAGTGTGTGTGTATGTGTGTGTGTGGGGGGGGGGGGTTGTCTGTGTGTTGTGTATGTTGTCTTTTGTTTTAGGTCCTAGCAACATCCAAGATCATATCAGGACGGATACCGATTTGTGACAGTGCGCACCCATGGGGACTTTATAGTGCTGCCCCACTGGGAGACCAGGCCACTGGTAACATCCGAACTTCCGATCTCCCGCACAGGTAGCATGCATTCCACCGCATCCGGCATGTGTGTGTTGTGTATGTGCATGTTAGCGTTTGTGTGATTGTGTTTACTTGTGTGATATTTGAATGTGTGACTGTGTGTATGTGTATGAATGTGTATTTATAATGTGTGAATCTGTGTGTTTGTTGTTGTTTTACATCCCGGCAACATCTAAGGTTATATCAGGACGGTGTTATGTGTATAGATACACGTGTATCAATGTGGCATATTTATTAATTTGAATAGGTAAAACTACCCGGTCTGGGATATTAACCTTCAGGTTGCACACATACACAAAACAAAGAGATTGGGGGAAGAAAAAAAAAAGAAAGTGAGAAAACAAAAACCGAACAGGGACAGCAATGAGTGCATTTACTCCCGCAGCTGTCTCTGATACAGGGCTGCTGAACGACCCATTAGAAAAAGCCGCGAAAGGCTGGGTAAAGTTGTTGTTGTTTTACGTCCTAGCAACATCTAAGGTCATATCAGGACAGGTTCCGACTTGTGACAGTGCGCACTCATGGTGACTTTATAGTGCTGACCCACTGAGAAACCATGACCTGGTTTCCCACTCAGTCACATTATCCTGACACTGAGCACACCAGTCCTTGCCCTATCCTAATAATGCAGAGCGCCTGGCTAGGAAGCGACAAGTATCAATTTTTAAGTCATTGGTTTGACTCGACCAGAGTTAGGCTGGGTAAATGAAATCAACACATAAATTCTTAATTTAAGGCGTAAAATATATTATTCATATACATCTTCATATTTACCAGCTACTATTGAGTTGAAAAATATAACAAAACATGTAGTTTAATGGACATTAAAAGTGAAATTGACAGCATACTGTGTTCGGTGTCTTGTCTTTTTGCATTCTCTCCCATTTCACCAACTCTATGCCGATATAAGTAGTCATTATATACTGGAACAGTGTAAATGTGCCAAATTAATGTTGGCGTACTTGCCAAAACTCTCCCCCATAGGCTTCAACAGCGACATGTTCTACTAGACTGACTTAGTATGCCATTTTATGCCGATACAAATATATAATAAGTGCACCAGTATCTAAGTTGGATATCTAGGATCAAATTTAGATAAGTGTTTTACTTATGAAAATGTTATGCTTTTATCGGACTATGCAACTTTAACACTGATGTATTTCAGTGATGTATTTCAAGTAAATCACCACGGTTACACATGCAATATACTATATTCTTTAAAGAGGGGAAAGGCCTGTCCCTATATAATCTCTTAAGGTTGCATAGTCCGATAAAGCATCAAATTTCCAAAACCATAACATCCAGCTAGATTTTATTCTACATATCAAACGTAGATAGTGATGCACTTTTTAAGCATCTGTTGCCACATAGAACGGAATACCAAGTCAATTTAATAATGTTACTGCATAATATTGGCATTCTTGCCAACATTAATTTTGCATGGTTGCACTTCAAATATCTCAAAAGTTAGCGATTCAAAATAAAAAGTTACTTTAAACTAAAGTAAGGTAGATCATAATAGTCAATTTAATATATTTATCCCTGAAAAATGATATCTCAAAAGCATCGGACTAGGCAAATTTAACAAATGAGCATTGGGAAACAATATATACCTTATTTGATTACCCCCAGTATATATGTGACTTTAATTTTTTTATAATTATTATTAGCATTTAATTCTGTAATTTACGAGGACGGAGACAAAGTATCTATACAGTACAACTCCGTTAAACCAAGCTCGGTTAAACCAAACGAACGGTTAATCCAAACTTGTTTCGGAGGCCCGGCAAAGTACTACCACTTATCATATAAAAAAGTTAGTTACGCCAAAGTCGGTTAATCCAAAGTATCGGTTAATCCAAACAAAATTGTCGGCCCCAGGCCACTTCCGGTACAGTTAAACCAAACTTTCATGTGGTTTTAAGGTCATCTGAGACTGTTTTTATATGATAGATGGTAGTATTTTTCCGGGTCGCTGAGAAAAGTTTGGATTAACCGATCGTTTGATTTGACCAAGCTTGGTTTAATGGGGTCAAACTGTATAGACATAAAAAAAACAATAATCATAGTGTCCACATACATTGTATATTACATTAATAATGCACCCACGTTTTTGCTAAAGCCAAGTCAAAGCTTGGTTAAACCAATGATCGGTTAATCAAAACAAATTGCTAGGGTCCCTTCAAGTTTGGTTTAACGGGGTTGTGCTGTATACTGGTTTATTACTCGGAAGAGCCCAGTTTGACACGTGAAGAATAACCGGCAATCAGATCAACTGTGCTTCCCCTCAGATTGTAAGGCTCGATGGACTAGAACCCTCAACCCTCACGTTAGTCCCTTATTACAGCTGCGGCTGGGTGGGTATGCAGGTATTGCAATACCTCAGGGAGTTTGACGCCCCTGCCCTGCAGAGTTCTAAACCACTGCCTTGTGGTACAGGTTCTTGATAGAACCGTAGGCTAAAGGAGCAAACCATGAACAGAAAACCATGTCACTGTGGCAGCATCAAGGGTGGTTGATGTATGGAACTCCCAACATCTCCCGACCAGCCACTGCAGGGACAAATAGTTTTGCGCATGTCTGGACATGTTCTTGCCGGTGTGAAACCTCTATTTGCTCCCCGAGAGAGTGCCACTGGTAACTTGCAAAGGCCAGCAGCACTTCAACACTTTTGCAGGCAGCTTTCATGAAATGGCTAAATGGAGAGCGGTAGTCAAGTAATGAAAGCAGTCTTTGTCCCATCACGACCGACAGCATGATGATGATGATGATGATGATGATATACTGGAACCAGGAATTCCACTTTCTGTTCCACACAAAAGCAATTTTTGCATGTATTTAGACTACGTTGTCATTCACCCCTACTGTGCGTAGTGGTGAATCTTTTATCTATAGTCAGTGAGTGCTGTGTTTGTGGAGGAACAGGGCGGTAGTGGAGTGGCAATGTGGGCATGGGCGGTCAGGTCTGCAAGTGTCAGGTTCCAGTGGCTCGTGCTGAGATGGCAAGACATGACAGGGGGGAGGGGGGGGGGGGGGGGAGAGGGAGGGGAGAGGGGGGAAGGTGAGGGAGGGGACGGGAAGAGATGGTAAAGGGGGATGTGAGAGGGAGGAAGGATGGGGAGAGGGTGGAGATGGAGGGGAGGGATGGACGTAGGGGAGGAGGTAGGGGGAAGGGGGGGTTGGGTTGGAGGGGGAAGGTGAAAAGTGAAGGTGGGTGGGAGAGGTGGGGTGGACGTAGGAGAGGGGGCAGGAGGAGAGAGGGGGTTTTGGAGGGGAGGGGAGGGGTACTGGGAGGGGGATGAATGGTGGGGAGGGGTGGGGGAAGAGAGGACGGTGAAGGGGGGTGGGAAGGAAGGGGGGGAGTGGAGGTGGGGAAGGGTGGACATCGGGGATAGGTTAAGGGAGGGAGAGGGGTGAAGAGTGGAGGGAGAGGGGGTAGAGGGGAGCGCGTGTCAAGAGCCGAGCCCCTCGTCGAAGTGTGAGTATGGCTTCTATTACTATTACTATATTAGCAGTGTTGTACGAGGGAACTGAAGGGTGGCGCTCCCTGTTGTGTGCAGAGAGCATTAAACTAACACGCGCTTGTGGCCCAGCCCACGCACAGGTGTTGGTTTGTAGTATAGCATTTCTACACTAAGGGTCTCTGCGGAGTTTACTTGAAATAGACATCATACATATACATCATAAATATACATCATAGCAATAGTTGGTTGGTTAGTTGGTTATTGGAGTTTTACGCCCTGGCATCTTTATAGTGCTGCCCCACCTGGAGATGAGGCTGCCAGCACGATGCCGTCATATCCCACTCAGTCACATCCTGACACTGAGCCAACCAGTCCTTGCCGTATCATCATAATGCCGAGCGCCTGGCTAGATCATTTTCGTACAATTATGACTTTAGTAAGGATATACAGATGAGCTGAATGCAGGAATTACAAAAGTAATTCATTTCATATCAAATTCAATATCAAGGATCGACTCATCCTAGCAGTTTGTTAAGCTTAAGCCCAGGCCGTACTCAATAAATAGACTGCTATGTTATACCCCACTCACACTACCCTTGTGATCGCTTGCGACCACTTTGCGACCATCAAAAAGGGGCGATTGCAAAGTAGTCAGTGACCGATTGGCGAGCTCCCGGTGTACCATTTTGGTCACAAGGAGGTTGCAAATGCTGCACCAAAAATCTCATTGTGACCACTTTGGTCGCAAGGTTACCGACCATTTTCAGCGCTTGCGACTGATCGCCAACCATTATTTCCCCCCCTGCTTTTTTTGCTTTAGTCGCAAGGTCACCGGTTTTGGTAGCAAAGTGGTAAGAAGCTGTAGCATGGCTGAGGCCTAACATGATCAAGCCTACTGTTGCTCACAACTTAGTTACTACGAAGCTCCAGTGTGTAATGTGACGCTTGAAAATCAACTTCTGCTGACTTTCCCTTATCCTGATAGCATTAAGCATTAAGTACCGCCATATATAAATACGTGGACGCAATAAATAAATACACAATTATCCAGCCTAGCCCCTAGAGGTCGGCTGAAAGCCACCTTGCCCCCTGATGGATCTAAGCAGAACTAAATCAAAGATTCAGATGAAGAGGAAGACTGACAACTAGAAGTCTTTATCTCAAGCATGTGAACTAAGCGACAACCAATGTGAATACAATTGGGAAAATACTGAGGGTTTCCCACTGCCATCCGATTATTTGTTTGTTTTGTTTGGGTTTTATGTCCTAGTAACATATATGGTCATATCACGATAGGTACCGACAGTGCGCACTCATGGTGACTTTATAGTGCTGCCCCACTGAGAGACCAGACCACCTGTACCATGACCCGATATCCCACACAGTCACATTTTCCCGATACTGGTAAAAACCAGTCCATGCCCTATTCCATCAATGCTGAGCGCTAGGTTGACTAGTGACAAGTGTCAATTTGGTAAGTAATTGGTTTCACTCGACCGGGATTTGAACCTTCGATCTGTCTGGTTGACTGCGAATAGAGGCCAGGCGAAAGTGAATGATTCAAATGTTTTCAGTTTCAGTTAACAGATGGAAGTTGGGGTTGGTGTATTTACCACTGCCATGGACTTATCCCTTTTTAGTGGTTGACCTTTGACCCACTTATCATGACCTTTTTATATATCTGTCCACTACTTGGCTGCCCAACATCTATCAATATCATCTGGAAACTGACCGGAATGGCTGAATCGATAAGAGAGCTGAGTGGATTCCACTGCGGGAGGTCGGGGGTTCAAACCAACGAATGATAATGGGATATAATGATAATGGGATATAATGATAATGGGATATAATGATAATGGGATATAATGATAATGGGATATAATGATAATGGGATATAATGATAATGGGATATAATGATGGCCTTGTCTTCCCGTGGGTGCAGCACTATAAAAGCGCCATGAGTGTACACCGTCACAAGTCAGTAGCCGTCCTGATATGACCTTAGATGTTGCTAGGACGTAAATTCCCAACAAAAACAAAACAAGGCATACAAATGGTGTCAGCTTTAAAAAGTAGATATATGCATTGGGATGTCGCAGTTACATAACGAGAACTTTCAAGGACTTGAGGGCCACATACCTCTCATTGAAGTGAATTGCCTTACCGCAGTGCATTAGTCTTTAACCAGACCATCAGGAATCCCCTCAATCTGCATGCCAAACCCTTCGCCGAAACCAATCTACTTCTAATTCTCAAACAAGGTCTTGTTCTAAACAAGCCTGTTTTAAGTGTGCGCCTGGTCTATAGGGATGGTTAGGTCATTTGGATCTTTAATTGGATTCCATCTTGTTTTATATTCCACCCGATCCGCCTGAATTATTGGTTGCTAAGGTACTAACAAAGCCAGTGCTTTGAGAATCAGCCTTAAAGCGAAAAGCACACAAGAATGTTTCTGCCACAGCATAATGCACACAGCTATCTGGCCACAGGTCATGTTCATGCTGCCAATATAAATCCTGACGGAGATGTTCCTTGTATGGAACATGCAGACGGTACCGTATTCATAACTCAGGGATGAAAGTGGTCTCCGGCAAAAAAATGCGGAAATGAAGTCGAGATTATGGTGAATTTCCGCGAAAACGCAATTTCCCCCCATAGGATTAGCACTGTCAGGGAATTGCGGAAAAATAGTCAAGTTTCAACTGTCCTTGTTGTGGCTATATTATCACCCATACCTAACACTTTCTTGTTTGGGTTTTATGTTCTCGCAACATATAAGAATGAGATTCGAACCAAATAGTTATTGTCTTATACATCCCGATCACTTGGCATTTTGTTTTTCATCAATCGTAAATATAAAAAATCGCGGAAATCCGCGAAATCGCAGAGATCTTTTATCACTGATTAACTAACTTCGTATTAAAGCTGCATAGTCCGATGAAGGAATCAAATTTTCTAAACCAAAAAACTGACTTAGATTTGGTCTCCAGCTCAGATACAGGTGCACTCATTCAAGATTTATTGCTGGTATTGAAGGAATAAAAAGTCAATTTAAATTAGGGATGAAAGTGGTCTACGGGGGAAAAAAAGCGGAAATGCTGATATTCTCCCATAGCTTTAGCATTGTCAGGGAATCGCGGAAAAATACCGGAAGTCAGGTCTCAACTAGCCTTGTTGTGATGGCATTATCACCCATATCTAACAGTTTCTTGCTTAGGTTTTATGTTCTAACTACATCTAAGGTCATATAAGAATGGTATTCGAACCACCCAACTGTTGTCATATACATCCCATCTTTTGTAATTTTGTTTAACGTTAATCGGTGGATATAAGAAATCCCGGAAATCCGCGAAACCGCGGAGGTCTTTCATCTCTGTTTAATAGAACCTGTCATTGTTGAAGTCTATGGGGTCCAGTATTTCGACATGGATACCAAAATTAACTTTCCATATTTTCACTTTAAATATCTCCAAAGTTAACCCTGTAAAATCAAACTTACTTCAAACTAATTCAAAGTAGAGTATACAAGGACGCAGAAATCAAGGTGGTCAGAAGAAAAGGTTCAATGACTGCCTTAAATACAACCTGAAGAAATGTAACGTCAATACTACAACCTCGGAAATAGTGGCCAAGCTCAGGAGTTCACGGGTGCTTCTTTTTCGCAAATGCACAACACAGTTTGAAACTGATTGTAAATATCAAGCTAAACAAAAGTGTCATCAGAGAAAAGATCGTCTCCTTCATCACCCAGACTCTCTGACAGCAGCTACATACACATGTCCAAGATGCCACTGCAGATACCGAGCACAAATTGGACTCATCGGTCATCGATGAGTTCACAACAAATGATGAGTTGCTGTCGTCGTCGCAACCAATACCATGGACAATCAAGAGAGATATACCGGACGGGATGGCCGAATGAGTTAGAGCGTCCGTCTCCTGTGTTGGTAGACCGTGGGTTCGAACCCTGGTCGAGTCAAACCAATGACTTAAAAATTGATCCTTGTTGCTTCCTAGACAGCGCTCGGCATTATTAGGATAGGACGAGGACTGGTTGGTTCAGTGTCAGGATAATGTGACTGAATGGGATATCAGGTCATGGTGCTGGCAGCCTGGTCTCCCAGTGGGGCAGCACTATACATTTGCCATGAGTGCGCACTGTCACGAGTCGGTACCCATCCGGATATGACCTTAGATGTTGCTAAGACATAAAACAACAAACAAACAAAATCAAGAGAGATAAGTACTCGCTCATAGACACTGACGCACACACACACACATACGCACACACGCACGCACACACACACACACACATAAGCATTCCAATGGCAACCTCTTCACACAACGTCAATGTTGCAACACTAATGCTGGGCATCCTACACATGGTGTAGGAAAGCCTTCCAGTGTTTGCACACTGAATTTACGTCCTACCAGTACGTGACTAGTTCACGAATGTGACATTGTGGGGCACTACACGAGAGACACGTGCGCCAACACACACAAAGAAAGGCCTTTCAAAAGTAGTAGCTACAAATAATCCTGGGGGGAAAAAAAGAAACAGAAGGGAAAAATAAAACTACTGATCGCTCTGATCAAATGCTCGACTATACACAGGCCAATGGGTGCCACGCCCTGTCCAGATAAACACAGGTCAACAAACTCTTTGACAGTCATTTCTGACAGCCACTGATTCACAAACTCTTTGCTATTCATTTCTGACAGCCACTGTTTCACAAACACTTTGACGATCACTACAGGCACGTATCCCGTTCACAAATTGTTCGGCAATAACATTTTGCAATAAACACACTTGGCTAACTAAAACATTTTCTGTTGCTTGTTTGTCCTAGCAACATTTAAGGTCATATCAGGACGGGTACTAACTTTATACAGTAAATGCAATACTTCACACAGTGTAAAAAAATACCCTATACACTGTATAAGTACTCTATACAGTGTATAAATACTCTTCTATACAGTGTATAAATACTCTATACAGTGTGTAAATATGCGTGTAACTGAGCTACACCACGGTTAGAAGTGCTGTACCATGTCGAAGTGCGTTAGTCTCTAAATATACTGCATCATGTGTGTAAGCTCACGATACAGTGTGTACATGCGTTACATAGTGTGTAAACGCTAAACACAATGCGTAAATATATACACACTTGCAGAAGCAGAGTTGGTAAAGTGCTCCTCCCGCCACACACCCTCCTATGATCCATCACGCATGCTCCAACAAACGTCAGCCACACTGACAGGGGCCAGTCAGCGCACTCCAATTGTTTCCCCTCATAAATGGCGCTCGTGTTGCCCAGATTCCCCATTAGGTGGCGTTGGCGGCCACGTGATGGAGCAGCGTCCCTGGCGACCTACTACATCACGACCCTGCCAATGGTGACGTCAAGTCAGACCCTGCTTGCACTGTTCGCCTGTAACCAGCGAACGCGCAGGGTTTTTCGCGAACAGCGAAATTGTTTGTTGTTTGTTGGGGTTTTACATCCTGTGCAACCTCTAAGGTTCATATCAGGATGGGTATCAACTTGTGACAGTGCACACTCATGGCGACTTATAAGTGCTACCCCCACTGGGAGACCAGGCCACTGATGCCTGGACCTGATATCCCACTCAGTCAAATTATCCTGATAACCAGTCCTTGCCATATCTTAGTAATGCTGGGCGAAAGGCTAAGTAGCGACAAGTATAAATTTGCTACTTCATTGGTTTGACTCAGCTGGGATTCAAACTCCCAACCTTCCACATGGGAAGCCTGTGCTCTACCAATTTGGCCACCGTGTTTGGTGAAAACCGAAATGGAGAGCTTGGAATGGAATTGAATGGAATGGAATACAGTGGAGAGCTCAGTGTTTCCACAAGCACCATGTTCCATGTTCCATGTAACCAATATATCAACCAAGCCCATCTGTTGCTATGAGTACGCATACAGCAAGCACCCTGCGAAAGGTAATTTCTCAACTAGATATTGAAGGTGAGGTCCAGGTTTTTAAATTAATTTTTTGTTTGTTTTTGTTATCCAGTTTCCTCATTCTGATTCTCCCTTTGTGAGTGATACGCCTCTGGGCACAGACAGACAGTTTGAAAAAATATACGGATTTTCGGTTTAGAATTCTATATTGGCAGAGAGCATTATTATTCTTGGATGACAGAGTGGGAACAAGGTTATGTAAACTAAAAGCAATAGTATCCCACTCCCAGTGTACATGATAATGAGTGATGTGAAATATATGTTATACATGATGCTTAAGGTTAATGAAGAAATGTGTTATATAAAAAACAGTTACGGTTGATGAAATATTCCTCTATGTATTCATAAAGAATGCAATTGGAGGAAAGGGACATTTTTGGTAACTATATATAAATATATATATATATATATATATATATATATATATATATATATATATATATTTGTAACTGTTGCAACTACCTGTTCACCCTTAACCACTGTGCGGGCCCCCACAGCCTCATTTGCATATGCACCCAGGGCACCACCTGCAGCTGAGTTGAGTGACAGCCCCCACCACTCGGGGGTGGCTCCCACCCCGGCTGTGGGGGTGCCTGATTGGCTGACTGTGGGACTGCTCAGTCACCCACATCTACCTTGGCCCCCTGACCACACTAGCCTCACTTTGAGATTAATTCATTATTCAAGATTCTGCTTCAGACACACTGAATAGAGAACACTCTACTCCTTGCTCTTGAGTGAGACACACCTACTCTTGAGCAGGAACCCCAGACACTCTGTCTGATGCTAGGCAAATTCAGATATTCCAATTGAGTGTGTACACAGCCATAGGACTCCTGTCCCATAGGTTGTAGGCACTGCTTTATATACAGGCTAAAGTAGTAATGAGATACTGTGTGGACAGAAGGTAAGGAGTGTGGATGATAGGTCACTAGTAGGTGGACAGGAGTTGATGCCAATAAAGCACAACTTCTCCACTGTTTATATGTGTGACTTGTCTTCATTCTTCCTTAGTATTGGTTAATGAGTTGATAGTCGGTATTTGAATAACAGCATCACAGGTGATATGAAGGGGAAGAGTTTTATGGTATTATCTGGTGTTCACGACGGCCGAACCCAGTAATATTATAAGTTGGCTGTGACAGGAGTGCTGGTGATTGCTGCAATGAGCACTAAGCACACAAATGGAACTTAGGAAGTGACAACAGCTTGTAGAATGTTAACAGTTTCGTGGCACATATTGGGGCAGTTGGTTGGTTGTTGAAGTTTTACATCCTGGCAACATATAAGGTCATATAAGGGTGGGTACCAATGTGACCTCTGACTTCTGACAGTGCTGCTCCACTGGGACAGCAGGCCGCTGGCAACATGACCTGCTATCCCACTCAGTAACACCGACTTCCCACTCAGCCACATCATCCTGTAACTGAGCTCAACCATTCGCCAAGGTGATGCCTGGAGCTGCGGCATGGTTTTTGCCAGAGGGTAAAACAGTTAAAATTCTGTACCCTTAAATTTTCTGATGATACGACTCTGGACCCTCAAAATGTTCGGACAATTGTTTTTAAAAGGTTCTTCAATGAGCCAGAGACAACAAAGCCTCCAGACCCACCCCCCCTCCATTCTGCGTACCCTCAAATTATTTTATCGCGGAAACCCTGTGAGGGGATTAGCGTGCTCCAAGGCTGACAAGACCGGCCTAACCAGGCAGTGAGCTGCAGCCTCATTAGACAAGCACCACTGTCCTTACAGGCCCGGAACTCCCCGTCACTCCAGGCCGGGGAGGCAGCAATGGGCAGCGCCTGTGCCCAGTGTCCATGTTCCATTTTAATTTTAAATGAGACGGCATTCCACGATGTAGTGACTAAGGGAAGCAGCGAGAAGTGCCTGCAAAGGTGCTCGGATACTGAGGGAAATGTGATCTCTTCCCCCTACCCCCCCCCCATACACCTCAAGATTGACTTAAAAAATATGTTTAATTCAGTCTCCCAGGAAATATCGGTATAAAATTCATATCCACCCCCATCCTGTACCCTTTGTGTTTTTTTATAGTTTTTTTATTGCTTTATTAAAGGGGGTAACCATGGCACTATTTCCCTATATACCATTCTCTGATTTCTAGTAAATAGGATTGGTTGGATACTTGGGTATTTTATTAACACAGCCCCACACTGATATGACTACATGCATACATATATACAAAAATAAACACCATAATAAATCTAAATAAAAAAGATGCATCGATCAGTTGGGCTGGAAAGTCCTCTCTTCCTTTCACGCTCCATCAATCTGAGCGTAAACTCACATCTTCCTCTGGGCTTTAGGACAAATAACTCCAATTGTCGCGTTACACCCAAGGGGGGGGGGGGGGGGGGGGGGAGGGGCAATAATGTAAACCACTTAATTTTCACTGCATCTCTACTCACAAAATCACATTTCACAGATACCAATTGAGCATAATAAAACAACTCCAGGCCACTTGGGAACATTATTTCTGCATATTGCGCAATCTTTGCAGTAGCATGCACAAAACATCCCAGAATATGGTGGGTTGTTTTTAATCTGAAAAATATTCACGACAGAAACAAAATATCTTGCCCGAAAGAAAAAGACGTGCTACCAATCAAGTAAAGACAATATGAATAAAATATTTCCAGTTTTTATATGCTATGCTGTCGCGAATAGAAAATTCTGGCATTTACCACCTTCCGCGACAGACCACATAAAGTAGCAGAGACACGGTGCCATTTTTATGCGCCCTGCCCTGCTTCTTAACGGGCCTACTTGGCGAGTAGCCCCCAGGCCGGAGGGTCTTCCCGGACCATTCGCACTGACACATTAGTACTCTATGCATTTAGTTTCTGTCATCGGGGGGTCGGGCCCCTCACACATTTATTAGGAGCTTTAGAAAACATCAACACCTCTTAAATCATGAGCTGTGCATTGCCATGTTGCGGGTTCATGCGGTACATCCTACCCCCACCCTCTCCCTTTGGCCCTTCCCCTAATGCATACCGGCGACATTCATATTGCGTCCCCCCAGTACCTGCCCCTGTGGGGAGGCAAGCTTCTACCAACCTCAGTGCATACCCGCGACATTCACACTATGTCTCTCACTACCCACCCCTATGGGGAGGAAGGCTTCTACCACTACCAGCCTCACTGCATACCCATGATATTCACACTGCGTCCCTCACTCCCCGCCCCTATGGGGAGGAAGGCTTCTACCAGCCTCACTGCATACCCGTGATATTCACACTGCGTCCCCCACTCCCCGCCCCTATGGGGAGGAAGGCTTCTACCAGCCTCACTGCATACCCGTGATATTCACACTGCGTCCCCCACTACCCACCCCTATGGGGAGGAAGGCTTCTACCAGCCTCACTGCATACCCATGATATTCACACTGCGTCCCCCACTACCCGCCCCTATGGGGAGGAAGGCTTCTACCAGCCTCACTGCATACCCATGATATTCACACTGCGTCCCCCACTACCCGCCCCTATGGGGAGGAAGGCTTCTACCACTACCAGCCTCACTGCATACCCATGATATTCACACTGCGTCCCTCACTCCCCGCCCCTATGGGGAGGAAGGCTTCTACCACTACCAGCCTCACTGCATACCCGCAATATTCAGACAGCAGATAACACGAGCCACTCAAGGGCTGGGAGAATACATACACCTACTGAAATTAGTGTGTATGACAGCTGCTCTATGTTGAGATTATCGACTTAGTAGCACCAACCAGTGATATCTATAGCATATAAAAAATTGAAATATTTGATCGATATTGTCCTTTACTTTATTGGTAGACATTAAGACCGACTCATGGACGCAACTCTCACAGCAGAGAGCTAAATGGAGAGTGGCAGTCAAGTAATGAAAGCAGTCTTTGTCGCATCGCGACCGACAGCATGATGATGAGTGCATCTATTTCTTTTGGGCTAGATGCTTTCAGTCATGAATATTATTCAGATTAGAAAATACATATTCTTTGATGTTTGTGTATGCTAGCCAGATGTGGTTGAACATGCCAAACTGCTTGTGTCAAAGTGTGTTTGTATGTGTGAGTGTCTGTGGGAGGTCGGGTTTTTGGCGTGTGCATACATACTTGCAGGTCAACGACTTTGTTCATTCGCTTTTTTTCTCTCTTGTTTTGGGATGGGGGACACAAATATACTTTGTCCGACATTATTCTTTCCGACCTACCCCAAGCATCCATACATACACGCCGACAAACCTACATTCGCATGGAAGGTTGTTGAAGTATGCTAATTCTAATATTCTTCCCCTAAGCTTTACTGGATTAGTAGTACTAAGCAGGGCGACTGGGAACAGTGGTTTTCCAGATGAAGCCTATTTTCATAGAATTATGCCAGATGGTGTTTATGTTGGTGGACCTAATCCATCAGTCACTCTACTACTTGTGACCACGTTGTGACCACAAAGAAAGGGGTGGTCGCAAAGTGGTCTTCAGTGGTCACTGACATCCTTGCGACCATTTTGGTCACAAGGAAGTTGCAGCTACTGCACTAAAAACCCTTTTTCGGTCAAAATGGTCACGCAGAGGTCGATGACCATTGTTTGGTCGCAAGGAGGTGGGTTCTTTGGTTCAAAGTGGTCGGACGCGGTAGCTGTTTGACTGGGGCTTTAAAAAGACTGCCGGCTCATTTCCACAGTCCACACTTGAATTAATCATTTCAACGTTTCTGACCTGACCACTAGGGTGGTATAGTACCCGATTTGTCTGTGCGGGGGCGCCATCTGTCTGTGTCATGACAACACTACAGAGGCACCCTTCAACTAAGATTTCACAGAGTATTTTTTGTCAAATAAAGTGCGCGTATGGCTTGGTAAGCCATGGCGGTTCCACCAAATTTATAGTAATATTACTAATAATAGTAACAATCAGGGATGAAAGTGGTCTCCGGGAAAAAAAGCGGAAATACTGATATTCTCCCATAGGTTTAGCATTGTCAGGGAATCATGGAAAAATACCGGAAGTCAGGTTTCAACTAGCCTTGTTGTGCTTGCATTATTGCCCATATCTAACAGTTTCTTGCTTAGGTTTTATGTTCTAACTACATCTAAGGTCATATAAGAACAGGATTCGAACCACCCAACTGTTGTCATATACATCCCATCTTTTGAAATTTTGTTTCACGTTAATCGGTGGATATAAGAAATCCTGGAAATCCGGGAAACCGCAGGTCTTTCATCTCTGAACAATGAGATGAGCATCCGCTTCCCATGTGGCAAGTCATGAGGTTTGAATCAATGACTTATCGCTACCTAGCCCGCAGTTAACATTACTAGGATAGGGCAAAGAGCAGTGGAATGAGGAAGCGTAATTGTCCGATATTGAAATTTCCAGCTTAATCAATAAATGTAACCCGATTTAAAAATGATTTCTTTAAATAACAACAATAGTGCCATGGGGGTGATCACAATGGGAAGTATTGTGCCAAGAGCAGGTTTCGAACCCATACTTCTTGTCATTCCGGGGCTAGCGTGTTAACCATTACACTACTTATGCTCCCTGATGCAATCACCCTATCCACGACTAAATGTCTTTTGGGTTCATTGCTGAGTGAGAGAGGTCAGTGCAGACTACTACAACAGCAATGCTCTGGTAAACCACAGAACCTCAACTAAATTAACAGCAGTAAAAACAAAGTTTGCTGAACAAACAGTACTTTATCCACTTTTGGCGAGATTAGTCAGTGAATATTTATTAGCATTGGAAATATATTAGTAAAACAGAGCAGAACGGAATAAGGTAGACAGCGGTAGTGGTAGCCATAGTTACAAACATATAGCACCACCAAGGGGAATTCTTGTGGAAGCCATAAATCCCACAGAAATACATAAAGCTGGAAAAGTAATATCAAGTCAGTAAAAACAGCAAAGCCGGCCAACATTAACCGCATTCTGTCAGTTATGTTTTAGCCAACAGACTATATAGACTACACCAGGTAATATATTCTATATCTCCAGATAAATAAGGCACCAGACTATAAGTGAACGACAATATTTTACATACGTGTAGACAAAACAATATAATCTGAGTGATGGATGGCGCAATTTCAAATGGACCGAAACCGAAGACTCCACCAAAGCACATAAGGAGGAATAATAATAACCCATTGTTCCCCTACAATTTATACTTGTATAATACGTTATACAATATATAATACATCACATATATACACATCTATATATGTATGTATAAGTATAAGTATATCATACATATACTACATATGTCCTAATAGACACGCACTGTGCGAGTCCAGACACATGGATGCGCGTCTATTCAAAGTTAAAGAATTTCATGGATTTGTTTTTGTCGTGCCTCTGAAATAAAGTGGGATTGTCTATTTTATGTGCATTCAGTCTGAATATGATCGTAAATTTGTATTTGTTTTTGTCGTGCCTCTGAAATAAAGTGGGATTGTCTTATTTTATGTGCATTCAGTCTGAATATGATCGTAAATTTGTGCGCGCTTTCAATCTTGAAATGGGGTGTGTGCTTCTATTGGGTAGTGTGCTTCTATTGATATCTTTTGTCAGCGCCATAGCACTGGTCTTCCGGCCGTAAGTGTTACAGGTATCTTGGTATTTACACTTTTTTGTTTGTTTAAACATGGTTTATATAGTGTCTTGAAATGTGAAGTAGATTCTGAAATTAAAGTGTAAGTAATGGGTATGCAGTAAGTAATAGGTACGAGGTACATTAAATCATTTTACATTTACATAAAAGGTCTTAATTGTTGGTATGTTTGTGTTAGTTAGTAATAATGCGCCACTACGAAAGCAGACCAGAAGTCAAATAAAAGCTCATGAGAGAAGCACGCTGGAAATGGCTGCCAAGGTTTGGAATGCCCAAACGGCAAAGGAACGACAAATTCCTGACCTAAAAACTTACAAAAAATATCTGTGCAAAATAAGGCTAGGAAACCCCCACTAAGCTGCACTGCAAAGGGGCATGTGATATGTCTCGCCCACCAGCGGGACACCCAATGGAAGGTAACCATGTCAAAAGTAGCCAGATAACACACCTCTAGTAATAAGAGTAGAACAAAATCAAATTGTACATGTTGGAGAGCAACATGGTTAATTTGCGCACGACACAGGGACGGCTTAAGCCCTCCCCTCCCCCTCCGCCACATGCCAACTCCTATCCCAACCCGCTTTCATCTCCCCCCTCTCCCCTCCCCCCCCCCCCCCCTCTCACCCACTCCCTGCCCCCCCCCCCCTGTCATCTCCCCTACCGGCTTTAACACCCTCCACGGCTCCGAACCCTCCCGGCGCTAATCCACCCCCCCCTCTTACCCCCCCGCGCACACCAAGAATTCGAACCCCCCCCCTTTCCAGCCTCGCGAGAACCGCTCACGTCTCGCGAGTCACCCCTCACACCTCCCCCGAGACCCTGCCTCCAGCAGGATAAAAGGAGCCCCCCTCCACGGTCCTAGCCACTCTCCTCCTCACGCCGGACCAGCCACCACCACGTTCTCAGCTGCTACACCGCCCTACGGGCCGAATACACCGCCCCACGGGCCGACTACACCGCCCCCAGGGCCGACAACACCGACCCACGGGCCGCCGACACCGCCTCCAAGGCCACAAGCACCGACGGGCCGCCTACACCGCCAACAGAGACACCAGCACCCCCGGACAGCACCCAACCAGCCACCAACACGCCCGCCGACTGCACCGCCTCACGGCCCGCCAAACTGCGCCTCCAAAGGCCGCAAGCACCAACCGGCCCAGCAAGCACCGCCGACGGGCCACCAACACCGGCTCCAGTAACCCCAGCACCTCCCAGGCCACCGGACCAGCCACCACCACGTCTCAGCTGATACACCGCCCTCTCCTCCTCACGCCGGACCAGCCACCACCACGTACTCTACCGCTTCTACACCGCCCACGGGCCGACTACACCGCCCCAAGGACCGACTACACCGCCCCAAGGGCCGACTACACGCCCCACGGGCCGACTACACCGCCCCAAGGGCCGACCACACCGCCGCCCCCCGCCCCCCCGGGCCGACTACACCACCCCACGGGCCGCCGACACCGCCTCCAGGACCGCAAGCACCACCCGGGCCAGCAAGCACCGCCGACGGGCCGCCTACACCGCCCCCACGGGCCACCGACACCGCCTCCAGGGCCGCAAGCACCGCCGACGGGCCACCTACACCGCCTCCAGCGACGCCAACACTGCCGGCCAGCAAGCACATCACTGCCACACGCCCCGGCTACACAGCCTCTCGAGCTGACAAAACCGCAACACGGCCGCCTACACCGCCCCCACGGGCCACCGACACCGCCTCCAGGGCCGCAAGCACCGCCGACGGGCCACCTGCACCGCCTCCAGCGACGCCAACACCGCCGGGCCAGCACGGATTAAGCCGCTCCCCTCCCCCTCCCCCAACATCTCAAACTCCTCTGCCACCCCGCTTCCACACCCCCTCCCCCTACACCGCCTCTCACCCACTCACCCCCCCCCCCCCCTCTGTCATCTCCCCTTCCACCTTTCACACCCTCCACGGCTCCGAACCCCTCCCGGTTTCACAACCCCCCCGAGACCTCCCCGCCCAGCAGAATAAAGGAGCCTCCCTCCACGGTTCTAGCCACTCTCCTCCTCACGCCGGACCAGCCACCACCACGTACTCTACTGAAGCTCTACCGCCCCACGGGCCGACTACACCGCCCCTGGGGCCGACTACACCGCCCCACGGGCCGACTACACTGCCCCACGGGCCGACTACACTGCCCACCTGGGCAGACAACAACGGACACCGGACCAGCACCTCTCCTCCTCACGCCGGACCTGCCAACACCACACTCTCTACATGCCCCACGGCCTGCTCTACACGTCCCACGGGCTGCTCTACACGCCCCACGGGCCGACTACACCCACCGCCCGCAAGGCAGACTACTCCACCCGTCACCCACGGGCTGCCACCACCTCCATCCCGCACACCACACCCAGCGTGCCGGCAACATAGTCCTCCAGCCCGGCAAGAAATCACCCAACGACCCTCCCCACACACCGGTCCTGCAACAACCACCAACTCTTCTCTATACCCTCCACGGGCTGCTCCGCCAGCTTCCCACACTTCAGCGCGCTGCCGCCAGGGGCCGCCATCAGCGGACGTTCGCTCTCACGGCCCGATAAACAGGAAACACTGCACCAACTAACCAGCCGTTCCACTGACTTAATCCACACAAAACAACAAAACAAGCGAAGACACCCAAGTATTATTAGTTGTTTTGTAAGTCTGCCACTCTCCTCACCCCGGACCAGCCACCACCACGTTCTCTACCGCTTCTACACCGCCCCATGGGCCGACTACACCGCCCCAAGGGCCGACTACACCGCCCCACGCCCCCCTGGGCCGACTACACCGCCACACGGGCCGCCGACACCGCCTCCAGGGCCGCAAGCACCACCCGGGCCAACAAGCGCCGCCTACACCGCCGCCTACACCGCCCCCACGGGCCACCGACACCGCCTCCAGGGCCGCAAGCACCGCCGACGGGCCACCTGCACCGCCTCCAGCGACGCCAACACTGCCGGGCCAGCAAGCACATCACTGCCACACGCCCCGGCTACACAGCCTCTCGAGCTGACAAAGCCGCCACACTGCCGCCTACACCGCCCCCAAGGGCCACCGACACCGCCTCCAGGGCCACCTGCACCGCCTCCAAGCGACGCCAACACCGCCGGGCCAGCAAGCACGTCACCGCCACACGCGCCGGCTGAAACCTAGGAGGTCTGACTCTGCCAATGACTACACTAACCAGCCACCCTACCCCACATCGAACTGCACTAGAATGCGTGTTCACAATAATGACGCCACGAAAAGCGCGGTTGAAGCCTGGGGAGATAACATATATTTGCCTCTTATCTCCCCAGGCCCCCCTCGGGACCCACGAGCCAACACACGCTGAGTTCAAAACCCACAGCGAAGCCAGCCCTCAGATGTTCGCCTGTTGTTCTCCAGCCTCTCAGAGGTTTGTCCACCTCACTCACAAGCCCCTTCACGGTCACCCCTCGGACCATACCCTGGGGTCGGCACTACCCGGTACGCCCGCGGCACGCCAACAAGAACACCACCCAAACGTCGCCGACAGAACCCACCTAACGGCACTCACAGAACTGAGGAGGGGCACAGGCATGCGTGCGCGCTCGCATCAACAACGTCCAAAAACTAGGAATCTGGAGGAGAGCCGCGGTGCACGAATACGTCTCCAAGAAGGCCTTCAGCGCGGCGAATCAGGCCCTCTCCCTCTACCTGGTTGAGAGGCCCTGATTCACTGTAACTTCCTGGAGTGAACTCTTAACTGACCCACAGCTGACTCCACTACAAACCTCGGGAAATACCATACCCGACCTCAACCTGACGCCGCACATGTAACCACTCATACGCACCGATTAGACAATTTACTCATTTCGCACCGTGTACTGTTATTTAGCATAAGAATAGTTAGCCTTACTTGCTTCTCAGACGTTGATTACTACTTGATCTGTACATAACCACTGACTGTCTTGTATGTTACTTGTTGCCGCGGGCGCTGAATAAATTCCGCTTTATACCCAGTCCCCTTGTCGTGTCGTAAATTGTACATGTTGGAGAGCAACATGGTTAATTTGCGCACGACACGGGGACGGCTTAAGCCCTCCCCTCCCCCTCCGCCACATGCCAACTCCTATCCCAACCCGCTTTCACCCCCCCTCCCCTCCCCCTGCACCCCCCTCGCACCCACTCCCTCCCCCCCCCCCCTCTCTCATCTCCTCTCCCAGCTTTAACACCCTCCACGGCTCCGAACCCCTCCCGGCGCTCCTCCCCCCCCCCCTTCCTCCCCCCCCCCCCACACACACCAAGAATTCGAACCCCCACCCCCCTTTCCAGCCTCGCGAGAACCGCTCACGTCTCGCGAGACACGCTCTCACACCCTCCCCCGAGACCCTGCCTCCAGCAGGATAAAAGGAGCCCCCCTCCACGGTCCTAGCCACTCTCCTCCTCACGCCGGACCAGCCACCACCACGTACTCGGCCGCCCACCCACACCTACAATAAATACACGTAAGGTTGAGAGGCCCTGATTCACTGTAACTTCCTGGATTGAACTCTTAACTGACCCACAGCTGACTCCACTACAAACCTCGGGAAATACCATACCCGACCTCAAAACCTGACGCCGCACATGTAACCACTCATACGCACCGCTTAGACAATTTACTCATTCGCACCGTGTACTGTTATCTAGCATAAGAATAGTTAGCCTTACTTGCTTCTCAGACGTTGATTACTACTTGATCTGTACATAACCACTGACTGTCTTGTATGTTACTTGTTGCCGCGGGCGCTGAATAAATTCCGCTTTATACCCAGTCCCCTTGTCGTGTCGTAAATTACTTATCAGCAGCTACTGTGTGGTAAGATAACACCAACACTACAACTGGCCAGCATTGAAAACAAGCCTGGGTACCCGGGCTTATATGCTATGGACAGTATAAATACAGCCTCAATAAAAAAAAATATAAAAAAAAGATGTCTTGACTATTGGTTTGTTCTGTAGTATAGAACACTATTTATGTGTTGGTGTGAGGAATGAGGAATCCCGATGTTGGTGGGAAGGGACTATTGGGGGGGAGATATATGAGTGTATGTGTTTTATAACACAATTATAGGAATATAAACACAAGGCCCTGTTCACCAAGATCTTTTCTATTGTCCTTCCACCTACACAGAATGTGCTATTTTATAACTAATATAAGGGTCTAGTTCCCAATCCTACCACAGCAGCGCCACTGGTGAGTGGATTTTCTCACCAGTCAACCAGTACTCAGAGCTGGATTTTATACGATGTATATACTTATATTATATAGTTATAACTTAAAGTCACTCCCACCCACACAAACAAATTTCGAGAAGTGAAATACTCGCTTTCTACATCAACAGAAACACAAATTCACCATCAATACAAGTACACCATTTGTTCCTATGTTACAAGCAAATGCCTGCACATGCGCAGCGGAAATTGGTCCCTGGTGCCAGGCCCTGAGCAGACGACAGGTTATTGGGGTGGGGGCAGGGGGTTGCATAAAAAGCATGGAAAGGACATCACCTGCGGAAAGGTCCCAGTGCATGCACAGGGCACATTCGATGCACTGCACCTGGGTCGTATTGGCACCACGACGGCTAAAGCTAAAAGCTTCGGTGAACAGGCTCCTCTACAGCACAGTCACTGCACCCCATGGGCGAGCGCAATGCCCATACATTGGCGTAGATAATTAGATGGCCAAACTCAGGAAGGCACTCCAAACTATATTATATATATATATATAATATATTTATATATATATATATATATATATATATATATATATATAATATATATATATTATATGAGTCAGTCTCACAAAAATAGGCCAATCGGGGAAAGTTGTCCGCATCGAGCATTGGATGTCGGCGTCGAACGGCATAGTTATAGTTTAGCATTGACAGAGGTGTTGGAAAGTTCTAAAATTTATCCCGAATGTAAAGGTAGCGTAAATACAACAACCATGTTTGTTTCTAGGATAATTTAATATGAAACAAAGAAATGTGCTACACTTTAACAATTGCGATGCTGACATCTGTTAAAGATGTCGCCGTCGACTATTGGATGTTGGCGTCGAATGGCATAATTTTAGTTTAGCATTGACAGAGGTGTTGGAAAGTCCTGCCGCTGGGATTTAAATGCGCAACACGGGCGCGCCACCAGCACCATGGCCGCCACGCTGCCCCTCGTGTGAGGCATGCTCCCCTGCAGCCTCAACATGCGCGCCACTACCACTACCGCCAGCTGGGAGTTGGGACGCTGGGCGCGCGGGGGGAGGGTGCGCCACCCGCCAGCCAGCGGGCCAGCGCGCAACGTCTCATGGCAGGTGGCGAAGGCGCCGGGACATTAATAACAATGAACCGACCAACAAACTCTTTCGCGCATACCGCTGACAGGGGCAGCGCGCACGCACATTATTGCTTCATTATTATGTGAACTTATTTCCATGTGTATTGCTTCCATGTTTATTTGTCATTTAATATGTTTTATTAGTCGGACTTTAATTTTAAAAAAGTCCTCTTTAGTCCCCCCTAGTGTTCGCGTTCATTTAAATATATACATACACGCACAGTGAAACCCCTCTAAATCGACCAACCATGAGACCGACTTTAAATGGTCCATTTAGGGAGGTGTTTTTTTTAAATATCAGTACAATGGTATTGTATGGGCGATCGTTTGGGACACATAAAACTATTGATATAGGGGAGTGGTCGATCTGTGGAGGTGGTCGGTTAGAGAGGTTTTACTGTATGTATATAGTTTTGAAGGGTGTATGTCGTTGTTTGGTTGTTGTTTTATGTCCTAGCAACATCGAAGGTCATATCAGGACGGGTACTGACTTGTGACTGCACTCATGGCTACTTTATAGTGCTGCCACACTGGGACTGGGAGACCATGCCACCAGCACCATGACCCGATATCCCACAGTCACATTATCCTAATACTGCACTCACTAGTCCTTGCCCTCTAAACACATACATGAATATATGGGGCGGTGCTTGAAACTCATGGGTAGCGGGACCTTTCCAGTCAAGAAAAGAAATCCTCTGGGGCGACTGACATTGGTCAACATCTGGTGGAGATGAGATTGGCCGAGATGGCACCACCGGTACAGTGTTGTGTCTTACAGGAGTACAACATTAACAATAATCATATGTCATATTCCCTTCCATATCTTTATTCTCACATAATACGCTATACATCAGAACTGTACACACACTTATATATATGGATAGTGATAAAACTTTTATCGCATGTCATGATGCCTGTAGTGTCCTGCACTACCCCCCCTCCCTATCCGGGTGGGGTACCATCATGCACCGCTCCACCTCCTGCGCGCAGCCAATCCTACATTCACTCGGAGGATTTTATATATGTGTGCATATTCGGTGCTTCCTTGGTGATTTGTCGCCTGCAGAGGGCACCACCAGCCATGCTGATGCGCCACTCTAATGAAAACATAGCTGCTCACTTAGAGACGGCTTGCCTAAGTACACAGCGCACCGCATAGTGCATGTGTGTGTGTGCATGTGCGTGTGTGTCATGCGTGTACTGGGAGGAGATGGGGGGGAGGGGGAGAGTGAGATGTCTATGCTTGCTTGGGGTGGTTTGTAACCATACGACGGTTACTAGTTGCAGAACTGCAACATTATAGAGAGGCTCCGATAAATCGGCCCAATCTTTGGTTGAAGATTAATCTTCAGTAGGGATGGCTGTAGAAGCTGGGGACATCTTTACAACATTGTAACGGCGAAGCGTTGGGGCGGCCCCGAATCTCTTCGGTCCGGCGGTAGTTGAGCACTTGTATCCAGCAGACAGCAGCAAGGGTTTCGAGGAAGGGCGGGTAAAGATGGGTGCAGTGGTGGTTCCAGCAACGAGAACAAAGCGAGAGAAACGTAAAGGTACACCTGGTCAGGGGGAGAAGTATGCCTGGGAGAAATAGAAAGGGTAGAGTCTAGGAAAGAGAAATGAGGAGAGTTGAGTCAAAGGACCATGTCTATTTGCTCTATGGTGACCAACCAGCGAGCCATAGACACGGACAGAGTAAGAGTAGAAAGTGAAATGCTGGTGGGCTCCCCCTCCTGGAACTCTTTTCAGACATATCAAGGAGGAGAAAGGCCAGCGGAGAGGAGATAGAGAGAGGTGTGGACGAAGTGCGGACCGGATAGCAAGTCTGAGATGTCTAGCCTCCAGCGGCTAATTCAATCACCCCCTCCCTCTCCCTCCCACCCCCACCCACCCCCACCCCCACCTTGCCACCTCCACCATTCCCACCACGTGGCCCATAAGTGCTCAGTGACACCCACGGCGCGGCAGGGGGGCTGGGCACCGGCTAGCGGCTACCGGCAGGTGGCAGGCATCCATCTCAGCGCGACGAGTTTTCATCCTATTATCGCCCAGCGGGGGACTGGGCGCTGGGGCTCCGGGCGAGAGTCAGCCGCACCACGTGATCAAATTAAAGCGGATTAACGGGCCGGGGGTTCGGGGTCGCCGATAAGGCCCGATTTGTTACAGGCGACCGGGGTGGGGGAGCTGAGCTGGTTCGAGGGCCGGCCCGAGCCTGACCGAGGGTGGCCGACCGAGGGTGGCCGGGGCAGCTCAAGACTACTCAGCCGTTGTAAGGCCACAAAAGTATCGCCGAGGGGCACCTCATAAACACGGCCTAAAGGCGAGGCCGGGTTCAGGTCACCATGACCCTGGTGACCTTCCAACGACGTGGCCCCCGTGTGATGAAATGGCAAAGAGTTAAAGGTAGCATAGGATGGCTCGGAGACGGCTCAATGCGTTAGCCTTTACCTTACCGCAAGACACCTTCTACACAGACTGAATAGACGTGACTGATCAAATTACCTGCACAACACCGGAAAGATTCCAAATATTAAAGTATTGAGAATTGCATAGTCCGATGGTTTTGAGTTTCTGTCATTTTCTGAGATAAATATATTAGGGTGACTGGCAGCTGGCAGCGCCCTGTAAAAGTCCAGGAATGGTGCTTTTTTTAATCAATATTCACATGCTTGTAACTATTTCTGTATGTATATGATTTTGATGAAATTACATAACCTAGAACATCAATATATGTTCTATCCGATGTTGTTGGATTGAATATATAATAAGTTTGTATTTAAGTAAACTCCACTTGTATGATGAGTGTATTTAGTGAATATTCCTTCATTACTGGTGTCAATGAAAACGACTCTGAAAACAGGTTATCTTTAATGGGGGTCGCACTTCCTTGCACTACATCGTAGCAAGTAATGGATGGTACCAGAAGAAGTGCAATGACCTCAGCTTTCTAACCATATATGGTTTGCCCTAGGGAATGGTGTGCAGGTCAAATTCTGCAATTTAAATCATTTTGAAAGTTTAAAGCTCATCTACTGAATTAAAAAATATTTTAAACCTGATAAGATTTGATATGGATATGCTCTAGCCACAGTGAATATCTAAAGATTTATTTAAATCAATATTTTTTGGTTTCAGATACTTTTAATTTGTATTTGCCATCAAAATGTATTTCTAGACAAAATATTAATATGATAATGTGCATTACCTCCAGATGATGTGCACTATCAATTTATAGGAAGTTTAACCAATTGCTTAAGCTACAATGAACATTTAAAGATTCATTAAATTGATATATTTGGTTTTCTGACAATTTGTCTTTATATGTTCAATCAAAATTCAATATCTTCCATACTTTTTTTTATATAATATTGATACCATTAATATCTATTAGTCTTAGTGAATGGTTATTGTAATACTGTGCCAAATATGAGGAAGATTCAAAAGATTGTTTTGCTGCAATGAGCTTTCAAAGATTGAAATGTTGAGAATATTTCACTTACAGATGCTGTTTATATGCAAACAATTACACTTGTTGACATTTTAGGATGCAAATATCTTTTGATTCTCTGAATATAGAGCTCTGAAAAAAAATAGGGTGTTACACTGATATGAATAGGTGAACTATTTTTCATTTATTCAGTCTTGTTGCAGTTCTCCAAGAAAATATCATGCGTTGAAAATGGCTATTTGGCCAAATCAGAATGATGTTTTGTTATGAATTGCACTTTTTGACATTGTTATTAAAAATCTGCTTTACTAATTGATTTAGCAATTGACAATTTAAATTCCTTTATATATGTACAATGGAAATTGGTTAGCAAAACACCCCTCACATCCTTCCACTTTTTATTATATTTGGTCAAACTTCCACTTTAAATTCAAAATTAATACATTTTTTAATATTTAATCTTAAAAAAATCATTATATTCAGAACAATACTATATATAGCCCAACTGCTTTTGGATTTGGGATTCTAATTGCAGCGTCTACAGGAAGGAACAAAAAATATTGAACCATAGGCATATTTTTTCATTTCGGTGCCGGTACCTAATCTTACTTAACTTGTTTTAAATGGCTAACTTTTTAGTTATTTGAAGTGCAAACATGCCAAATTAATTTCAGCAAGCACGCCAAAACTCAAACACTATAGGCTTCCACAGTAACAGATTCTATTAAATTGCTTCCGTATTCCCGTCTATGTGGTAACAAATGTTTAATAAGTGCACCAGTATCTACATAAATTAGATATGTAGAATCAAATCTAGGCAATTGTATTGGTTTAGAAAGGTTTATGTTTTCATCGGACTATGCAGCTTTAATATCCATGTTACTACCCCCACAGTTCAAACATACAATTTTGCACACGCGACATGTTTGCGCCATAAATCTGCACATCCTCAAATGCATGTATTCATATACTACTCACTGTGAGATCACACCTTTTAATTAAAGTTGCATAGTCCCATGGTTTTGAGTTTCTCTCATTTTCTGAGATAAACAAATTAGGTTGTGCATTAAGTATAATCTTCAACAACAACAAATAATCTACCTTACCTTAGTTTGAAGTAACTTTTATTTTAAATTGCAAACTTTCGAGATATTTGAAATTTAAACATGCTAAATTAATTTTGGCAAGCTTGTCAAAACTCTATCACCATAGGGTTCTGCAGTAACAGGTTCTATTAATTGACTCAGTGTTCCCTTCTATGTGCCGGTAAATGTTTAATAAGTGCATCAGTATCTAAGGTAGATATGTAGAATCAAATCTAGATAATTGTTTTGCTTTTGAAAATTTGATGTTTTCATCGGACTCTGCAGCTTTAATGGACGCCTCTATTATCACGATATCGTGGCGACAGAAGGATATTCTAAAATCATGGTACCGTGACAGTGGTGCAGCAGTCTAGCATTACGGTACCATTGACATAGACTGGCAGTCAATCATGACAGTACCGTTCTGTAAGATCCCAAAATATCTAGCACTAACCCTTACCATGAGCAGAGAACCGTGATTGTAGAATAATCTACTTGTAAAATATTCCGATATACGACATAGGGGGGAATGCAAATGTTCTATTACTGATCGGTGTACATGACCAGGCGAATGTATGTATATATATATATGTATGGGCTGGTGGTAACTGAATGGGATGTAAATAGACGTAGTGGTGCTGGTAGGTCTGGGTTCGAGGGCACTCAGGGCCTAGCCCCTCTGCTGGGATAGGGATCACCACACTCAAAGGTCAATGTTGGTGGTGGCCATAGGGCCACACAGCTTGGTGGTGGTGGGCAGATCACTGGTATCCATGGGGACCCGGAATGGTGGATCCCTATTGGTAGGGCCAAGAATGCTTGTTTTCCATTGGGGGAATGGGGTGATACTCTACAATGAACCCATGTACCATATAAATAATAAACCAGAGGGCTTGACTCTTCTCTTCTTCTTTACACTTTATACTCTTCCTTTCTCGTTGTCTATTTTGATTTCACCATAGCCTGCTTACACAGCCACAGATTCGAGCCTTAGCTTTTACATACTGTCATCACGGTACTGTGACAATAGGATCTTGCGCTAGGGACACGGTACTGTGACAATAGTCACTCCATTAACTTATACATGTATTAGTTAATTGTGACACATTTGTTGCGAGAAAGAATGCATATCATTACCAGCATGGGTCTAGAACAGCATTTTTCACAAACATTTTACTGTGACCCACAGGAAGAACTGTATTTTGTATTGCCAACCAGTATGTCTTTGTGTAATAAATCAGAAACAAACTGTGAATTATGTCTGTTTGTTGCGACACATTTAATTTATTTTGTGACCCGCTGATGGGGCAGGACCCGTAGTTTGAAAAACCCTGGTCTAAATCAATGTGAATGTTTCACATCGCATGTCTTACTTCAACTACAGGTCCTTGACCTAGCCATTTAGGTAGTTCTTGCAGCAACCACCTGGGGAGGCCACCCTTTGGTAGCGGGTGAAAGAAGCAGTCTGAACTACAAATACACATGATGAAAAAGAATCGATTGTACTCAAGGCGGCAGATAGCAAAAGTTGGACGGACCTAATAAAGGGGTCAAGCTGGGGAGGGGCGAGGGGGAGAGGATGGCAGGGGGGATGGAGTGCAGGGAGCGAGTGGGAAGGGGATGAGGGGAGGAGGAGAGGATGAGAGGATGAGAGGAGGGGAGGAGGGGAGGAGGGGAGGAGGAGAGGAGGAGAGGAGGAGAGAAGAGGGAGATGAGGAGGAGGGGAGAAGGGGAAATATTGGAGGGGAGGAGGGTGTGGAGAGAGGGGAGGATATAGAGGGGGCAGGGGGGGGGGAGGATGGAAAGAGGGGGGAGGGGTGGAGAGGAGGGAGCGAGTGAGGAGGGGAATGGGGAGAAGGGAAAATATTGGAGGGGAGGAGGGTGTGGAGATGGGAGGAGGGGGGAAGGGAGGAGGGGAGGAGGGGAGGAGGGGAGGAGAGGAGGAGAGAAGGGGAGGAGGGGACATGAGCAGGAGGGGAGGAGGGGAGGTGTGGAAGAGAGGAGGGGGGGGGGGTGGGGGAGGCGTGGGGGAGGCGTGGGGGAGGGGAGGGCTAGTGGGGGTGGGGGTGGCGTTCAATGTGGGTGGTGGGTTACATGTGTGCGGTGGATGTGGTGTGCACGTGGGTTTGGCGGCCGTGAGTGAGTGGGAGTGCGCGCGATGGCGTGGTGCCCCAGGGAGTCACACTGGGGGCTGATATGGGTGCTACGAATTCCGATATTTCTGCTGGCAGCGCCATAAAACTTATCTCACCCGACGCCCCCTCGTCAACTCGCGGGCTCACCCATTTACTCAGAAGGGCTACTCCGTCCACGATGCTCTACAAGAAGCCCTGGTTGCTATCTGCAGGGATGAAAGTGGTCTCCGACAAAAAATGCGGAAATCAGACCGAGAACCAACAGCATATTTCCGCGAAAACGCAGATTTTCGACCATAGGAATCGGGGGGAAATGCTGGAAGTCAGGTTTCAACTGTCCTGGTTGTGACTATATTATCACACATATGTAACCCTTTCTTGTTTGAGCTTCATTAGTTACTCCCGCAGCCCGGTTTCTGAGACAGAGGTGAACTATCTTGGGTTTTATGTTCTAACACAATCTTAGGCCATAGAAGAAAATCGCGGAAATCCGCGAAATCTCGGAGATCTTTCCTCCCTGTATCTTAGTAAATGAGCGGACCACCGGTACAGTCAGTCATATGCACACATGCACTGACGCACACCCCATCAACTGGTGACGTCTTCCTGATAGCCTTGCTTCATCAGCCTGTGTCCCCGTATCAGTCAATGCCATATAGTGCACATTACTCACACAGCCCATATCCAGCACCCACATACAGCCCACATCACTCACACAACCCATATCCAGCACCCACCCACAGTGCACATTACTCACACAGCCCATATCCAGCCCACATCACTCACACAACCCATATCCAGCACCCACCCACAGTGCACATTACTCACACAGCCCATATCCAGCACCCACCTAGAGCCCACATCACTCACACAGCCTATATCCAGCACCCACCTACAGCCCACATTACTCGCACAGCTCATATCCAGCACCCACATACAGCCCACATCACTCACACAGCCCATATCCAGGACCCACCTACAGCCCACATCACTCACACAGCCTATATCCAGCACCCACCTACAGCCCACATTACTCACCCAGCTCATATCCAGCACCCACCTACAGCCCACATCACTCACACAACCCATATCCAGCACCCACCACCACCCACATCACTCACACAGCCTATATCCAGCACCCACCTACAGCGCACAGCTCATATCCAGCACCCACCTACAGCCCACATCACTCACACAGCCTATATTCAGTACCCAACGACAGTGCACATTACTCACACATCCTATATCCAGCACCCACCTACAACCCACATCACTCACACAGCCTATATCCAGCACCCACCTATAACCCACATTACTCACACAGCCTATATCCAGCACCCACCTACAGCCCACATCACTCACACAGCCTACATCCAGCATCCACCTACATCCCACATCACTCACACAGCCTACATCCAGCACCCACCTACAACCCACATCACTCACACAGCCTTTATCCAGTACCCACCGACAGCTCACATTACTCACACATCCTATATCCAGCACCCACCTACAGCCCACATCACTCACACATACCCTATATCCAGCACTTAAATACAGCTGACATTACTCACACATGTCACCCACCCACACCGCACATCACTCACACATCCTATATCTGTCACCCACCAACAGCGCACATTACTCAGACATATATATATATATATCACCCACATACAACCCATATTACTCACACATTCTATATCTGTCACCCACCCACAGCCCACATTACTCACACATATATCCATCACCCACCAACAGCCCACATTACTCACACATATATCCATCACCCACCCACAGCCCACATTACTCACACATATATCCATCACCCACACACAGCCCACATTACTCACACATATATCCATCACCCACCCACAACCCACATTACTCACACATATATCCATCACCCACCCACAACCCACATTACTCACACATATATCCATCACCCACCCACAGCCCACATTACTCACACATATATGCATCACCCACACACATCCTATATCCGTCACCCACCCACATCCCACGCCTCCATCACCTAACCACAGGGCCCCACATCACTCACCGCCCCACAGCCCAAATCCTCCGCAACATCTACCACAGCAAATCGCCCCACACTGCAAGCATCGCCTCCGCTCAGCCCCCTTAACCCTGTTGCCCTGGTTATCAGCCAGCCCAGTTCCCCTCCCACCTCCCACCTCCAACACACGCACCTCCCCACCCATCCAAGATACGTGCCCTGCCTGCCATGCCCATACAGACCGTGCCGTGTTGCTACAACAAACTGAACATGGTGAGTGCGGAAAGGCTCTGTTCGCCTCAGTCTGACAAACAGCAGCCTCAAATACAACCATGACAATGACAATTGTCGCAACGTTACATTTAGCATTATATCTTGAAATGTGCGGTTGACTTGGTTTTTAAAGCTGCATTGTCTGATAAAAACATCAAATTTTCAAAACCAAAACAATTATGTAGATTTGATTCTACATATCTAACTTTGATACTGTCGTGGGGGTGATGAAAATGGGAAATATTGTGCCTAGAGCGGGACTCGAACCCACATCTCTTTGCATTCCGGGCCAGTGTGCTAACCATTACACCACCTAGGCTCCCTGATATCAATACACTCCCCACGCCTACCTGTCTATGTGGTTACTTGCCTGAGAGGTCAGTGCAGACCACTACACTCGTCCCCCTGGAATTGTAAGTCTTGTAATGCTTACAATTACATACATACAGACAATGCACTAACACATACATACACAGGGTAGGTTCAACAACCATACAGCGCAAAGCTTGTACAGGATCCTGATCACGGCAACCAGTGTCGTGGGGGTGATGAAAATGGGAAATATTGCGCCTAGAGCGGGACTCGAACCCACATCTCTTTGCATTCCGGGCCAGTGTGCTAACCATTACACCACCTAGGCTCCCTGATATCAATACACTCCCTACGCCTACCTGTCTATGTGGTTACTTGCCTGAGAGGTCAGTGCAGACCACTACAATACTGATGCAATTATTAAACATTTGTCGCAACATAGAAGGGAATACTGGGGCAATCGAATAGAACATGTTACTGCAGAAGCCTATGGTGTCAGAGTTTTGGCATTCCTGCCTAAATTAATTTGGCATGGTTGCACTTCAAATATCTCAAAAGTTAGCCATTTTAAATGAAAGTTACTTCAAGGTAAAGTAAGGTGCATTACGCCAATCAACCTAGTGTATGTATTTATCTCAGAAAATGTCAGAAACTCAAAACCATCGGACTATGCAACTTCAAACTACCAGGAAGGAAATATGCTGCTGATACACTGAACAGGATGTGAAAATGCGATGCAGACTGTTGAAATGGTGAACATACAATGGCTTCCGCCAGAAAATAATTTAAGGGTACACAGATTGGGGGGGGGGGGGGATTATTTGTCCACATCACTTGGTCAATTATGAACACTGCTATGATACATGTTGTATACTAACAGTCTAACTGGTTATTGATGGTGGCTTTGTTGTCTCGGCTCTTTGAAGAACCTTTAAAAAAAAAATGATCCCAATTTGAGGGTAGAGAGTTTTACCCTCAGAAATTTCAAGGGTGCAGAATTTTACCCATCTTACTCTCTGGCAAACACCACAAGGTCAACTATAGGTAATGCACAATATTGACACCAGGGATGAAAGTGATCTCCGGGGAAAAAAGTGGAAATGCTGATATTCTCCCATATGCTTAGCATTATCAGGGAATCGCTGAAAATTCCCGGAAGTCGGGTTTCATACATATTGGTATACGCTGATAGTGCTGCGGCATTTGAACCACGTATTAGTAGTATACGCTGATAGTGCTGTGCCGTTTCAAGCATGTATCAGTAGAATACGCTGATAGTGCTGCGGCGTTTGAAGTCATTAGTAGTATACGCTGCTAGCGCTGCGGCGTTTGCACCACATATTAGTATACGCTGATAGTGCTACAGCGTGAAACAACATATTGGTTGGTTGGTTGTTGGAGTTTTACATCCTGGCAACATCTAAGGTCATATCAGGACAGGCGCAATGTATTAGTATACACTTATAGCTACAGAAAAACTTCCGGAAATCAGCGAAATCGCGGAGATCTTTCATCCCTGTGACACGAATTTGATAAACATTGGTCAATGATTTCCTAGTGCAGTGACCTATGGGCGAGTAAACAAATGAAGTAGGAACCCAGATACAAGCTCTGTTCAGATTAGAAGGAGGTCTAAAGCAACGAATTGGAGCAAGGGTAGGTAAGATGCATGTGGTGTCCTAACAAAGGATTGTTGTTGTTTTACATCCTAGTCACATATATGGTCATATCAGGATGGGTACCGTTTTGTGAATGTGCACTCATGGCGACTTTATAGTGCTGCCCCACTGGGAGACAAGGCTGCTGGTATCCCACAGCCCGATATCCCACAGTCACATTATCCTGATACTGTGCTAACCAGTCCTTGTCCTATCCTATTAATGCCAAGTGCCAATCTAGATAGCGACAAATACAAAATTGGTAAGTCATTGGCTTGACTCAGCTGCGAGTCGAACTCCTGACCTTAAACACGGGGAGCCTGCGCTCTACCGAATCGGCCATCGCGTCTGGGACTAATGAAGGATCACTTATAAACACTACTTGATACATCATGTTAGACAGAAAATGATTTCCATGTATATGTGTGCAGACATTAATATATAGGTTTGGGGAGGGGCTTGGTATATAATCTTTGGAAGATATTTATTCACTCAGCTAGAAAAATATGACAGGTAGTCTGAATATGTAGTTGAATATGTAGTCTGGCGTGATTTACTTCAAAGTCTGGGTGTGATTTTTTTTTGCTCGCAGTGAAGGTTCCATTGAATATGTTGTTTTTTTTGTGTGTAAAAGATTCATGAGAACATACATTTTGTTCAGCGCCGAGGCATTGGTCTTCCAGCTGTTTGCATTACATTGTAAATAGGTTGGTTGTTAGAGTTTTACCTCCTGGCAACATCTAAGGTCATATCAGGACCGGTACTGACTTGTGACAGTGTGCACTCATGGCGACTTTCTTTTGGCAAAACATTCATCAGAGCATACAATTTTTTTCAGCGCTGAAGCACTGGTCTTCCAGCCATTTACATTACATTGTAAATAAGTAGTTCAGCGGGTATCTAGTTCGGGAATATTAGTAGATTAAGAAGGAGGTTAGTGTGTTAGCTATAGTAAGTTCAGCATTATGGGCTAAGATGGTGGGTTGTTGCATAAACTGTGCTGCTATTATGGGTTTGTTTGTTTGTTTGTTGTTGTTTTACGTCCTAGCAACATCTAAGGTCATATCAGGACTCTATTATGGGTGTGGTCTATGTGATATGGGGGGGGGGGGGGTCCTTTTCTTGCCGTCCAGCAGTCTATGTATTCAGACCAGACACTGCACACACATGGCAGACTGCACGTCGAGAGCAGAGCCTGCAACTTTAGTGTCGGCACTAGCTCATTAGGTGCTGGAGAAGGTTGGAGTTAATGAAGCTCCCTACTTATGAGGAGCAACTTTCACAGGTCTCTCGGACACATTACCATGCCTATATGGCATTGCATTAGTCGGGGATGAAAGTGGGCTCCGGCTAAAAGCAGGCCGCGATTATTACACCGACGGTGAATTTCCGCGATAATGCGGATCTTCTCCCATAGACTTAGCACTGTCAGGGAATCGCGGAAAAATGCCGGAAGTCAGGTTTCAACTAACCTTGTTGTGACTGTGTTATCGCCCATACCGGACCCGCTCTTGTTTGGGTTTGATGTTCTAGCAACATCTATGGTCATATATGAATGGTATTCGAACTCCCCAAGTGTTGTCATATACATATCTTTAAACAAAATTTGTTTAAAGTTAATCGGTAAATATAAATAATCGCGGAAATTCGCGAAACCGCGGAGATCTTTCATCCCTGATTAGTGTAAGAAGCGCATGCAAATATGTGGGGCTTAATTGGTGGGAGGTAACACTGGAACTGGATCGGTGCGGTGTGTGTAGTGTATGCGTATATGAGATTGTTGGTTGGTTGTTGGAGTTTTACATCCTGGCAACATTTTACGTCCTGGCAACATTGTCAGGAGGTACCGACTTGTGACAGTGCACACTCATGGCGACCGTATATTTATAGTGCTACCCCACCATGACCTGATATCCCACTCAGTCACATTATCCTGACACTGAGCCAACCAGTCCTTGCCCTATCCTAAGAATGGTGAGCGCCTGGCTAGGAAGCGACAAGTATAAAATTGTTTAGTCATTGGTTGACTCGGTCAGGATTCGAATACATGGGTTCGAATTTCACGATCTACCAAAACATTGAGATGGACGCTAAACTCATTCGGCCATCCTGTCTGGATTGAATTGAATGAAGTGAGCGCTATATAGAAATATGGGATTTGGATTCAATAGACCCTTTTCTCCCTCGAAGCATTCACACTGAACTGCTACCCACAACGCTGGTTCTTAGCATTGTCATTAGAAAGCAGATTGTTAGTGGTGGAAATCGTCTATTTGTGTGACTTGTTGAGTAGTATTAAACCCTGGGTCTTCGGAGTATGGAACTGGGGTTGAATTGACGTAAGTACTCACATCAATTGAGAAATTGCTAGTACAATTTCAATACAATCCAATTCAGTCACAAATGTATGGCAAGAACCCCACCAAGTTTGGTCATCAGAAACCATCATGTTTATGGAGTCAAAGTGAGTTTAATGTATGACTGATAGAGCCAAAGAGAGCCAGCCAGTGGCCCCACCCCCGGTTGTGTAAACACACCAGGTCCCACCTCCAGTACAGTTTGTGGAAACACACGGGGTCCCAGCTTCGGTCGCTAGGAGGTACCAGTGGACATACACGTGGTGTGCATGCACAAGAGACCCCAAATGGCCCCAGCTTAGTCTATGGGGGTAGTTCGTATATAACCCACCAGAGGGGGCGCCACCAGCCATATTCATTGCTGTGCCAGCATTACCCTGCGCAGAAGACAAGGGTCTTCCCCATTACCTGATTTATACGCTTATTGGCTTCACTATGCCAGGCTTTAACCAAGTTGACCCGCCTGTCGGTGCCCAATCAAAATGCTGTTTTATTTGCTATTGGACAATTAGAAAAAAGTGACTTATATGCACTGTATTTATATACAGTAAAATCTCTCTAACCGAGCACCACCACAGATCAAACCACTCCCCTATATCGATCGCTTTATTTGGGTCCCAAACAATAAAAAAAAAACTCCATAAACCGACCACCTCCCTAAATGGATCATTTAAAGTCGGTCCCATGGTCGGTTGAGTTTTTTCTGTATATATATATTTAAAAAAAAGAAAATGTTAATGGTAAACTGTCCTACTAACAAAGGATTGACAAAATTTGTCGCTACCGGTTTGGTTATATGGGTCATTCCATGAAACTGAATCCCACGATCTACCAAAACGGGAGACGGATGCTCAACTCATTCGGCCATCCCATGTTGGTTGTTGTGCCTGGATGCTTTATATGCACATTGCAGTACCATTGTACATGAGTCCATGCTTTATATGCACACTGCGGTACCATTATACCTGAGAACATGCTTTATATGCACATTGTGGTACCATTGTACCTGAGTACATGCTTTATATGCACATTGCGGTACCATTGTACATGAGTACATGCTTTATATGCACATTGCAGTACCACTGTACCTGAGTAAATGCTTTATATGCACAGTGCGGTACCATTGTACATGAGTACATGCTTTATATGCACATTGTGGTACCATTGTACCTCAGTAATGCTTTATATGCACATTGTGGTACCATTGTACCTCAGTACATGCTTTATATGCACACTGCGGTACCATTGTACCTGAGTACATGCTTTATATGCACATTGCAGTACCATTGTACATGAGTACATGCATTATATCCACATTGCCATACCATTGTACCTGAGTACATGCTTTATATGCACATTGTGGTACCATTGTACCTCAGTACATGCTTTATATGCACATTGCAGTACCATTGTACCTGAGTACATGCTTTATATGCACAGTGCGGTACCATTGTACATGAGTACATGCTTTATATGCACATTGTGGTACCATTGTACCTCAGTACATGCTTTATATGCACATTGTGGTACCATTGTACCTCAGTACATGCTTTATATGCACACTGCGGTACCATTGTACCTGAGTACATGCTTTATATGCACATTGCGGTACCATTGTACATGAGTACATGCTTTATATGCACATTGTGGTACCATTGTACCCGAGTACATGCTTTATATGCACATTGCGGTACCATTGTACCTGAGTACATGCTTTATATGCACATTGTGGTACCATTGTACATGAGTACATGCTTTATATGCACATTGCCATACCATTGTACCTGAGTACATGCTTTATATGCACATTGTGGTACCATTGTACCTCAGTACATGCTTTATATGCACATTGCAGTACCACTGTACCTGAGTACATGCTTTATATGCACATTGCAGTACCATTGTACATGAGTACATGCATTATATCCACATTGTGGTACCATTGTACCGGAGTACACGCTTTATATGCACATTGCGGTACCATTGTACCGAGTACCGGCCGGCTGAAGACTGACGAGCAGGTTCATGTTGTCTAATATACAAATCGCTAGGCTGCCAGGCAACGACAGGGAGCGCCACAAGGTTCACCAGGTGGCGTCAGTCTACTGACTGCTGGCGCCCCCTGATGGCTGTACAGAACACTAGCAGCCTTTCACACTCATGGGTCGTTAATCAGGAGCTGGACGCAGGGTGTCGCCCCCTTCAGGTAGTAAATGGCAGCGGGAGGACACGGCCTGAGCGGCCCGACACTAGGGAGAGCGCGTTGCCACGAAACCAACTGTCCATTTTGATCAGCCTCAGAGATTGGGCTTGGCGGGGTCACGCAAGCATTATGTCGGCAGTACGCTCATTGTGTCGTATAAGCACAATCCTGAACAAATAAATACAGGGATGAAAGTGGACAAAAAAATGTGGAAATCAAACCGAGATTATTACGAGGACGACGAATTTCCACCCCAAAAAAGCACATTTTCCCCATCACTGTCAGGGAACCGTGGAAAAAATGCTGGAAGTCAGGTTTCAACTATCCTTGTTGTGGCTATAGTATCGCCCATACTCAACTATTTCTTATTTGGGTTTATGTTCTAGCAACATCTAAGGTCATATAAGGACAGGATTCGAACTAACCAATTGTTGTCATATACATTCTGATTCCTTAGCATTTTATTTAACGTTAATCGATAAATATTAAAAATCGCAGAAATCCGCGAAATCGCAGAGATCTTTCAACCCTGGGAATGTAATGGCGGCACTTCACCAACAACAAAATAAATGTGAGTGGCTTACATCAAATTGTTAGTAAAGTGGACGACATGCCTCTATGCCAACCACCCGGCAATTAATTACACGAGGAGTCTACCAATTAATCGACACCTAGTACCATGGCACTCCCTTGTGGTAAACAAAACACAAGCTCCGAATTAACTGCAACAAATGCAAACTTAAAGTTGCAATATTCGATGAAAGCATCAGATTTTCAAAATCAATTGTGAGCTTTTTAATTTAGTGAGTGTCTATTGGCACATAATTGATTGTCTGCTTTTACATGTAAAAGCGATGGTTCGAACAAAAAACAAACATTTCTCGCCGTGAATATGGCCTATGCTGCCGACGCGGCGTAAAGCAACCACCAATCAATCAATCAAAATCAAATCACATACCTAGAATTGATCCTACATAATAGCTTAAATATTTGCCCACTCATTTAACATGTGTCACTGGCAAAGAAGGGACTATTAAGTCAATTTAATATAACCTATTATTGCCGAAGCCTATGGTGTCAGAATGTTGGTACATTTGTCCAATTCATTTGGTATGTTTGCACTTCAAATATCTCCGAAGTTAACATTTAAAATAGAAGTTTCTATAAAATAAAGTAAGATTGATTATAACAATAAATATGTGATATATAACGTATTAGTTGAATATAAATGGGCGGGGCATTCTTGTGATATTTATTCCATGTTTATTATGCATGCTATTTATTATTATTCCATATGGCCTGACCAGGCGATTTGCTGCGGGCCGGATCCCGCCAGGCGAGTTTTGCGCCACCAGCGCCCAGTCACGCGCCATTGCACACTGTGGGCGTCACAAGAGCGCCATCTGGGAGGGCTGCCCCAGTTCTGCACACACGACAGCTGATCGACCGGAAGCGGAGGGGCGGGAGTGGCCCAGGATACGAAGGGTCGGATGTGAACAGGTCATTACCGATGACATGAAGTTCACACAGATCGGCACCAGTCGGAGGCACATCGTGAATTGGGGAGACATTGACGGTAATTACCGAAGCGACAAACATTGGAGTGAGGTATGTATGGCAGCGGCCCAGGCAGGCTACGACGGACTGCTGACGGTGCGCCAAGATGGTGACGGCCGCTGTCAGGTAGCGGTGAGGAAGGACTGTGACACCACAGCTCGGACCTTTACTGTTGACATTGACTGTCTGTGCGGGACTTGTGTATGTGTTTGATTTAGCTGGAATGAGGTGCCAGTTGAAACCTTGTCGTTTCTTTGCTGAAGCTGTATGCGGTTCCGACATTGATGTTGATACACTGTTTATCCTGCAAGGCATTGTATTTGGTTTCCAGGTTGTCGACGAGAATTGTGATGTAACTTACAATATAGCAAAAGAGAAGGGGAAGGCGACATGGGAGAGGGAGATTATAGAAGAACGGCTTAGGACTGAGCTCGAGATGGGTATTTTAATGGAGGTCGATAACCCGCCCACGTGTGTCCATGCAAATTGTGTGGTACCCAAGGACGACGGGAGGGGGGGGGGGGGGGAGGGGGAGAGAGGACCGTGATCGACTGCAGCAGACCTAAGGGGAGGAGTGTTAAGTTTCAGGGTCGAGGTAGCACCTAGTTTTAAATACAAGGGACTAGATGATGTGGTGGATTTGCTAGAAAGGGATGATTATTTGGCAAGCATCGATATAAAGGATGCCCATAGGGCAGTCCACATTAGACCAGAATATCGGACACGGCAGGGAATCTGTTGGTCATTTGCCAGCGACAGTACAGAGACCTATTTGATGGATGCGAGACTTTGCATGGGGCTCTCATCAAGTCCATATATTTTTTCACGATTGTCAGATTTTGTCGTCCGCTGTGTGGGAAGGGAAGGGGTGAGCAGGATCATCAATTATTTAGACGATTTTTGCATCATCGGAACGACGGAGGACCAAGCTAGAATTTGTCAAGCCCAGGTCATTGTGATTTTGTGTACACTGGGCTTTTTTTTATTAGTTTTAAGAAATTTATATCCCCCACTAGGAAGATCAGGTTTCTTGGGATCGATGTGAATTCTGAGAGTCTCGAGCTTACACTTCCAGATGACAAGCTTACAAAATTACGTCAAACTTTGCAGTCTTTTCTGGGGTGCAAGAAAGCAACGCGCAGGGAGCTTGAGAGTCTGGCGTTAGAGTGCATCGAAACCTCAGCCAGTCATAAATTCATCATTTTCACTGACTCTTTTTCCTGCCTTCAGGCTTTAAACAATAGGAAACTGGACCACCCAATACTAGTTAAAGTACTCATTAAACTAAACTCTGTTTCAATAGCAAAAATTGACATTCACCTATGTTGGGTGTCTAGTCATGTGGGTATCCCAGGAAATGAGAGCAGATCAAGCGGCCACTCGAGCCCTGACTGCTCCTTTGGAACACTGTCATATTCCCCACTCTGATCTGAAACCTACCATTCAAAAATACATTTGGAACCTATGGCAGATCGAATTGGATGAACACCCATATAACAAACTCCATAAAATTACCCCCTCCGTGAACGGACTGCCGCAGATTCGCCTGGAAGGGCGACACGACCAGGTTGTTTTAACAAGATGCCATATTGGCCACTTGTGGCTAACACACATTTTTCTGTTCAAGGGGGAGCCTCCCCCTGAATGTATTGGATGTCAGTCCCCACTGACATTAAAACACACTTTATTAAACTGTGTGGATTTCATGGCCCTGCGCCACCAATTTTATACTGCAAACAACATGCATGAGCTTTTTACTAAAGTAAAACAAGAAAACATTTTAGCCTTTTTGAGGGCAGCTGGTTTGTACCAACTCATATAGGTTTTTAAACAAATTTCATCAGTGAATAATACTATCATTTAGACTTTTATTTAGCTATTATGATTGTGAGTTTACAAAATTCATGAGTGTCCATTGACACAAAATTGATTGTATGCTTTTACATGTAAAAGCGACGGTTTGAACAAAAACAAACATTTCTCGCCGTGAATATGGCCTATGCTGCTGACACGGCGTAAAGCAACCACCAATCAATGAGAGTCTTGCTGGCAATTTAGCACATTGCGCTAAGGTGATTAGGGGGGTCCGCACCTTTAGCAGGCGTATTTATGATCTTATAGCTACTGTACGAGAACCTTTCTATAAGGCCCGCTTGAATGCTGCGTTCAGGAGGACATTAGTTGGTGGGCCATTTTCGCAGCGACATTTAACGGGAAGGATGCGATGCTTGGAAAATTTGCAATCGTGACTTCCGTTTATAGTATGACCCATGGAAATAACTGGCTTGTCGCAGCATTTGAGGCTGAGGATGAGGGAGTATTGGAACAAACGATGGGGCACCATCATGCGAGGCTCCCCAGGTGGGTACGAGATGAGTATATAAATGTGAAGGAGATGCGGGGGGGTGATGGAGGGAGCTCTTCGATGGTCTTCAGGTTGGGGTTATTTTCATCACAGATGGCGCCATAGTGCAGGCAGCTCTTAATACTGGGAGATTTAAGTCGGAAGAGATTATGCGCATGTTGCGCAAACTTTTTTGGCTGGCCGTGAAGAATAACTTCATATTTGTTTCCACATATTTAAATACTAGAGTCAATGCAGTGTGCGATGCTTTGAGCAGATTAGACAGTGGGAGTAGTACAGCTAGGATTAGAGCAGTGGACGTCGGGAGGGTGATGTGTTGTTCACACCTGTTTGACTATCCGCTGCCATGTCGTTCCAGGCCGAGATGAGCTGAGGGCAGAGCAGAAGGGTTATGAGCGGCTGTTCTATGCGCCAAATTCCATCACATACCAGGACGGTTCAGATACGTCGCTATTTGGATTTTGTTGATCACTTCGCGGATAACTGCGCCCCCTTCCCCTGCTCGTCCGAGCGAGTCGCGCTCTATGCTGCCTGGTTGGCCAGAACTTTAACCTACCCCTCGGTGATCAATTATTTGTCGGGCCTGAACTATTTTTTGGTGTACTTATTTGGCGATGGCTGGGGCCACTATTGAGGAGATCAAGGTACGGGGGGATTGGGCCTCTGAGACGGTCCACTTGTACTTGAAGACCCCGCTTCAGACACGTATTTTGAATGACTTGCGGGTGGCTGTGACACTCGCGTCGGTCGAGGAGGTAGCGTAGGAGTGTTGGGGGCCTGGGCCAATGTAGCCGCCTGGGTGTTGGTGGTATATTGCTCGGCCAGAGCCTCGGTCAATAAAATATGAGGCTTCCCACCACTCCTCGCTTTGTGTCTTTTTTCCTACTAGGGCGTAGCCATCTCTTATGTGATATATAACGTATTATATGAATATAAAGGGGCGGAGCATTCTTGTGATATTTATTCCGTGTTTATTATTATTCCATACGGCCTGATCAGGCGATTTCCTGCGGGCCGGATCCCACCAGGTGAGTTTTGCGCCACCAGTGACCAGTCACGCGCCTTTCCTCACTTTGGGCGTCACAAGAGCGCTCGATTTTAAACTTTTTGTATTAGGTAGGGCGGTATATAGCCTTGTTCAATCAAATGTAAGGCTTCCCACTACTCCTCGTTTTGTGTCTTTTTTCCTACTAGGGCGTAGCCATCTCGTATACATGTATTTATCTATTAAAGAAAACCGACAAACTCAAACCATCACACTATACAACTTGATATTGTCTAATAAATCGGGAGATGGAAGTAATGATAGTGTATTGGTCTGCACTGACCTCTCAGGAAAGTAATCACATAGACAGGTAGGCGTGGGTAGTATGGTAATATCAGGGAGCCTAGGTGGTGTAATGGTTAGCACACTGGCCCGGAATGCAAAGAGATGTGGGTTCGAGTCCCGCTCTAGGCGCAATATTTCCCATTTTCATCACCCCCCATGACAATAGGAACACTCAAGAGCAAGAAAATAGCTATCCAGGGATTAAATCTGATATTATGTTTCTCGTTTGGCCAGTTTTGTATTAGTTCAATGGTTATATAGTCATCAAGGGCTAAATAATAAATGTGGTCAGTTTACGTTCTTGTCCAGTCAGTAGTTCCAGTCCTATAACTATTTAGGCTAAATTTGCTGAGATTATGTCCTTGTTCAGCCCAGTCAGTAGTTCCACGGTCCTGTAGCCATTTAGGTTAGATTTGCATAGATTATTTCTCCGTTTAATCAGTGGGTGCTATTTGGGGTCGGGGGGAGTAAATCACTTTGATTAAATTGTTTGTAACTTCTCAGCGCCTTAGCATGGGTCTTACGGTGGAACAGTGACTTACACAAATTTATATTTGCTTTAAAAGAATAATACTGAAAGTAATAAAACAAGGGGAACCACGAGACTATAATTGTCTAGTGTCGAAAACAAGAAGTCATTAGACTTAACCGTTATCATCATGCTGTTGGTCGCGATGTGACAAAGACTGCTTTCATTACTTGACTGACGCTCTCCATTTAGCTTTTTGCTGTGAGAGTTGCGTCCATGAGTCGGTCTTAATGTCTCTCAGCTTCAGGTTTCTCTTGATGGTATCCATCAACCGGAGACAAGGGCGCCCTCTCTTTCTGTAACCAGAAGACAGTTGAAAATAGAGGATCTGCTTTGGTAGCCTGTCTGATGACATCCTCATGAGGTGTCCAGTCCACTGGAGATTCTTTTTGATCAGAAAATCTTCCATAGAGGAGCCCCGTCCGTTCGAGTATTTCCTTATTTGCCACTTTGTCCTTCCAAGTTAGCCTCATGATTGAACGTAGATGTCACATCATGAAGGCATGCAGCTTTTTCACCTGTCATGTGTACACTGTCCAGTTCTCGGCTCCATATAACAGGGTGGACAGCACGATTGACCAGTAGATCTTGCCTTTGACCCGAATGGACACATCGTGGTTGTTCCAGAGTCTCTGGCATAGTCGGCCGAAAGATTCGCTAGTCTTGGTCATCCTCCTCTGTATTTCAGCATCAATGCGTCCATCACTTGATATAGTGCTTCAGAGGTAGGTGAATGGGTGGCATAAATACACCATCACAAAAATAATACATTTAAAAAAATAAAAAAATTCCATAAGTAAAAGGATTTAAATTCCAGTATCTAGAAACGCAACTATTTAAAGTTGCATAGTCCGATGGTTTTGAGTTTGTGTCATTTTCTGAGATACATATATTAGATTGATCGTTATAATGTACCTTGTTTTAGTTTGAAGTAGCTTCTATTTTAAATGGCTAACTTTTGAGATATTTGAAGTGCAAACATGCTAAATTAATTTTGCCAAGCACGCCAAAACTCTGACACCATAGACTTTTGCAGTAACAGGTTCTATTAAATTGCCTCAGTATTTCCTTCAACGTGGGGATAAATGTTTAATAAGTGCACCAGTATCTAAGTTAGATATGCAGAATCAAATCCAGATGATTGTTTTGATTTTGAAAATTTGATGCTTCATCGGACTCTGCAGCTTTAATAATGTCTATCAAATTAATCCGCTATAGTTCAATATATAGTTTAAAAAAAAAAAAAAAGTTGGGTCAGTCTTGGCAATTAGTGACTCATTACATTGAACTTGACTCTGTAGCTATGGTACATCAGTTACAAGAATGTAAATGCCCAAGTATGATACCCCATCTTTGATGTTTGTCTGTTTAGGTTTTTCGTCCTAGCAAAATTGAAAGGAATAACCAACCAAATAAAAAAGACATTTGTGGATGTCATTAGTAACATGGGTAAGTTACGGCACGAACCACACGAACTGAACTACAAGACGAGACGAGACTGAGACCGCCTCGTCCAAGCAGACGCGGCACCAACGGCTGGGATCTCCGCCAGCCGTTTAGCCCGTGACGGTGGCGCCACCTGGCAGGAACTCCCGCATCACAGCGACCGCCGGATATAAGTTCCAGACCGTGAACCGAGGTGGAGCCACATGCGAGATATTGCCTGCTGATCACGTGACCACGATTTCGACAACCCGAACATTACTGCCGCAGCTGCCGTGATTCAAGCAACCTCCAGGCAATTCTTCACCCACCAAGCCGCCATCATCATCATCATCATCATCATCATCATCATCATCATCATCATCATCATCATCATGCTGTCGGTTGTGATGCGACAAAGACTGCTTTCATTACTTGACTGCCGCTCTCCATTTAGCCATTTCATGAAAGCTGCCTGCAAAAGTGTTAAAGTGCTACTGGCTTTTGCAAGTTACCTGCTGCACTCTCTCGGGGAGCAAATAGAGGTTTCACACCGGCAAGAACATGTCCAGACAGGCGCAAAACTATTTGTCCCTGCAGTGGCTGGTCGGGAGATGTTGGGAGTTCCATACATCAACCACCCTTGATGCTGCCACAGTGACATGGTTTTCTGTTTAGGGTTTGCTCCCTTAGCCTTCGGTTCTGTCAAGAACCTGTACCACAAGGCAGTGGTTTACAACTCTGCAGGGCAGGGGAGTCAAACTCCCTGAGGTATTGCAATACCTGCATACCCATCCAGCCACAGCTGTAATAAGGGAACTAACGCGAGGGTTGAGGGTTCTAGTCCATCGAGCCTTACAATCTGAGGGGAAGCACAGTTGATCTGATTGCCGGTTATTCTTCACGTGTCAAACTGGGCTCTTCCGAGTAATAAACCGGTATACAGCATAACCCAGTTAAACCAAACTTGAAGGGACCCTAGAAATTTGTTTTGATTAACCGATCATTGGTTTAACCGAGCTTTGACTTGGCTTTAGCAAAAACGCGGGTGCATTATGAATGTAATATACAATGTATGTGGACACTATGATTATTGTTTTTTTTATGTATATACAGTTTAACCCCATTAAACCAAACTCGGTTAAATAAAATGATCGGTTAATCCAAACTTGTTTCAGCGACCCGGAAAAATACTACCATTTATCATATAAAAAAGTCTCAGATGACCTTAAAACCACATGAAAGTAACTGTACTGGAAGTGGCCTGGGGCCGACAATTTTGTTTGGATTAACCGATACTTTGGATTAACCGACTTTGGCGTAACTAACTTTTTTATATGATAAATGGTAGTATTTTGCCGGGCCTCCGAAACAAGTTTGGATTAACCGTTCATTTGGTTTAACCGAGCTTAGTTTAACGGAGTTGTACTGTATAGATACTTTGTCTCCATCCTCGTAAATTACAGAATTAAATGCTAATAATAATTATAAAAAAATTAAAGTCACATATATACTGGGTGTAATCAAATAAGGTATATATTGTTTCCCAATGCTCATTTGTTAAATTTGCATAGTCCGATGCTTTTGAGATATCATTTTTCAGGGATAAATATATTAAATTGACTATTATGATCTACCTTACTCTAGTTTAAAGTAACTTTTTATTTTGAATCGCTAACTTTTGAGATATTTGAAGCGCAAACATGCAAAATTAATGTTGGCAAGAATGCCAATATTATGCAGTAATATTATTAAATTGACTTGGTATTCCGTTCTATGTGGCAACAAATGCTTTAAAGGTGCATCACTATCTAAGTTTGGTATGTAGAATAAAATCTAGCTGGATGTTATGGTTATGAAAATTTGATGCTTTATCGGACTATGCAACTTTAAGAGATTACATAGGGACAGGCCTTTCCCCTCTTTAAAGAATATAGTATATTGCATGTGTAACCGTGGTGAATTACTTGAAATACATCACTGAAATACATCAGTGTTAACGTTGCATAGTCCAATAAAAGCATAACATTTTCATAGCAAAACACTTATCTAAATTTTATCCTAGATATCCAACTTAGATACTGGTGCACTTATTATATATTTGTATCGGCATAAAATGGGATACTAAGTCAATTTAATAGAACATGTCGCTGTTGAAGCCTATGGGGGGGGGGGGGGGGGGGGGGGTGGGGGAGTACACCAATATTAATTTGGCACGTTTACACTTCAAATATCTCAAAAGTTAGCTATTTTAAGGCAAAAGTACTTCAGACTGGATTGGTCGTAATGCTTGCATTGCGTGTGATTCGTGGGGGGGGGAGGAGAACCCCCCCCCCCCCACTCCCTCTCGCCTTCCTTCCCTGACCGTTGCACCATTACGTAAACCCCCCCCCCCCTTTCTCCCGGCCTTTATCAGGGATGAAAGTGATCTCCGGGAAAAAAAGCGGAAATGCTGATATTCTCCCATAGGTTTAGTATTGTCAGGGAATCGCGGAACATTCCCGGAAGTTGGGTATCATATATATTGGTATAAGCTGATAGTGCTGCGCCGTTTGAAGCATGTATTAGTAGTATACACTGATAGTGCTGTTGAGTCTGCACTACACATTAGTATACGCTAATGGTGCTGCAGCGTAAAAAAGTAGAGCCTATATATGTTAATCATGCTGCGGGATTGAAAAATCCCGGAAATCCGCGAAATCGCGGAGATCTTTCATCCCTGCTTTATAGCCGGCCGCTTCCATGCTCCTAAGCCACTCGCCTCCCTGCGCCCTGCCAGAACGCACCCATTTTTGACAGAAACTCAAAACCATCAGACAATACAACTTTAAAGAAATATAGATTCGACTGTTCACCCTGTAAAGTGATGCCGCCTGGTGGTTCAAACTAGCACTAATCATAAGCTCCAGTACTTCTGGTGGCGCCACCTCATGACTACCAGAGCTACAGTTATAAGCGAGATGTTCATGGTCCTTCTGGTGGCGCCACCTTGTGACTACCCGAGCTACTGATGTTCATGGTCCGACCAAAATGACTACACATGACAAGGCGCACCTGGGACCCAGCCAATTTTTGAAGGGACAGGGAATTCTTACTAAAATGGGCTCAATTTGGGAAAATAAAAATGCATTAGGCGCAAGGCAACTACCCACGCTGCACGGATGGAGCTTGACCTACATAACGTCGGCAATTCCGCCTACCAGGAGCCGCAAAAAAACAGCCCACGTGCTAGCAAAAATGGCGTCGGTTGTGTCGCCACCTAGTGGTTCATGCTGGTACTACGTGCAGAATTCCAATATTTTCATAGATGTCGATCTTTTATTTTCTTAAATAAAACCACAAAAACCCATTATGGTGCTACGCCATTTCTCGCTTGTCAGGAATAACTTAAAACGCTTACTTTCCTCCCACAGTTCTTACAAATATTCAGCAAGATAAACTATTTTGGGAGGGGTCTAAAGTAACACTATCCATTAGCTCCATTACTTCCGGTGGCGCCACCTCGTGGCTACCGGGCTAGCAGTTATAAACGGGGTGAAGGGCTTTCACAGAAAAAGATAGGATTGGGTTTGACCTGTTGCCCCCCACCCCCACCCTCACCCCAACTCTTTATCCCCATCCAAGACCCTCGCCTAATCATAACACTAAAAGAAATTTACCAATATAATAGCTTGCGAAGCAATCTGAACATGGCTTGTACCCCCCCCCCCCCCCCACCCCCTGCCCTCCATCTGAATGAAATTTACCCGAATTGTGAATAACATTAGTCTGCATGGATCCATACGAACCCTGTGTTAATGTCTCGGTACTCACCAATGACGTTCAGGTGGCGCCACCTGGTGTCGGGCTGCGCGAGCAGGACGCCCAGGTCCGTGTCTGGCGACCACCGCGCGATCACGTCCTGCCGCTGTATGAGCAGCTCGGACGGCGAGGTGAGTTGCTCCCGGACCACCTCCTCGGGCACCACCTCCAGCGGGTTCGTCAGGTACACGCCTACAGCCGGTGAGAGAGGAGGGTGAGTCGGTGGGCGAAGTGAACGGATGAAGTGAACAGAGAGTGAGGTGAGCAGAGCGGGAGTCGGTGGGTGAAGTGAGCAGAGCGGGAGTCGGTGGGTGAAGTGAGCAGAGCGGGAGTCGGTGGGTGAAGTGAGCAGAGCGGGAGTCGGTGGGTGAAGTGAGCAGAGCGGGAGTCGGTGGGTGAAGTGAGCAGAGCGGGAGTCGGTGGGTGAAGTGAGCAGAGCGGGAGTCGGTGGGTGAAGTGAGCAGAGCGGGAGTCGGTGGGTGAAGTGAGCAGAGCGGGAGTCGGTGGGTGAAGTGAGCAGAGCGGGAGTCGGTGGGTGAAGTGAGCAGAGCGGGAGTCGGTGGGGGAAATGAGCGGAGCGGGAGTCGGTGGGTGAAGTAAGCAGAGCGGGAGTCGGTGGGTGAAGTAAGTGGAGGGTGAGTCGGTGGGTGAAGTGAGAGGGTGAGTCATTGAGTGAAGTTGGCGGATAAAGTGAGCGGATGGTGAGTGGGTGAGTAAGTGTGTGAATGAGTGAGTGAAGGAGTGAGTGAGTGATTGATAATGTTATATTAGGCAATCTACAGCACTTGTTGCATTGATTCAGGTCAGAAAAGGTCCACCCTTCTTCTCTAAGTTATGGGTGAGCAAGTAACATCGTTTATAAAGTGGATCAGCTGTGTTTTACTTCATAGCATCATTTAAGGTCATATAAGAATGGATATATACTTGTGACAGAGACTTCATAGTGTTGCCATACTGGGATATCATGCCACCAGCACCAAACCATCTTAGTAATAAACATTAAGAGTAGCGGAAAGAGAGAGCGCAACCAGGGACCCAAAAGTGACGGATAAGCGTCATATAAAACCCAGTGCTCCGCTTAGCGCCTATAAAAGCAATAGGAAATGAGAGTCCTACCTTTAGGCCCCACGCCATAGACCATCTGGTGGTGCCACGCATCTGGCACATCCCAGCCCTGCGGCACGGCCCGCTGAAGGTTCAGCGTCATCACCGCCACGGCATCTGGTGGAGAGCAAGCAAATAACCTCAGAAAATGACAGAAACTCAAAACCTATCAGACTATGCAACTTTAAATACGGGTGCACTTATATTACACATTTATTGCTACTTATTAGAAGGAATATCAAGTCACTGCTGCAAATCATGCATGACCAGCACACACAAATTTTATTTCATATTTTCACTTTAAATATCTCCTACGTTAACCATTTAACAAATTTTTCAATAGAAAAAACTACACTCAGTAACTTAATAGTGCTGCCCTACAGGGAGACGAGGCCGCTCACACCATGACCTGATACGCCACTCAGTCACATTATCCTGACACTAAACAAACCAGTTCTTACCATATCCTATTAATGCCAGGTACCAGGATAGTTAGCGGCAAAAATCAATTTTGTACATCATCGGTTTGATTTGGTCAGGGTTGAAAACCTACGACCCCCTGACTGTTTGCTTGTTTGTTGTTGTAGTTGTTTTTTTTTTTTTTACATCCTTGTATCATATCAAGTCGGGTACTGTCTTGTGACAGTGCGCACTCATGGCGACTTTATAGTGCTGTCCCCCTGGGAAACTAGGCCGCCAGCACCATGGCCTGGTATCCCACTCAGTCACATTATCCTGACACTGAGCACACCAGTCCTTGCCCTGTCCTCATAATGCCGAGCGCCTGGCTAGGAAGCGACTAGTATCAATTTTTAAGTCATTGGTTCGACTCGACCAGGTTACAAACCCACGACCCCACAATCTACCAGCACGGGAGACGGACGCTCTAACTCATTCGGCCATCCCGTCTGGTCCTCCCCCCGTGACTGAGTGAGTGACGTAAGTGACAAGTGAGTTTGGCTACCTTTCTTCATCCACATGCCCAGCCAGTGGAGGATGTCCACCTCCCTCTCGGGGTAGAAACAGAAGAAGCGGCCTGTGATGTAGCCCCGCGTCACAGTCTCCATCCCCGTCATCAGATGTTCAGCAGTGCAACCTGCATTTATAAAGTTAAAAAGGAGAGAACAGTTTTAATTTAAATATTAAATTAATCCGCTATATATTTTGAATGGATGTGGATTGTTTGTTTGTTTGTTGTTAATATACAACGTGTAACACAGACCTGCGACACTGCGTGACAGCAGGTATTCCGCTATGGGCGCCTTCTCAGCGCGTGTGTTTGTTTGAATTGCTTCACTCGCCACTGCTTTCTCAACGTAGATGTTGAACGCTTTCTGTAAAGAGTAAATAAAAAAATGTCAATATGGGCCATACGAAACAAACATAGAACTAACTATAAAATACTATATTATTAATCACTTCTTTTCATTCCTATAAAAAAAACTATTCACAGTGACTTATACCTCCCCCTTTAATAATTCCCCACTACATACCATCTCATCCGATCTTACCTTCCAGTTGTATCAGTTTGTTTGTTGGGGTTTAACAGTCCAGTAATATCTAAGGTCATATTAGTTCATGGCAACTTTTATAGGGCTTCCAGCACCATGACTCGATATCCTACTCATTCACATTATCCTGACACTGAGCAAACCCGTCCTTGCCATATCCTAGTAATGCCGAGCACCAGGCTAGATAGTGAAAAATTGGTAAGATATTGGTTTGACACTGCCGGGTTTTGAACCGCCGACCTTCTGCACAGGACGCCAGTGCTGTATCAATTTGGCAACTGCGTCCGGTCCAGTTATATCGCATAAATATCAATTGGGGAAGACTAAAATTTAAGCAAAATCATAAATCGCTATGGCCGAGGAGATGACTAGGAGATACATCTAAGGTCATATCACGACGGGTACCGACTTGTGACAATGCGCACTCATGGTGACTTTATATTCATAGTTTGTTTGTTTGTTGTTGTTTTACGTCCTAGCAACATCTAAGGTCATATCAGGACCTATCATATATTCATAGTGCTGCCCCACTGGGAGACCATGCCACCAGCACCATGACCTAATATCCCACTCAGTCACATTATCATACCACTGAGCCAACCAATCCTTGCCCTATCCTAATAATCCGCCTCTTGTTTTCGTAGGGTAGGATTTGAATCCCCACGTTCAAAACCCTGACCGAGTCAAAATAATTACTTAAAAAATGTTATATTTGTTGCTAACCTAGCCTGGCACTCAGCATTACTATGATAGGGCGAGGAGCAGTGGAATGAGGTAGACCAATTGTCCGTGATTGAAATTTCCCCTGCTTAATCAATAATAACGTACAAAAATTTGTTTTTTTAATCAAAATTTTAAAAACCGAACAAAGTATCGAAACAATTTAATGGGTTGACAAGTTGGAGCTTCGGTAGAGTACTTACGAGGATGTTGATGACTGCAGTGGCACCACAGGCGGAGGCGGCAATCTGCTTTACCTGCAGCACGTAGGCCTCGTACTCATTCCAGATCATCACCTTCTCCACCGCAGACCGGGTGCGACAAGCCGCCTGGGCCCGCGACTCCTTCTCACGCAGCTTCAAGGATAACGGTTGATTGATTGATTGATTGATTGATTGATAATGGTTTTCACGCCATGTTGGAGGCAACGGTTCACATTCATGGTGAAAATTTGACAGAATTTATTATGAAATTGATTTCCCCCCCAAAAAGATGTTTATCACACATAAAAAAATCATGTTAATGTATTTATCACATTCAAAAAAATTGTTCCTGTATTTATCACATTAAAGAAATGTTAATGTGTTTATCACACTTAAATGTGGTCATCTTTTGATCACATCTTTATGTTTACAGTAAAACATAAACGCTAAAGTCGCATAATTCCACGAAAGTATGAATATTTTCAAAACCAAAACAGTTACTCCGATTTGATCCTAGATGTCTAACTTAGATACTGGTGCACCAGTTAATCATTTCTTTAAGGGGGTGGGGGCTTTGCCCCTGAGGAACATCAAACTTTGCTGGCATCGACAGTTGGTGCTGTGACCTAGTTAACGTAGAAATGGTATATTGCATTTGGGTTCCACTTTTTTTTAAATTTGGCTTAATAGTGATAGAACAATTTTTTGTTCTCGATTATTTTATGTGGCAAATTTTGACATTTTTATAGGGATAAGTAAATATTGATATAATGAAATGGGTAGTAGAAAAAAGAAAGCATTCTTCAGATTGAGGATACATATTTTATATCTGTGGAAACTAGAATATATGAGCACCTGCTCATGAGATTCAAACCCCAGCTGAGTCAAACCAATAATATACAAATTTATACTTGTCACTACCTAGATGTGCACTCAGCATTACTAGGATAGAACGAGGACCCGTGATTCATGAAATTGTCTGTGATTTCCACACTTAATCAACAAATTTAACAAACAAAATATAACAATATAAAAAATAATCGAAAACGCATAGAAACTAAACAATTTTTAAAAATACTGTAGTGGTCTGCACTGACCTCTCAGGCAAGTAACCACATAGACAGGTAGGCGTGGGGAGTGTGTTGATATCAGGGAGCCTAGGTGGTGTAATGGTTAGCACACTGGCCAGGAATGCAAAGAGATGTGGGTTCGAGTCCTGCTCTAGGCACATATTTCCCATTTTCATCACCCCCATGACACTGGTTGCCGTGATCAGGATCCTGTACAAGCTTTGCGCTGTATGGTTGTTGAACCTACCCTGTGTATGTATGTGTTAGTGCATTGCCTGTATGTATGTAATTGTAAGCATTACAAGACTTACAATTCCAGGGGGACGAGTGTAGTGGTCTGCACTGACCTCTCAGGCAAGTAACCACATAGACAGGTAGGCGTGGGGAGTGTGTTGATATCAGGGAGCCTAGGTGGTGTAATGGTTAGCACACTGGCCCGGAATGCAAAGAGATGTGGGTTCGAGTCTCGCTCTAGGCACATATTTCCCATTTTCATCACCCCCATGACAATACCAAAAAGAATATCATTTACCAGATTGAGGATAAAGATTTCTGGGAGCGGGTCTGGAAAAGTTTGATTTTGAAAGTCGTCTGCGCTGTTCTCCCTTCTGTCCAGCATCTGCCCGCGTTTTCTCAAGGAACGCTCATCGTTACCAGGAAGAACACCGCTCGACCTGACGAAGCGGAAGGTAAGATTGGAACAATGCATAAAATATCATGCAAATGTTTACCCAAGCATTACAAACAACCCACTTCCCTGAACTACTTTGTGTACTCAAGAACAAACCCGAGGTATTCACCTTAGAACTACAACCCTGCACTGAAACACTAGCAGAATAACCAAATTACTCTACTAACACTACATCTTAGAACCCTATTCCTACCAGCATGACACCTAATCCTCCAGTCACACTACTGCTTGCGACCACAAAAAAGGGTTGCTCGCAAAGGTCCTCAGTGGTTGCCAACCTTGCGACCATTTGGTTGCAAGGAAGTTGCAGTTACTGGACTAAAAAACCTCCTTGCGACCAAAATTGTCGATCAGAGGTCGGCGACCATTGCTTTGGTCACAATTACGAGGTCGCCGCTGACTGTGGGTGCTTTGGTCCAAAAGGAGTCGCAATCCGTGATGTGACTGGGGCTTAAGCAATCCATACTGCAGATATATATATATGCAAACCTAGGAAGTGAAACCTAACCACTCCATAATTTAATCATTAAATCAATGTACATACACATACCCACACAACCCAACCATACATGCTCAACCTCAACTACACTTCCACACATAGCTAAATCACATCCAACTTTAGCTTAATGCTAGTAGATATTACAGTAGATATCATTTATTACTATCTCATAATTGTTCACAAGGTGCAACTATTTTCTCCTTTTGTTGAAAAGAAATATTAAAGTATATATCACAATATGGCGACCATTGAATAACAAAAGGATGTCATCTCCTGCATTGTTCATTATGTCCGAAAAACTTGTTGGGTTTTCTCATCTAAAGAACTTTATGATTAAAACATATAATTATACATATTTATTAAATCATCTTTGTCGGACATTCATCTTTACAGACTTGTGGCAAAAACTTTAACAAATCGCCGAATGGGTTGAGCGTCTACCTCCCGTTTAGTAGGTTGTAGGATTTGAACCAGCAGGTTGGAACATTGGCTGAGTCAAACCAATGACGTAAAAATTTATACTTGTTGCTAGCTAGCCTGGCGTTCTGCATTACTAGGATAGGGCAAGGAGCAGTGAAGTGAAGAAGACCAATTATCTGTGATTGAAATTTCCTCTGCTTAATTAACTAATGAGTAATGCACACACACAAAGACGAAAACATTTGTTGCTCTCACGATTGTCATGATGACAATAGGAGATAGTGGTGATGTTACTAGATTACGCCAAACATTACACCAACCTGATTTAAGCAAAAGAAAAATTGTTTACCTTTGTTCCTTGACACAAATTTTAGATACCTACATTACATTCAGAAAACCTAAAGTTAGCACATTTTAGTAGATTTTCATACTGAATATAGCCTCTGTTCAACTGTCGCCCACACGGTGTAAAACCACTAGCACTCACTAGCGTATTACTTATTACGACAGTAATATCAGACCATGAATTAGATTAGTCAAATTAATAATAACTTAAATCAAACAACGAGTTGTCTTTATAGAAAAATTAGTTTGTTTTAGCTTATACCAGTTTGATCTAGCTTCATTAGCATCAATTAGAGGGTCCAAAGAACAGTCAATAATTCTTTTATTTTAAAGGGTTCACATGTGAAGATATTTCAAGGCTTTTCAAGGCTGTTGTTCATAGCAATTCAAGACTATTTTTATTTGGATTTCAGAAGAATAAACCAATGGCGAATGGCGATTTTGGACTAAATTCGACAGTCGAGACAGTTTAATGGAATTCAAATCTAATTACCCAAAATAGGTTAAATTCAAAGCTTTTGAAGGCATTGAAATGGGGCAAAAGACTTTCCATGCCGCGTATGGACCCTGCAATTAACAAAATATGCAATCATATTGTTTTTGAAATCAACTAACTGGGAATATGATGGTCTTGCATCTGCCTGTGCATTGCTCCTATGGTGGTCGCTGTACCGGGCTGCACACATGGGGAACTCCTCATCACCCGTTGCCCACGCCGGCACCGCCCATTGCCTGAAACATGCAGCAACACACGTCAAATTGGCACAGCTTTGAGATTTTGCCAGATTTTCTTTTTAAATTAAAAGATTAACTTTTATTTAAAAGGGTTAACTTTGGAGATATTTGAAGTGAAAACACACCAAAAATAAAGTTGGAGTTTATGTTAAAATACTGGACTGATCATAGGGTTCAACATAGAGCAAAATATTTTGTTGGTTATTGTAGTTGGTTGAATTCAAGCACTTTTTTAGGACATAATTAATATTTTCAAAACTCGATTTTAAAATCATGAAATTTAAGGACTTTCCAGGACATGTTTAACCCTACCTCCTTTGAGTTGCATCCACTTGGTCTGATGGTACGTCATAGGCAGCCCAGTGTGGTGGCACGCCTGGATGTTGATGCTGATGCTGAGACGACAGCGTTGCATCAGCATCAGTATCCTCTCCCAACCAGGCCGGCCGCTCATCGCCACCCCCACCGTCCAGACACCCACTCAGCCCACCCACCAATTGGCGGCTGCCCACCAGGTTGCGTGCCTCCACCAGGTGGTGTGTGCCTTCAGCCGGAGAGTGGGGTGGTAGAGATGGTGGTAGTCGTGGGGTGTGGTCCAGGCTGCGTGAAGGTATTGGCAGCGGGATCTCAGGCGGCAGGTCCGTCGCCACTGCTGTCATCCCCGGGCACTCGGCCGCCTCGCACTCTTCTTCCGGCTGGTTGGCGATGTGGTTGCTCTTCTCCGACTCGAGGTCACTGCTGTTCGAGCAGGCCGAGTGGAAACCGTTCGAGGCGCAGTCCTCGACAGCCACTTGGTAGGCATTCTCATCCTGGTCAAAGTTGGACGTAGACGTCTGGCGCGACACGTTGAACAACTCGTCCTCGTAGTCGGAGGATGGTGCAGCGCTGAACACCTCCACGTCCAGGTTGTTGGTGTCTTCACATGAGAAGGACTCCTCCTGGCGGACACGGTGTGGCGGGCTCGAACCGGACTCACTGCACGCCGGATACAAGCACGAGCAGGCCATATGGTGCGGGGAAGGCAGTGCCTGCTCATCATCTTCATCTGGCTCATCGAATGACAGTGCATCGAGGTGCTCTTGGGAACCCGAGCCGCTGTCTCTTCCAGCGCAGCATGTGCAATGTGGTGGTGCCACTGCAGATGCCCTGTCTGAGGTACGATTACTTACATTATTACACAATCTCTTACAGTTACTAGAGCCGTCAGTTGGGACGTGCTCCACCGAGGTAGTAGTTTGTTTCAGCTGTTGCTGCTGAGCAATAGCACCTTCAAGTAAGCGCTTACATGCACGAAGACTAACGCACAAACAGTGCTGTTCACGCTTCCCACACTCATCACAGATGTCTCGGTTACTGGAGCCGGTGTCTCCTTCTTGGGCGCCGTGAGGCGAACCATGACTGTGGCATACATCATCGGCCTGCAAATGGTCCTCTGGGTGCTGTATGTTGGAGGAAATATAGGGTGCCTCATCAACGTTGTCCGAGTGTGGTGTTGCCATGTCAAAGTCCAGGAAGTCAACATCCTCCGGAGAGAAATAAGAAGAGGAGTCGGAGGTTGTAACCGTGATACCACAGGCTTGGCCAACATCGGACTCCATGGGTGACAACTCGACCGGTGACGCCTTCATACCGCCCACACCTTCATCTGCTTCAAGATCAGACGAGGACTGGTTGGAAGGCGCAAGAGGCCGGCGTCTGGAATAAGCCACAACTGAGCATGTACATAGCCGACTTGAGCCTCCAAACGAAGCGGGCCTGCTCGCCTCAGATGTGGAACGACTCTTGTAATCACAGACAGTTGACGAGTGGGTACTTAGAACACTCGCTGGCGGGAGGAGCTTTGGACCCTCACAGGGTCTTCGTGCAGAGTCTGAACTATAACCAATCTGTCGCTTCCGATACCGACTTGAACTTGACAAAGATGTCAATTTTGGTAGGTCCTCTTCAGACGATGAACACTGTATGGAACTTTCCATATCAGGTGGTGGAAGGCTGATATCAGTCTCTATAAAGTCCTCAGAGCTTGTGCTCAATTTAACATGATGCCCAGATAAGCCATCCTGGCTACGTCCTGAACTGGACACGGATCCATTGACAATGATCCCGTCATCACTTCCATACCCATTGTGGTAAACTCCGGTCAGCGACCGGGTGTCGTCACTACTGCTTTGGCGGCGGTCTTCCAGGTGGTGACCCCTAGGCAGACCATCGATAGCACCTCCAGGGGATTCACCTTCACCCCCAGCCTGGAGGTCCAGGTAGGCCAGCATGTGCGCATTCGCATTCAAGTAGTTCTCCATGTCATCACCAGGGCCTTGCCCATTGTGATGAGCGGGTTCTGACTGGCGGTACCCATTAGTACCTTGCCACTCCTCCTGATAGGGAGGGAATGAAGAAGCCGAGGATGAACCAGCCATGTCCACACTTGTCGATGGCACAGGCCACTCATCTGCAGTTACCATAGATTGACACCCGTCAGGTGACGTATCATCCAAGGCAGTTCTACACGTTGTCGTTCCACCATTCACACGCAGCTTGTGTTGCGAACTAGTCCAGCTCGTGGAAGGAGTTGACCGCTCTGTCGTCTGATGATAGAAATGGGCTGTACCCTGGCACCAATCTGCTGCAGCAGTTGTTGATGGTGCGGGTGGACTGAGTCTTCCCATGGAGTCCTGGACCTCTACATGATTGTTGGTGTTCATGCCATGCCTGACACTCACCAAGTGTCCAGTCACATTCAGAAGCTGTGGTGTGGAGTCATCAGGTATCTTTGCCTTGGTTACCGCTGATGTGGACATGCGGTCAGAGAGGTCCGGCAGCTCCATGGAAGGAGACTGACTACCTTCAGCTGGCATTGTACTCATTGTCTTTGTGCAAGTTCATCTCATCCGTTCATGTTTCTGCAATAATAATTGATAATTTCTCAAGTTATTGTATAAGTACTAAACATGTAAGCACATAATACAGTTAATGTATATATGTAAAGGCATCATATTACCCAATACTGAAATTAATTCTAGGCATCAGAACAACAATGGGATAATGAAAACCTTGTGGAACAACGCCAAAATAAGAATGGTGACATAGTCCAAGATCCTGGAGAGATGACAGACATCCTGAAACAGCAGTACGAAAGTGTCTTCAGTAGCCCACTAGAATAAAAAATAATAAACCAACCAAAACAGTTCTTCTACCAAGTGGACCAAAGCAAACCAACCCTTATGGATATCAACTTCAGCCCAGAAGAAATAGAAAAGGCAATTGACAAACCAAATCTAAACTCATCTCCTGGACCAGATGGGTTCCCTGCATTCCTACTAAAACACTGTAAGCAATACCTTTCCTACCCGCTGTATATAATTCGGAGGGATTCCATGGACCACGGTAACATTTCTGACGTTGCAAAGGAAGAACATATCATTCCAATCCATAAAGGTGACAGTAAGGCTCTACCCAAAAACAATAGACCTATCTCACTAACATCACACATAATCAAGATCTTTGAGAGAGTAATTAGAGAACATCTAGTTAACTACTTGGAAGCAAATAACTTGATGAACCCATCCCAGCATGGTTTTAGATCTGGGAGATCGTGTCTTTCGCAACTACTGGCCCATCATGATCAAATCCTTGATAATCTAGAAAAGGGGGCAAACACCGATGTCATTTAACTAGATTTAGCAAAGGCCTTTGATAAAGTTGATCATGGCATCCTCTGCCATAAATTGCATAAATTAGGAACAGGAGGGAAAATGGGAACTTGAATCCATGAGTTCTTGAGGCAGAGAACACAAAAGGTCACTGTGAATGGAGCAAAATCGACAGCATCTCATGTGACCAGCAGCGCGCCACAAAGCACGGTACTTGGACCAGTCCCGTTCCTTGTCTTAATCTCTGACAAGGGAAATGTAGACACAGAGGCCCTCCAAAAAGACCTTGAAACCATTTACAATTGGCAACATTCAAACAATATGCTGTTCAATGACAAGAAATTTGAGCTAATACGATATGGCACAAACCAAGACATAAAAATGAATACAACTTACACAAACCCCTTAGGAGAGAAAATTAATGAAAAGAATAGTGTGAAAGACCATGGTGTATATATGGGAAGCAACCTCAAATTCACTGAACACATTGACTATGTATGCCAACAGCCAGAAAATATAGTGGATGGGTGCTTCGTACATTTAAGAAACTGGGGTAATGAAAACCTTGTGGAACTCCATAATACTCCCACGGATAGACTACTGTTCACAACTGTGGATACCCACTTCTAAAGGACAGCTGACAAATCTAGAATCACTGCAATGCAGCTTCACATCATATATCGAAGACATCAAGAGCCTGGATTACTGGGACAGACTAAAATTCCTCAAGATCTACTCCATTGAACGTCGATGTGAGAGATATCAAATTATATACACTTGGAAAATGATTGAAGACAAAGTACCGAACTATGGCATAACAATGTATCATTCAAAAAGATATGGTAGACTTGGTATGGTACCAGCAATAAATACAAAAGCCTCACAGTCAACAAGAACACTGTGGGAAGGAAGTCCGAGGAGTACAGCTCTTCAATACAATGCCAGCTTACATTAGAAATCAATCAAACTGCAGTTTACAATCATTCAAAAGGCAGCTTGACAAGGTGTTAACAACAATATGAACCACAAATTCCGGGATCCACCCAGCTAACGCCAGCAGATTCAAACTCATTACTGCACATGACAAAACTGAACAGAGCATCCTCACCACATGTGGTGGGCTCTGATGGTGGAGTCTCCGACTTGGCCTGAGCATATAGCTCAAACACTAATCTAATCATCATATACACGTTAACTGAAGTAGACCAAAGTAAAATATGCAGTTTGAATAATTCAATACTAATGATGTTCATGTATTTCTGGTAAATCGACTATAAAATCATTTTAACATCATCTTTTATTTAATTAACATGGACATAGTTCATGGAAATAAGTAAGTACTTTATATATATTTGATAATAGTCTCGTCTTGGCAGCACGTATGTCCAGTGAAAACCCACAATACCATTAAATATACTTCTAAAATCCATAGTACCTATCATAGTCCTAATAACCCTCCAGTACGAATTTCGTATGCTGAGATTCTCAGTGAGAGTTTGTGTTGGTTCAGTTACTTAGATTAGTTCGAATGTACAAAACATTGTGCAGTATTTGCTTACCGTTAGACATCGCCTTAGGTCTATTGCATCGCTAGATAAAAGATTAGATTCACCTCGGACTCATACTCAGTTTACCGGGCTGCATCTCAAAATGAATTCCAAAATTGTTCAGACTTCAGTCAATGACAATGGTCTCTTGTCGGGGGTACTATCTAGTATCTTAAATCACAACAATCGTGATTATATTGAATAATAGTCACTGTAAAGTTGGCTGGTCTAATCGTTATCGTATTATAAAAATGCACCCACTTCAATTTCCAACAAACTATAATTATAATACTATATTCTACACTCATAAACATAATACTCTGAGACTGTGCTTAAATCTAATCTAAGACTAAGTATTAAACTAAATTATGATTCGTGACATTCTGCGTTGATATTTTCAGGGAATATAAACACACGGCCTAAACATGATACAGAGATATTTACTTGTGTATCGTCCTTAATATTAGGGAATATTATATGTCAGCGTTAATTAAATTGGTTGGTGACTGTAAAACACTGTCTGTGAGTGTGTGACTGTGTCTGTGACTGTGAGTGTGTCAATTCGGTAGATTTTGTTTCGGCCTGTCTGGCCTAAGTGACACCCCGATATTTGAGCTTTCCGCAGATCTCCAATCCTACACATAACGTCAGCCAGGTAAGTTTGAAAACCCTAATTTAGAAAACATCATTTTTCTAAATTATGGCATGCATCACTCGGCGTTTACTGAAAATAAAATTATGTTTGAATGCAAGATAACAACACAAGTCTTACCTACAATTCCATATTTTCCCACAATGCTCGGTTCAAGATGGCGGAATATCTGACCAATCACAATGCTCGATACATTAAGGCTACGGGGATGCAAAGACTGGGCGAGGGGGGTGCACTCACATAAGTAGACATTTTTATATTGTAATAATTTTACATGAAAAGAAGAAAGATAAACAAGTACAAATATTCTCCATATCAGTAAGATTTTTAGTGCAGTAGTCAAAATGCTACATATTTCAAATAGTCTACATGAAGTGAAAACTGAGTTTTTTTATCCAGTTAACAATAAAAATTTAATATTTTAAGGATTTCGAACTCTAGATTAAAATTTTCAACCAGCAAGAAAATAATAATATTGTGTTAAAAAAAGTTTTAAATGACTTAGGATTTTTAAGAACAAAAATTACTATGTGAAAGGGCAACGTTTTCTTTCATATTTAAACAAAATAAAATTTGGGGTTAAAAAAGATATTCCAAAACAAAGTAGGCCTTTAGAGTTGTTCAATGGTGGATACAATTACATTTGAGAAATCTCTATTTTGTTATACTTAATTACAGATGTGGAATGATAATATTGAGGAAGACTATAATGGCTTAATGCAGATCCATTTTAGATCACAAATTCTTGCAGTTCATTTACTAAGATCGTCCACACTATATTTAAATCTATTAGCTGTATTGATCTAATACTAGTTTGTTTGTTGTTGTTTTACATCCTAGCAAGATCTACAGTCATATCAGGACGGGTACCGACTTCTGACAGTGTGCACTCATGGCGACTTTATAGTGCTGCCCCACTGTGAAACTAGGCCACCAGCACCATGACCTGATATCCCACCCAGTCACATTATCCTGACACTGAGCCAACCAGTCCTTGCCCTATCCTAATACTGTCGAGTGCCAGGCTAGGAAGCAACAAAATATCAATTTTTAAGTCATTGGTTTGATTCGACCAGGATTCAAACCCAAGAACTCATATGGGTTTGGATCTCCCGATTTCCCAAAACAGGAAACGGACGCTCTACTCATTCGGCCATCGCGTCTGGTCTTTGCAATACTATTACGGGATTACCAGTTATGAAAGAGACTAGTTATAATACGCGATGTATGTCATATTAAATGTAGCTTCTTATAAAATATGATGAATGTCTTTGGACTAGCACAGCACGTGCGAATCAAAATGGTCGCATCATATCACTTTACTGACTAGTACCCTCCCCAAAGGAAAAGTAGAACATAAACATGGCGTATAAATCATGTAGTAAAAGGAAAGGAGAGGCGAAGGTATGCATTTTATACAAATATTGTATTATAGTTTCAGAATGTGGGCGTTATGTACTGTAAAAGAGGTAATAGAATTAGTTCCAACGCACTGAGACAACACAGCACGGGTTCAAGACTCTGCTGTGTGGTTGTTTGATTGTGACATGTTCTCGAGTCAGTGTTACTACTTACTGTTAGTGTCGCCGTTGTGGTGTGGGTGTCAGTTTCAGGTGAGGTGGGACGATCCTGGCCTTGGCTTGAGGGAAATTGTATGCACTGTCGTAGTACATAATAGTAACATATTCATATATACCGTGAATTTTACTCTTCCATTTCTCTTTGACTTCCAGCGCCAATTATGATATTCGTTAAAATTTAGACAACTATGTATTATGCTACTGCAGTAGCTCAGTGAACAGAGTCAGAGTCTAAGCATAAACATGATAAAGCTATGTCTGACTAACTCTAAGTCTAAGACTACTATCTAAGTACACCCTAGATAAAAGATTCACCCTCCCTGTTCTTGTAGTAAGTACACCCATGCAATGCATGTAGATCTATTAAATCGAATACAGTCGCCTGCGTAGATAAAATGCATGTAAATAAAAGGTTTACCTCTGACTCACGTATCATCGTATGGACTATGGGGTGAATCTTGTATTTACCTAGATAAATGATTCAGCCGGTACTTGGGTGAAGACCAGCCTTATATAAACACTGGCGAAAATAGCGTTAGTATGGAACAACAAGTAGAATGCCTGGCACCAGTGTCAAATGGTTACTTATATTTATAATATTAGAACAGAGTTGGTGAATGAGAGAGAATGCAAAAAGACAAGATGGCGGCCAGAGAACGCCGTCAATTTCACTTTTAAATCTGATTAAACTAGATATTATATTATATTTTTCAACTCAAAGGTAGCAGGCTATCAATAAGACGTATGTAAAGAATAAATGTTGCTTCTTAGATTGTGAAATTAGGCTCTCAATTCATTGACCCGTTTTTTCGACAGCTTTTACATAGGGTTGGTTTGCCCCCCTACTGCAGCAGTACGGGGTGAATCTTGTATCTAGTATTTACCTTGCAAGTTGCATGTTTGTGTATGTTTTGTGAGTATGAGAAACTCCTAGCTATATTTAACCTCTTAAACCTGGTTTGGTGTTGTATTGGATATAACTATGACTATGTGAAGGTGGTCTTAACAAGAACTTACTTTTCATCCCATGGGGGGGGGGGGGGGGGGGCTAGCGTGGTAGGAAAAGGACCATTATTATTGCACTAACTAGTAACTGTGTTTTCTGTGACATAGCTATTACTAGACTACGTAAACACCCATCATTGCGTCTAATTTAGTAATTAAGAACCGAAGCTGAAGGGGTGTTTAAAACAAAATACACACATAGACCTACACACAGAGATCTAGATCTATTACGGTGTTGGTAATCTTAAATCTAATAATACCCCATTACTAAGACTAAGTGCCATGTAGTTGCATAGTCCGATGTTTTTGTCATTTTCTGAGATAACTATGTTTGATAATTATATTTATAATCTACCTTACTTTAGTTTGAAGTAACTTTGATTTAACATGACGAACTAAGGAGATATTTGAAGTGTAAACATGGTAAATTAATGTTGGTGTACTTGTCAAAACTCGGGACTCCATAGGCTTTAGCAGTAACAGGTTTGATTAAATTGACTTAGTGTCCCTTTCTTAGTTTCTGTGTAGCAACACATATTTAATAAGTCCACCCGTATCTAAGTTGGTTCAAATCTAGATAAGTTTTGCTTTCGACAATTTGATTATTTTATTGTTAACTTAACATAATTTAATAGTGTTTGCAAACTCATGATTAAATGTCACTGAAAACAAGTCACTGCATTAATCCATGTAACCATTGAACAAACATCAACTACATGTATTGAATAATTCAATGTTTTAATTGCAGAATCCTACATATCACTGAGAACAACTGAGTCCTGTTAGTGTTTACCATGAGGATGCTAAACACCATTGCAAACACCAGCGCACGATGAATCTCCCTGAGCAGGGACCATTGACAGACTTGAGTCAGGCGCCACCCTTTTAGTGTGGCTGTGTCTCACAGGCGCCGTGGTCGGCACAGAGGTAGCCTACGGACGCCCTCTCCCCCGCCCCACCCCCACCCCTCCAGCCACCTACTGCTCACTGAGCATGGTGTTCCGGACTGTGGGGTTCCTTCTGGATACCCGGACGCACCTGCTGTGGTTAGTCATCGCAGGATTAGTCTTACCGGAGAGTCCACCAATCCTAAAACATCAACATCAGCATCAACATCACCAGGAGGACATCCTTCATGGCAAGCATAAGCATGAAGATGACGAACGGGACGCGAATAAAGCTGATGATGACGTCATGCCCTCGCCGTGCTGTAATATGACGGAACCAGCTAAAGAGCTTCAAGTGGACTTCAAGAGCACAATAGTTGACAATGGTAGGTGTTTAGAAGTATATATCTCTATTTTGACTGCTGGCATTGCTCACCCATTGCTGTGGTGGCCGAATTGGTAGAGCGTGGGCCTCGCTTGTGGAAAGTCAGGAGTTCGGTTCCCGGTTAAGTCAAACAAATGATTTCAAAATCGATACTTGTTGCTTCCTAGCCTGCCACTTGGCATTAATAGGATAGGGCAAGGACTGGTTAGCTCAGTCTCAGAATAATGTGGGGCATCAGGTCATGGTGTTGGTGACACTCATTTTACTTTGATTTATTGTGTCGGTTTTATGATCTTTCACCAACAATTGTTTAATATAGATATCACGTGAGGTGAGACCTTTTTTCAGTTGTAGTGCATGAACAACCTAGAATTCCTGAAGATAGTGTAGTGGTCTGCACTGACCTCTCAGGCAAGGAGCCGCATAGACAGGTAGGCGTGGGTAGTGTGTTGATATCAGGGAGCCTAGGTGGTGTAATGGTTAGCACACTGGCCCGGAATGCAAAGAGATGTGGGTTCGAGTCCCGCTCTAGGCGCAATATTTCCCATTTTCATCACCCCCATGACACTGGTTGCCGTGATCAGGATCCTGTACAAGCTTTGCGCTGTATGGTTGTTGAACCTACCCTGTGTATGTAAGTGCATTGCATTGCCTGTATGTATGTAATTGTAAGCATTACAAGACTTACAATTCCAGGGGGATGAGTGTAGTGGTCTGCACTGACCTCTCAGGCAAGTAACCACATAGACAGGTAGGCGTGGGGAGTGTGTTGATATCAGGGAGCCTAGGTGGTGTAATGGTTAGCACACTGGCCCGGAATGCAAAGAGATGTGGGTTCGAGTCCCGCTCTAGGCACAGTATTTCCCATTTTCATCACCCCCATGACACTGGTTGCCGTGACCATGATCCTGTACAAGCTACGTGCTGTATAGTTGTTGAACCTACCCTGTGTATATGTACGTGCGTTACATTGCCTGTATGTATGTAATTGTAAGCATTAAAAGACTTACAATTCCAGGGGGACGAGTGTAGTGGTCTGCACTGACCTCTCAGGCAAGGAGCCGCATAGACAGGTAGGCGTGGGTAGTGTGTTGATATCAGGGAGCCTAGGTGGTGTAATGGTTAGCACACTGGCCCGGAATGCAAAGAGATGTGGGTTCGAGTCCCACTCTAGGCGCAATATTTCCCATTTTCATCACCCCCATGACAATAGTTAGATTGTATAAACTCTTCTAACTGTTGTTTTTTTATATGTTTTTTTACCTGAATTTCACCGTGTTTTGACACATGTTTGTTTCTCGAGAGATAAAGAAAGGAAAACCCAGAGGGACAATAAATTCTACACACTTTCCATCATTAATATCGCCTTTGTTTCCGACGCAGCAGAACATCTCAAATCAGTGCTCCAAAATTATTTTAATTTGTTTTCATTTAAAATATCTCCAAGTTTATCTATTTAAGATGAAAATTACTTCAAGCTTAAGTCATGTGTATAATATATTTATCAAAAACATTGGGAGAAACCCCAAACCATCCAATTATGCAACTTTCAGTGATGGCCCACTTGGTGTGGAACGTGTTGTAAAATATTCCGATACTCAGCAAGGGGGGAATGCAAATGTTCTATTATTGATCGGTGTCCGTGACCAGGTGCATATATATATATTTTACCTCGGTACTAAGCCTCAGGTTACTCGTAGCCGATCCGGGTCCAGCACATCCGGGTCCAGCAATTAGCATAATCAACTCACAACGGGAGGACGTTTGTTGAGTTGCACTGGCAGTTTTCTACCTAGAACGACATACTAACGAGTGAGTATTTGGTTTTTGATGCCATTTAAGATGGATTGTATGTTACTGCTGCTTTTTGATTAAGTTTTGAAACTTTTTGAGGAGTTTTAAAGCTTTTGAGGGCACTTTACGATTCTTAAAATATCGAGAGAACAATGTCGCCATTGTTCTTTGTTACTGTTTAAGCCACCCATTGCCGAACGGAGAGATGTGTGGTTGGAGCCATTCACATCATGATGATTTATTCCTGGGTTTCTTTTAAGATTCACAAATTGTGTTACTTAGGCGTACCTCCGAATCTCATAGCATTTTCTCCAACTTGTTGGCACATTAAGTCACAGGAGGGAGAAGTGTATGGGATAGAGAGTGTGGGAGGCTACCGCTACACTGGTCCCTACCCCTCGTATGGTTTTGGTTTCGTTACCATTAACCTACGACACTCACAACTTTCTCTCACGCCTGTGATGAAATGGTTTAAATACATTTTTCAACACCAGTAAATGCACAATTTGGGCTATGTATTAACCCTTTGTGACATTTTGGTTGAGCATTCCCTAACTTTTGTTTTTCGATCGTTTCAGGGTTAAGATGGCTACAAAGCGTAGTAAGACGGAGGCTCCCAGTCGGATTACGGATGATGAAGACCCATCACCGCAGCCGCGGGTCTAAGGGTCGCCCGATTAAGCGGGCTCTGACGAGTTGAGCGGGCCAGAACCGGGCCCGTCTGACCTAGATGTGTGCCTGACAAGTCTTTTCCAGGCCAAACTGGAGGAAATAGTCCCGTCGAGATCGCGTCGGAAGACAAAAAGAAGGATCCATGAATCCGAGGACTCAGAGTGGGAGGACTACTCTAGGGAGGATTCTTCGGAGGAAGACTCTTCACAGGAAAGTATCCCGGTGAGAAAGCGGAAACACTCCCCAAGAAGGGAGTGAGTTCGTCAGATGGTGACAAATACACCAGGGCACGAAAGAAGCCGGTGGTGAAGAAGAAAAAGAATAAGAAGAGGAAGATGAAGAAGAGCAAGAAAGACTCTTCTTAAGACTCTTCGTCAGACTCGTCGTCGACAGAGTCTGACTCTGACACCAAGCGTACATGGAAGTATGCTAAGATCGGTGGGAAGGTCCGGAAGAAATGTCAGCAAGAGAAGGCGAAGAAGGTTCTCACCACCACCATGATGCGAGAGACCATCAAAGGGCATTTCAATACCTTCAAGCCAGTGGAGATGATTACTAAGCTGGGAAGGTTGGAGGAAGAGAGAAGCGTTAAATGAACAGGTTCTGAAGTTTTGTGACAAAGGAATCATTGAGCCAGTCCTTCATGTAGCAGGCAAATTTATTTCTAATATTTTCTCTAGACCCAAACCAAATGGGGATATTAGAATGATTTTAGACTTAACTAAGTTAAACAAATTAGTCCAATATAAATATTTCAAAATGTTTTCTCTGGAAATGGCTAGGGATTTGGTTACACAAGACTCCTGTCTTGCTAGTGTTGATCTCAAGGATATGTTTTATACAGTCCCTATTTACAAACCAGACACAAATTTTTTTCGGTTTTATTGGAATGAACAGCTCTATGAGTTTACATGTATGCCAAATGGATTAGCGTGTGCACCACATTTATTTACGAAATTACTTAAACCAATATTTTCGCATATGGCTAGGAAAGGACATATTATGTTCCCTTACATTGATGATTTGTTTATTGTAGCTCAAACGCAAACAGAATGTCAAACAGCAGGTGATGATTTATGTGACACATTCACCAAATTAGGTTTTTATATACATAACACAAAATCAGTTTTGAAACCAACAAAGAATTTAAAATGTTTGGGATTTGTTGTAGACACAAAGGACATGACAGTTTCACTAACACAACAAAAACTAGATAAGTTTGTGACTACGCCAGACCAATTATTGAAAGTATATATGCCAAAGATTAGGCAGGTCGCAGTACTCATAGGAATCATGATAGCTTATGCCCCAGCTATTCTATATGGGAAAGCTCATATAAAATCGCTAGAAATAGATAGGAACTTAGCATTAGCTCGCACTAAGGGTAACTTTGAACGAAAAATGACTATTTCACCAGAATGATTAGAAGATATTATGTGGTGGTATTCACACATTAATTATTCTCCTAACCCCATTAGAATGGGTGAACCAAACACCATCGTCACAACAGATGCGTCGTTAGAACTTAGAGTGATTTATTTAGGTTTATGCAGCTTAGTGCGCATACCTAAATTTCATGTTAGAGTCTTAACAGATAACACAACAGCGATGGGTTACATTCGTAATATGGGAGGGGGGGGACTCAATCTAAACCTTGTAACCAGGTAGCCAAACTAATTTGGAACTGGGCCCAACAATATGAGATATGGCTAACAGTGGCGCATATTCCAGGTAGTCAGAATATGTTAGCGGATAGGAAAAAATGCCATTTTCATGATCATTTGAAATGGTCATTGAGTGAACGTATTTTTGAACAAATTTGTCTTAAATGGGGAAAACCACGAGTGGACTTGTTTGCATCACGAAACAACAAGAAGATATCAAAATATGTATCTTGGCATCCAGAACCACACGCCTGGTGAGTGGATGCCTTTTCCTTGGTTTGGAATAATGAATTCTATTATATTTTCGCACCATTCAGCATTATCAGCACAGTGGCCAGAAAGATCAGAATGGATCGCTCACACGCAATTCAGATAGTAGCGGAAATGGACACAGCCGTGGCTGGCGGCAGTGGCATAGGGAGCGAGAGACATGCTCAGATTCCCAAGAGCAAGATAAAATCTACAGCATCAAGGGCCGCTCACAACACACGGAGACGTGTCAACGACACCCCTATTGGCATTCCTTTTTTGAACAAACATTTAGAATTAGAGCAATATGGCCTTGACAAAATTACACAACAAAGGTTAATTTCACATGCCTGGAGAAAAGGAACAGTTAAATTGTATACTAGTTATTTAAAGAAGTGGGAACATCCTTGTTTGATTAAGAAAGTTAAGCCATTAAGGCCAACAATAGCCCAAGTTTTGTCAAACCAAAGATACAACAAGTCGCAATACTGATAGGAATCATGATAGCATATGCACCAGCTATTCTTTATGGTAAGGCTCATATCAAATCGCTAGAAATAGATAAGAACTTGGCGTTGGCTCGCACAAAAGGTAATTTTGAACGGCCCATGACGATTTCGTCAGAAGGTCAAAAAGATATTATGCGGTGGTTGTCACATATTAACAATTCGCCCAACCCAATTAGAATGGGGGAGCCCAACACTACAGTCACAACAGGCCGTAAAATATTCCGATATACGGCATGGGGGGAATGCAAATGTTCTATTACTGATCGGTATACGTGACCAGGCGCATGTATGTATATATATATTTATATGTATGGGTTGGTGGTGCCTGAGTGGGATGTAAATTGACATAGTGTGCTGGCAGGTGTGGGTGTGAGGGCACTCAAGGCCTACCCCCTCTGCTGGGATAGGGATCACCACACTCAAAGGTCAAGGTTGGTGGTGGCCATGGGGCCATACAGCTTGTGGTGGTGGGCAGACAACTGGTATCCATGGGGACCAGGAAAGCTGGATCCCTATTGGTAGGGCCAATAATGCTTGTTTTCCATTGGGGGAAAGGGGTGGGGTGGTACTCTACAATGAACCCATGTAACCATATAAATAATAACCCACTGTCCACAGTACATGTAAATAGTTTTCCGGAAGATAAACGGATATGTGTAGTTTCAGCCATTAGGGCTTATATATATATCCAAGTCACGCGGAATAAGGAATTCCAGACAGCAACTAATCAGCTTTATCAAACCGCATAAAGCTATCTCGAGAGACACACTCGCAAGATGGACCAAGGTGCTTAAACAGGCAGGCGTCAATACTGGATGCTCCGCATCCCACTCAACGCGTGGAGTCATGGTCTCTAAGGCAATACCATTAGGAATCTCAGTAAAGAGAATCCTTGCACACATGGGGTGGAACACGGATAGATCGTTTCCAAAACATTACAACAAACGACTAGAAAAGCCAAGCGGCCTGGCGACTCGCCTACTCACCAACTGAAGACAGGTGAGAAACAAAATTAATATTTTGCACTAAAAAACAATAGTATGATTACAACATTAAATATAAAAGGATAAAAAATGAGATTTACGTCAAATTCTCCCTGGACTACGAGTAGCCAGAGGCGTAGTACCGAGGTAAAATAGTATAGTTATACAAATCTTACCTGGGTACAGATGATGGATAACTGGTGTTTTCCCGAGGTACTAGCCTCGGATAGTCGTGGGTCACCACACTCAAAAGGTCAAGGTTGGTGGTGGCCATGGGGTCATACAGCTACTGGTGGTGGGCAGACCACTGGTATCCATGGAGACCAGGAATGCTGGATCCCTATTGGTAGGGCCAAGAATGCTCAATTCCCATTGGGGGAAGGAGGTGGTGTGATACTCTACAATGAACCCATGTAACTATATAAGCAATAAACCAGAGGGCTGGACTCTCTTCTCTTACACTTTACTCTCTTCTTTTCTCTTTGTCTGTATTGTTTTCCTCATAGCCTACGTACACCGCCACAGATCCGAGCATTAGATTCTACAGTGTGTTGGCAGATGTAATTATATCGAATCAGAGCTGATCTAGAGCCTACCCTGGTACTTCAATTTAGACAGATTTGAATAGCATCATTCAACAACAAATATATATCTAATGTCAAGTATGTGGGTCGATATCCCCTGGAAAGGTGGTCTATCTACTGAAGTCCCGTCATCGAATACATCGACTAATGCAAGTTAAGACTACACAGAAGTTTAATAAGTATACATGCCTCTGATAAGTTACAGTCTTATTGCTTCCTATTTGTATGATAATTAATATTCTCCCCTTTCAGTAATATTGACATCAGCGGGCCTAGTTAAACTGTTTTAATATGTTTAATATAGCATTCTCACGTGACTTCTGAAATTAAATGCCGCACAGACTAAGTCAATATTGTATTGGAAGATTGTAAATGTTTGAAGAAGTGATGTTTCAATATCCTTTCGGTTTAAGCATTTCCTCTAGTAAATAGTTTGGTTGTGGTAATGCCGTTCATATCCTTCCGCCTTCATGGCCTTCCGCAATAACTTAATTCTGCCAATGTGTTTATTTGCCTTTTGTTTGTCTCTTCAAAGAATGGAGGGAACAAACATTATCTGGACAATACTACGATTGTTAAAGTTGCATAGTCCGATGGTTTTGAATTTATGCATTTTTTCTGAGATAAATATATTAGATCGATCACTAGTATCTACTTTAAATTAGTTCAAAATTACTTTTATTTTAAATGGTAAACTTTTGACATATTTTGAGTGCAAACATGGAAAATTAGTTTTGGCAAGCTCTGACACCATAGGCTTCTGCAGTAACAGGTTCTGTTAAATTGACTCGGTATTGCCTTCTATGCAGAAACAAATGCTTAATAAGTGCATCAGTATTTAAGTTAGATATGTAAAATCAAATCTAGATAATTGGTTTGGTTTTGAAAATTTGATATTTCATCGGACTATGCAGCTATTCGATTGTTTATTCTGTACTGCATAATCCGATGAGAGCATAACATTTTGTAAACTACAACAAAGGACTTAGACAGGCACTGATTAAATATATTGCAATTTGGTGCCCCTGTGCTATGTTCATAAACAGATAATCAAAGCATTTCAGTGTGCACTTCAACTATCCCCAAAGTTAACCTTTAAAATATAATTTACATCAAAACCTAATAATTAGTAATATATTTATTTTAAAAAATAGGTAAGAAACTCAAAACCATCGGATTATGCAACCTAGTGTTAACGCCCCGAATATAAATAACTCTTCATGTGGAAATTACATATGCTTTGTAATGAGCTCCTGAACAATATCTGTCACCATGTCTATTTTGTTGCGAGTTTCACTTTGAGCCCGTTTCATTAACAATTGGTAGATAATTTAATCAAATAGTACACGTTTGTTCATCAATTGTCAACAGATAGTATTTAATCTTTGTGTTTATTCTTCTGCATATCTAGACTAACTTATACACTTTCTTTCTTATTTAAAACTTCTGTATAATAATACTATAGGTAATGCACGAATAACTAAAAAAAAATATTGCGGAGTCATGCGTTGGTAAAATGCTCCTATAAGTGCACTTTGCTCACATCAAATAGGATTCAGGTAGGAATACAGTGGCTAGATTTAGGAATATAAATGTCCTATCCCTGTCATGATACTGAGTTTATTTACCCCAGTTACAAGCCCATCCCGGTATACGCAGAGGCTTAGCACTGTGACACAAAAAAGCCATACAATAGGTCTACTTAAGAAGGTTGCGGTTCAAATCCCAGCCGAGTCAAATCAATGACTTATCAAATTGATACTTGTCACTACCTAGGCTGGCGCTTGGCATTAATAGGATAGGGCAAGGACTGGTTAGCACAGTATCAGGATAATGTGACTGTGTGGGATATCTGGTCATTGTGTCAGTGGTCTGAGCTCCCAGTGGGGCAGCACTACAAAGTCACCATGAGTGCACACTGTCACAAGTTGGTGCCCATCCTCAAATTACCTTAGATGTTGCTAGGACGTAAAACAACAAACAACAACAATAACAACTTAAGAATCTAGGAACCATGATCATAGTGCATGTGATATAATCAGAGATGAAAGACTTCCGATATTTTGCGGATTTCTGAGATCTTTTTATAGTGACAATTTATGAGAGCAAAGCATACGTATGATTCTATGAACGTTAATTTAGCATAACATTGGTTGCTCGGCTGGCAGATCACCCCCTTGGGGAAGCCATACAGGTTTGTTGTAGTTAAATCAAACTCGACACAGTAAAGGCAGTCAGGGAACCTAACTAGTATAGGTAACCAAACAACTGACCAATTATAGAACTAACGGACTCACAGAGGGTTGGGATATGTGGGAGAATGCTTACAGACAGAGAAAGAATGCATACAGTAGATAACTAACTACACAATAACTGAAAGTAACACAATTATTACTAAAGCAAAATCCTAAAGATTTGAATCCAATTGGACCAGTGCCCCCCAGTGGTGAAAACAAGTGTTAACACACCTGTCCTTTATGAGTAGGGTAAATAAATTCATCAGAACAACAAAAAAAGGAATTAAAAAAAGATGATTGCTGTCTAGTGGCGAAAACAAGTCATTAAACTTAGCCGTTATGGGCAGCATAAACACACCATTAAAAAACACATCACACACACATCAAATCAAATTTGGACGATTTTACTATTTCTATATCGATTACTTACACAAAGAGCCAGGGTTTATTATGGCTGGACAGTGTTGTCCAGTCGGGCTGACACAGCTCCCTTCTGTACAGCAACAGGATTTCCACGGAGATGCGCAAGTTCTCTCACTGTCATGGAATTGCTGGAATGACCAAAAGTCAGGTTTCATGCACTGTTCTCATAGAGTAATCTTAGCACTATATCTATGGCGAATAGTTACTGTCTCTTTTTGGTACATCAATTGATTAAACAGGGGAAATTTCAATCGTGGACAATAGAGCTTGACGGCCGGCCGAGATAATGCTAGGTGGTGCTTGTGTACTATCAGTCCATACTCTTTGTCATATCAAGATGGGTACCGACTTATGACAGTGCACACTGGCAACTTTATAGTGCTGGCCTTATGAAAGACCAGGCCACTGGCACCATGACCTGATTTCACACCCGGTCACATTATCCTGATACTGAGCTAACCAGTGCTTGCTCTATCCTAGTAATGCTGAGCGCCATGCAAGATAGGCTTGAACAGAATGGATAAGGCAGGCATACAAGTAGGCAGGTAGTCATACAGGCAACCAGACAAATAGACATACAGGCAGGTAGGCAGTCATACAGACAGGCATACAGGCAGTCATATACTATATGACTATAGTCAGACAGGCAGTCATAATACGGACTGATAGTACAAGAGCGCCACCTAGCGTTGTCTCGGTCGTCAAGCCCTATTAGTCTTCCGCATTCCACTGCTCCTTGCCCTATCCTAATATTGCCAAACTGTGATTGGGTAGTGTTTCGCTGTCATTGTTTGACCCAATTATCACTGACCCTAGATTCCTGCTATTTCATCCCTGCTTATATGTAGTGATCGTCATAGGGGAAGGGAATAACAATGTTTCTTCAAGCTTATATCGACACCGTATTAAAAGATTTCTAGGCTATGGTGTCAGAGTTTTGGCGTGCTTGCCAAAACTAATCTTACATGTTTGCACTTCAGATATCCCAAAACTTAGTCATTTGAAATAAAAGTTACTTCAAACTATAAAACAAGCTGATTATATTATAGCGACTTAATATATTTATCTAAATAATATTACAGAAACTCAAAACCATCGGAATATGCAACTTTAATCGACTAATATAAAATGAATAATTCTTGTATTTTTAACCACTAATTTGTACACATCTAATTTGCATATATATATCTTTCTTGTCACTAAACAGAGTACATTGTGGGCTTTAACGGATACTACAATGAGCGTGCGCGCAGTGGTTTCATCCGGGCAGCGCTTAGAGATGCCAACGTCGCCTCATGGCAGGTCCTGCCACGTCACAATATCCTTAGCAACCACCCTTCAGATTTTGACGTCATCAAGGTAAGCCACAGGAAGTTTTACAATGGAACGACATGGTTTTTTCCAATGGTTTTAGAGGATTTGCACCACCAACCCTCCCTTTGATGGCAATGCAAAGACTAATGTATTTATCCCACACCACCACCACCACCACCACCACCACCAACACCAACACCACCACCACCACCACCACCACCACCACCACCACCACTATCTACCCCGCTCCGACGTCAGTGATAAGTAATTCAGCTCACTGCGCATACTCCGCTTAAAAGGTCTATAGATCTTATCTGCATAGTCTTCAACTTCAAGAGTGATTACTCGCTACTACTACTAGTACTAGCTATCTTTCTGGTGCTTAACTAGTCGCCTAACATAGATACTTGACCACCATGGATCCATCGATAAGGATATTTTTTTTATTAAAGAACAAGTCAGATCCCGCGCAAACCATCCCAGGCTGTTCTAATATAGGTCTTTCTCGCCAAGATGGTTGTGTCCTTCCGCGCAGCACTATAAAGCCACCAGGAGGGTGGACAAGTTCATTGCTGTCAATAATCTTCTGAGGTCCTTTTCTTTTTTTTCTTTTTTGTTGTTTGTACATTAGTTGATTAAGCAAAGGAAATTTCAATCGCTGACTATTGGTCTTCCTCATTCCACTGCTCCCATGTCCTATTTCTCGTAATGCCTAATGCCAGGCTAGGTAGTGACAATTATACATTTTTAAAGTCATTGGTTTGACTCGGCCGGGTTCGAACTCGGGGATTCGAATCCTACGACCTACCAAAACGGGAGGCGCCAACTCAACTCATTCGGCCATCATATCTGGTCCTTGTGGTGTGCCTTAAGTGCTGAGCTTGCTATTAATTGGTCTTCCCTTGCTTGACTTTCTCCTTAGATTCGAGATAAGAACGCGGACAGCTTGGAAGCCCTGCGTGATCACCCAAACGTGAAGTGGGTCAGCCCACACCGCAAGGTTACGCGCACACTCAAATTAATCGACGGTAAGCATTCTATGTTTCGCTCTTTCTTAGTAACCGGTTACATACGAAACATTGATTACATAATGCCTAATACCGCAGTCACACTACTGATTGCGACCACAAAAAAAGTCCCGCTCTAGGCACAATGTTGCTGTTTGTTTGCAGCCCCATCATGACACATCTTTGATATGGTTCTATTATAAATAAAAGATTCACCCCTTACTCAGAGTACAGGTGAAGAACGGCCCATTAGAAAAAGTGGCGCGAAGCTGGGTAAATGAAATGAGCACATGGCTTTTTAATTTAAGAAGCAAAATATATTCTTCACATACCTCTTTATATTTACCCGCTACTTTTCAGAGGAATAATTGATTAAATAATGTAGATTAATAAACTTTAAAACTCGAATTGAGGCCATTCACCAACTCTTGCAGTATAGATGAACACTGTGCATTTAAAACACCCTCTCCACAGTTAATTCCTATTTGAAGCAATTTTTGCTTGAATTTAAAGCTGCATAGTCCGATGAAGCATCAAAATTTCAAAACCAAAACAATTATCTAGATTTGATATGGGTGCACTTATTAAGCAGTTGTCTCTGCATAGGATGGACTACTGAAGCAATTTAATAGAACTGCAGCAGTCTATGCTGTCAGAGTTTTGGTGTGCTTGCCAAAATTAATTTGACATGTTTACACTTCAAGCATCTTAAAAGTTAGCCATTTAAAATAAAAGTTACTTCAAACTAAAGTAAGGTAGGTCGTAACCATCAACCTAATATATTTATCTCAGAAAAATGACACAAACTCAAACCCATCGGACTGTGCAACTTTAAACAGGATTGGCATTCACCCCTACTCTGGGCAAGGGTGAATATTTAAACTAGGATCTATTACAGCAGCATCCCATTGATGACTATATCGTGAGTGGAACATTCTCACATTTTACATAGTCTTTCTCTTGGAAGTATCGCATAGTCAACGTCTCCCTCTACTGTTTGGGCTGTTTTATTATCACTTTGGTTTTCTTTCCATAGTTGATGAACCCGACGAAAGGGATAAGCCATGTTATGGGAAGGACTGCTACATCTCCCGCCAGCCTAACAGACGCAGCCTCTCTCTGGTGAGCTTTCGTTCTTTCTCGCTCTCTGGTGTCACCTCTCGCGTAATATTGTTATCAGCGTTTCAGTCAAGCCCCAGTCACACTACGACTTGTGACCAATTTGGGCCAAAGAACCCACTGGCGACCTTGTGACCAAAGCAATGGTCGCTGACCTCCTTGTGACTTATTTTGGTCGCAAGGAGGTTTTAGGTGCAGTACCTGCAACCTCCTTGTGACCAAAATGGTAGCAAGGAGGTCGGTGACCCACTGAGGACCACTTTGCGACCAACCGGTTTTTGTGGTCACAAAGTGGTCGCAATCAGTAGTGTGACTGGGGTATTTGTTGTCGGCAATTCAAGTTTCTTCTACTTAATCAAAGAATGGAACTAAATTATAATAAACAAAATTTTAATAAATGATAACGAGTCAAACTAATGGCTTACAAAATTGATACTTGTCACTTCCTAGCTTGGTGCTTGGCTTTAATAGGATAGGGCAAGGACTGGTTAGCTCAGTGTCAGGATAATGTGACTGAGTGGGATATCAGGTCATGGTCCTGTCAACCTGGTCTCCAAATGGTGTGCGACTATAAAGTCGCCATGAGTGTGCACTGTCACAAGTCGGTACCCATTCTGATATGACCATTGATGTTTCCAGGATGTAAAGCCGCAACACGCAAATAAACTTAAATGATATCCCAGTTAGCTTTATCTTTGTTTCCTTGTTTCCCCACCAGGGGGCAGCGTTCTGGCACTCACCGGTGCGGCACAAGAGCCGGCGTATGTTACGGGCTGTCCCTCCGCAGATCACGAGTGCACTCCAGGCAGACGTCCTGTGGAGCAATGGATTTTCCGGTGAGTTTTAGCATCTGGCTTATTTGGTTCAACTAGTTTATACCCCAGTCAGACTCCGCTTATGATCTCTTGCGACCACCCAAAAAAGGGCAGTCGCAAAGTGGTCGCCAACCACTCGGGTGATCATTTTGGTTGCAAGGAGGTGGCAGATGCTGCACCAAAAACCTAGCGACCAAAGCGGTTGCTAGGAGGTCGCTGACCATTTTCAGCGCTTGCAACCAGTCGCCGACCATTGTTTCCCCCGCCTTTTTTTGCTTTGGTCACAAGGAGGTCGCCGACTTCTGGTTGCAACGTTGTCGCAAGCAGTAGTGGAGGGGATCACAATACTGGACTCAACTGCTTTGTGGTTTCGTCTGATTTAGAATCGATTCACACTGCTCATCCTGCAAATGGTGATGCTAGAAATATGTTTCTCTTTCTTTTTTTTCTTTTTTACAACAAACTTTTATTACCTCAGGTGCTGGTGTGAAGGTTGCCATCTTCGACACCGGCTTGGCAGAAGACCACCCCCATTTTAAGAAGGGCCGGATTAAAGACAGGACCAACTGGACAAACGAGAAAACACTCGAAGACGGTTAGTGCACCCCCCAGCCCCCACCCCCCTTTCCAGCGTTCGTACGGGTCCGTGAAAACCCGGAAAGTCATGGAATTTGATAATTCAGGATTCTAGGCCTGGAAAGTCATGGAATTTGTCTAAAGATCCTTGAAAAGCATGGAAAATGAAAAATCATAACTATTTCTTTTAAAGCCTATATTCGCCGACTTGCCCAGACTTTAATTGGTAATGTTTTGTGTGTAACATGATTTTTGTGGGTTTTTTTTATCCTGCCACTTGATTTTTATATTAAAATTATGCATTACGGTCATTGTTATTTTGTATGCTTATTTACACTTCACATCTTACACAGTGAATCGACTATGAATATAGCTGTGTTTCAGGGTACATTAATTTAATAAACGTCTTAAAAACGTCCTGGAATTTTGCACTGAAAGGTCATTGAAAGTCCTGGAATTTGACATGTCAAAATGGGTAAATATCAGACCTGGCTTCTTCCGTACCAAGAATTAAAGAATAATAAGAAAATGTAGACTGAAGTGGGAAAATGACTGATCTATCTTTTTTTAATAACAGCAGTGTCCAGTATAGATATCGGGGAACTGAAAAGTGGTTTCATTAAATGCTCCGGAAATATATTTTTGAAGATGCAAAAATCCATTCATTGTGGTGCACTGGCTTAGTTTATAAGCATTTGAATACATTTCAAGACAGTTATTGCACTGGTTAATTGTCAGAAAGTAGACTTTTGCGCACTTAATAAAATATGATATTTTAGGTGTTAAGCACATAAAGTCAATCAGATACGAAGCTTCACAGTCCGAGAAATGCATGAAATTTTCGAAAACCAAAACAATTACCTAGATTTTATCCTATATATCCAACTTAGATACTAGTGCACTCAAGAAACATTTGTTTTTGCACAGAAGGAAACACTTAAGTCAATTAAAAAGAATTTGGGCAACAAATCTAAAGCCTAAAGGGTCCACTATGTTAACGTGCATGCCAACATCATTTTTGTACATTTTCATTTAGATATCTAGAAAGTTAACCATTTATAATGAAAGTTACCTCAAACTAAACTAACGTAGCTTATAACTGTCCACCTGATGTATTTATCTAAATGAAATTATGGCATGAACTCAAAACCATGGGACTAGGCAACCTTAGTGTGAGATAACTATATATTTTGTATCCTCTGCATATAATTTGCAATAACTGAAACAAAATATTTTATAACTGTGTGAAAATTTCGTTCTATGACAGTTCGGGATGTGTAGTTATTTCCCATTTCTAAGGCGGGCCTTATATACTTTTTTGTTTCCAATATCTATGTGGGAAGCCATTTTTATATCATATTATAATAGCAAATTTATTATTATTTAATTTTGGCAGGTTGGTTTGTTTCTGATCTGGCTATTATAGAGACCGAGTCTGATACCTATACCGAGTACCAATATTATTAAAACAAAACAAAAATTTTTTAAGTAATTGTGTGCTTTTGGTGTGTGTATCTTTTGTCTATTTGGGGGTGTAACTGTAGACACCAGCCCCAGTATCTATACCGGACACCGGTGTTATTAAAAAAGATATATCAGTCATTTTGGCACTTCAGTCTATATTTTCTTGTTATTTAATTCTTGGTGGGCTCTTATGGAAGAAGCCAGGTCCGATGTCTACACTCGGTATCAGTATTGTTGATACTGTTCTCGTCATATCCATGGTAGAACAATGCTATATAGGTCGTTCTCTGAAACTGGGTACCACATTTGTGACATGGAAGCCAAAAAGTGAAGATGTTCCAGATAATAGCAGGAAACATTCCAGATAATAGCACAACCCGTGTTCACATGAAAGTTTACATGTTGTGTATATGTCAGAGTTGAAAAAAAAAACGAGTTCCTGTTTTGATCTTGATCTTATGCAAATTAAGCAATACAATGAAATGTCCTGCGTAACATGGAAATTAAATATAGATCCAGAACATCATTTTAACATAAACAACACATTCAAACAAGATTCTATTGATAACTTATTAGTTTTCCCCCAAACTAATAAGTTTGGGGTGAAAAGTTTGTGTACATTTTTATGTAAATGTATAATTTTTAACATTTTCACTTAGCACAAAATCATGGGTATTGGTGCTGGCGGCCTGGTCTCCCAGTGCAGCAGCACTATAAAATGCGCCATGAGTGGGTAGTGTCACAAGTGGGAACCCGTTCTGATATGACCTTGGATGTTGCCTGGATGTAAAACCTCAAACAAAGCAATCACTCAATCAATCAATCAATCAGTCAATGTGACTCGCGCGCACAGGTCTGGGGCACGGCACCTTCGTGGCGGGGGTGATCGCCAGTCATCGGGAGTGTCTGGGGTTTGCACCGGACGCTGACCTGCACATCTTCAGGGTCTTCACCAACAACCAGGTGAGCATGCGCACGTGGTTTCCGGTCAGGTGGTAGCTGTTAAAGTTGCGTAGTCCGGTTAAGCATCAAATTATCAAAACCAAAACAATTACAGTAAAACCTCTCTAAATCGACCGACCATCGAAGCGACTTTAAATGGTCCATTTAGGGAGGTGGTCGGTTTAGGGAGTTAGAATATCATTGCAATGGTATTGTATGGGCGATCGTTTTGGGCCCAAATAAAGTGATCGATATAGGGGAGAGGTCGATCTGTGGAGGTGGTCGGTTAGAGAGGTTTTACTGTATTTAGATTTTATGCATTTATTAAGCATTTTATTACCACGTAGAAGGGAGTCAATTATCGGGTAGAATCGATTACTGCAGAAGCCTACGGTGTGCCAAGACTAATTTGACATGTTTAGATTTCAAATGTCTCAAAACTTAGCCATTTAAGATAAAAGTTACTTCAGACTAAAGAAAGGTAGATTATAACAATCAATTTAATATATTTATCTTAGAAAACTGACAAACTCAAAACCATCGGACTGTGCAACTTTATAAACACTGAGTGAACAGCTATTGTGGTCACTACCGACCTGTCAATCATTAGCTCTAGCAATTTTTTGTTGTTGAAATTTTATTTGAAATCAGGTAGAATTATGCCCTCTATGGGGGGAATATGATAATGTAGCCATGCACTCCTTATACAGTCAAAGACCCTATAATACTAAGACGGCTCACTCCCTATCTCTCCCATGGTAATGTAAATTTTGCAGTGCCCACCTTGTGGTGGTTTTGATCAGCCCGGCTGCTGGTTGGTGTCTCACATGTAAACACATACAATTATATTATACATGATATAGGTAAGTATGAATATGCATCAATATGAAATTGCTATAAACAAATACACATCATCATCATCATTGCCATCATCACACATTTTTCACATTCATATATACATTTATACATATAATATAGCATCTGTTTAACCAAGAGAACAGCCAGCGCACCAAGTGGTGGGTTTGATCATTTTGATTACACAGTACAGGCTGAGTGAGCCGTCTTAGTATTATAGGGTCTTTGATACAGTTCAGTTTTTAAGGGCGCTGTGATAAGTTTATATTTTATCTTCCACCAGGTGTCGTACACCTCGTGGTTCCTGGATGCGTTCAACTACGCCATCTTGAAGAAGATCAACGTGCTGAACCTGAGTATCGGCGGGCCCGACTTCATGGACCACCCGTTTGTTGACAAGGTGTGGGAGCTGACCGCCAACAAAGTGATCATGGTGTCGGCAATCGGCAACGACGGGCCACTCTACGGGTAGGCCACCTCACTAATTAAAATGCTTAAATTTCGTGAGTTTGTGGGGCGCTTCCCCCTGGGCCCCCATTGGGGCTCTGCTGTAGATCCCTAGTCTGGCTTTCAGATTAAAAATTTGTTGGGAGGCTGATGGCCAATCATATTCTTGCACCGGACGTGGTGGCCAAATCGGTAGAGCGCAGGCTTCCCATGCGGAAGGTCGGCAGTTGAAATCCCAGGCGAGTCAGGCCAATGACTTTTAAAATTGATACTTGTCGCTATCTAGCCTGGTCCTCGGCATTAATAGAATAGTACAAGGACTGGTTAAAACAATATTAGGATAATGTGACTGTGTGGGATATCGGGTCATGGTGCCAGCAGCCTGGTCTTCCAGTGGGGCAGCACTATAAAGTTGCCTCCCAATCCGAATCCCACGTGCTGCTGCGAAAGCGGCCAAGTTTGATAACGTCTGCGGTACCTGTAAAATGCTTTAGAGTCCTGATATGACTAGATGTTGCTAGGATGTAAAACAAAAACAAACAAAATCATATCCCTGCATTAGTAAGCAGAGACTGACGTGCTCCCGTATCGCTAACCTGGTGTGCTGCACACGAACCTCCTACAACGCGTTAAACTTAAAGCTGCATAATCCGATGAAAACATTACATTTTCAAAATCAAAATAATTATCTAAATTTGATTCTACATATCTAACGTAGATACTGGTGAACTTATTAAACATTTGACGCCACACAAAAGGGAATACTGAGGCAATTGAATAGAACCTGCAGAATGCTTATGGTGTCAGAGTTTTGGCGTGCTTGCCAAAATTAATTTGGCATGGTTGCACTTCAAATATCTCAAAAGTTAGCGATTTAAAATAAATGTTACTCCAATCTGAAGTGAGGTAGATTATAACGATCAACCTAATGTATTTATCTCAGAAAATGTCAGAAACTCAAAACCATCGGACTATGCAACTTTAAAGATGTGTTTGTGTCTCCAGGACTTTGAACAACCCGGCTGACCAAATGGACGTGATCGGTGTCGGGGGGATCAACTTCGACGACCAGATTGCTCGCTTCTCCTCGCGTGGAATGACCACCTGGGTAAGGAGCCAGATGTCTTGAGATATTCGGGGGTTCAGGTATTAGCAGGGGGGCTGTGGGGGGGGGGGGCTATGGGGGGTACAAGGACAAGGACAGTCGGGGGCCAAGGCACACCCTGCGGGGGGGTGGGCGGGGTGGACACAGTCTAGTTCGAGCATTTGTTCTCGTCTTTTTTAAATCTATTTTTTATGTTAATTCGATTTTGTGTGTGTATATATATATGTTCTTTAAAAAAAAGATTATTTATATTATTATTATTATTATTATAATAATAATATAAGGAATATACATATTCTTTCTCATGAATTAAAAAAAAAGAGTATATAATAATAATAATAACAATAATAATAATAACAATAATAATAATAAAAAATAAAAAAAGATGGACGAATACCCCATACTGCATTGTCATGTATGTTGCGCTGTCCAACCCTTTGTCCACCTGTTTCAGGAGTTACCTGCTGGGTATGGCAGGGTCAAGCCCGACGTGGTCACTTACGGGTCAGCTGTCAAAGGGTCAGCGTTGAAGTAAGTAGAACATAAAATCCAAACACCATAATTCTTCTGTTCCTTGTCCCCCCCCCCCCCCCACTCCCCAAAATCCGCCCAAATATTTGCACATACAAAAATATTTAAAGAAAAGGTTCATTGCTAAAATGCTCCTACGGGCATAATTTGTATATATTTGGATTTTTTATTTATTGCAACATTTTAGATGGACGGCCTTACAAATGTGCAGGAACTATGTATGTGTATTTTTCGTTATTCTTTAGACTCACTAAGGCATCTTCCGTCTGTGGATACTTGATGGTCTATCATGTTGTTAGATGTTTTGTTGTTTGGCTATTGTTGCCGTAATTAATGCATTGTTCTATATGGCTTGTTCTGCTTTTTCATTTCTATATTTAACCAAGCGGGATGGTAGGGCGTCCGCTACCCCTGTGGCAGATCGTGGGTTCGATTCCCGACTGCGTTCAATTATAAATATTATCCCTTATTCACATTGGTCACGTTGCTAGAAAGGAGGATGGCAGTATGGAGTAAACCATAATGACTGCGATGATAGCCGGCAAATGACGTAGAGGACGACCTCAAACTCAATGGTTTGACAATGTAAGGCAGCTCATTGGCATAAGAAGGATGCCTGTACTAATTAAACAGCCGGGGGGATCGCGAATGCTGGCGATGAACAGTCATGAATATTCCCGATAGCACAAATACGTCCTGACCAACCGACCACCACCAGGAACGGTTTATGTATTGGTTGGATCAGTGTCACGATAATGGGACTTGAGTGTGGGATGTGGTGCAAGAAACATGGTACCTCTGTGGGGCAGCACTATTTAAAAAAATCACGAGTGTCTGCTTTCGCAAGTCGGCACCAGTCCTAATAAGGCCTCAGATATTGCTAGAAATCAAAACCCTAATTACTCATTCAATTCTGTGTTGTTCTTTCTGATATCTAGCACAATTTCGACTGCGAGGTTAGAATGGTGGGTGTGGGGGGGGGGGGGGAGTATTAAAAGAATTACATATTTTGGACCGCAGTATGTTAAAAAAAACACTTCCACGGATGACGGAAGTGATAGTCTAGTGGTTAGAGTATCTGCTTCCTATGCGAGAAGTTGTGGGATTGATTACCAGCGGAGTTTAATAAGGACTTGTAAAAAGGGTAATTATTATTACCTTCCTCGACACTTGGCATTTCTAGGAGAGGCCAAGGACTGGCTCAGTGTCAGGATAATGAGATTTTAAGTGAGAATATTGTGTCGTGGTGCCAGAGGCAAAGTATTCCACTGGCAACACTATAAAACTGAGTGTGGTGAACTGCCACTCCCACAGGTAGGTGCGAGATGGGTGATTGCATCAGGGAGCCTTGATACTCTAACCAGACGGGATGGCTGAATGAGTTTTGGTAGGACGTGAGATTCAAAACCTGGCCGAGTCAAAACAATGACTTAAAAATTGATACTTGACACTACCGAGCCTGGCGTTCAGCATTACTAGGATAGGGCAAGGAGTAGGGGAATGAGGAAGACCAATTGTCAGCGATTGAAATTTCTCCTGCGTAATCAAACTAATGTACCAACAACAAATATGTGTAAATGGTTAGGACCAGACGGGATGGCCGAATGAGGTAGAGCGTCCGTCTCCCATGATGGTAGACCATGGGATCGTGGGTTCGAATCCTGGTCGAGTCAAACCTATGACTTAAAAATTGATACTTGTCGCTTCCTAGCCAGGTGCTCGGCATTATTAGGATAGGGCAAGGATTGGCTGGCTCAGTGTCAGGATAATGTGACTGAGTGGGATATCAGGTCATGGTGCTGGCAGCCTGGTCTCCCAGTGGGGCAACACTATAAAGTCGCCATGAGTGCGCACTGTCACAAGTCGTCCTGATATGACCTTAGATGTTGCTGGGACGTAAAACAACAACAAACAAACAATGTACATGGTTAGGACACGCTGTTGGTTTAAGGCCGCTCTACGCGTGATGGTTCCTTTTCATTTGGAAATGCACCTACAGTAAAACTCTAAATCGACCGACCATGGTCCATTTAGGGAGGTGGTCGGTTTAGGGAGTTTTTTTAAATCATTGCAATAGTATTGTATGGGCGATCGTTTGGGACACAAATAATGCGACCAATATAGTATAGGGGAGTGGTCGATCTGTGGAGGTGGTTGGTTAGAGAGGTTTGACTGTATATAACAATATCTTTTAAATCATATACTGAAAAAAAATATTAATGAATAAATGAATTACCTCTGTCTCGACTACAATTGACATCATTGACATATAACTGCAGCCGTTGTTGTTCGTCCCTTTTTTCTAGAGGCGGCTGTCGGTCACTCTCTGGTACCAGCGTCGCTTCACCCGTCGTAGCAGGTGCCATTACTCTCCTCATGAGGTAAGACATCCGTGGGGCTGACTTATCAAATTGATACTTGTCACTACCTAGCCTGGCACTCAGCATTAAATAGGATAAGACAAGGACTGGTTAGCACAGAATCAGGATAATGTAGGATATCGGGTCATGGTGCCAGCGGCTTGGATTCCCCATGGGGCAGCACTATAAAAGTCGCTATGAGTCTGGACTCACAAGTCGGTAGCCATCCTGATATGACCTTAGATGTTGCTATGATGTAAACAACAACAAACAAACATCCATATATGGGGATAGTGTGGCCTGGGATTGGTGGTGTTTTATGGGACGAATTCGAGGTGTTACCAGGGCCGCGTTCAGGTTGCGCCTCCGAGACGTCTCAGGGAAATCCCTGACGTCACGCTAGTCTGAACGGCAAAAGCAGTTTGCCGCCTCGAAAATGGCCGCCCCCATAGGTGGCGGCCGTTTGCAATGGAAAAGCTGCGCAGTGATTGGCTGAAACCATTGAATACGGTGGCCATTTTCGAGGCGCTTTTTGTCTCCTATCTGAAAAGGGAGACGCCTCGGAGACCCACCCTGAACGGAAATAAGCCAAAAAGCATCGCGGAGATGTCTTGGAGACTGACCCTGAATGCGACCCAGGTAACATTGGTAATTCTGGCACGGCAAGAAGTTACTACCCCGGCGCCCTCTATACTTAAACGACTTAACGACCACCTTGCTCCCCTATCATTCATAGCTTTCAAACTTTTGGTCGGTGAATCTCAGCTACTCTCTCGCTCCTGCATCGGTACCCGCAATTCGCCGTCGGAGTCCATCCCGCATGGTCAGGCTGTCCTCCGCAATTTGCCGCCCACCCAGCCCTTCACCCGGAAGGAGTCTAATTTGTAGCGGTTGAGGGCCAGTCTAGCCATGCTATGAAGACGTTCGTTGAAATCTCTGCCGGTGGCAGCAGCAAGCTTATTATGTTACTGAGGTATCCCCATAATATCGCACCAATCCACCCTACTTGCCTCGATTGAATATTGTGGCGTATACTACATTAATATTCAGTGCTCACTGACACTCACGATGAAACAGTAGTGGTATAAGTTGCTTTTATTCAATCGACAAATAGACTACATCACAGTTCTAGCGGCGCGGTGCATTGTGGGATGCGTCAGAGCAAAGCAAACCCACGAGAAGCACATGGCACATGCTAATACACCTGGTGCAGCTATGAAATGTGCTAGTTTCAGCTCATCTCAGCCTCTTGTTTGAAACATAGAATACCAACTAAAAAAATTTATATAATAAATTAAGATATTAATCTTTTATCCAGCATTGCATTTACATCAATATAATCAGCACATCTTATGCCATATGCATTTAGATTCAGACAAATCTAGGCACTCAGACTAGTGTTAGAGCCATAGCCAGAGTCAGTTTTACTTATTTTATTCATGTTTTTATTTATATCCTATGGTTAATGACATATGTAGAAATAGAAAATGAGTAGGGTTAATCAGATATTGGTTATATATTTCTTTGAAACAAGTTTATGTTGACACATTTGACATTTTAATATTTAGAACAAGAATTACTTCTGGCTAATCACTGGTGATGTAAACATCAGCCTGTAAAGTGACTGAAATTGTATGTTTCTTAGCTCAAAATGCTTAATTATGGACAGTTGTGTCTTAAACATATTCATTATATTATTATATTGCATCCTTCTGTCCATGTTTGTGCCAAATTGTTATGTATTTCTATTAATTTTGAATAAAATGGCAGTTTTGCCCTACGCGTATCGGCAAACTCAATGGCCATACGCCTTTGCTTTGCTCCCGACGCTGTTTTCAGTGCATGCGCACTCGGAACCGTGATGTAGTCTGTTAGTTAGGCGATCGGCCAAGCGGCGACTGACTGACGGCACCGTCTGGGTTGGAGGGGGGGGCAGAATCCGCTAGGTGACGATAGTGGCATAGACAGCAGTATGAAGCGTTAGTTCGTAAGGAAGCCGATAGATAGCAGCATAAGTATCTACGACCTTAGAGTAGGTTGTCCGATAAGTGGCGGCAGCAGTGTCCAAAACAAGTGTCGCTGTTCCTACTGCCGCGAATTATCCATGTTAGGCTAACATGTAGAATTTGAATGTGTGAATTTCATGGGTGCAACAATTTTATTGTCTCTGCCTCTCACTCGCTCTCGACTTACCGACCTACCTACCTACCTACCTACCTACCTACCTACCTACCTACCTACCTACCCACCTACCTATCTATCTATCTATCTATATATCTATCTATCTATCTTCTACTTATCGATCCATCTAGCTACCTATTCATCCATCCATCTATCTGTTGATCGAGTTATCTATCTCTGTTTTGTAAGATACATGTTGCCATCACTTAGCACATATATATATTTGGCCATATGAGAGTTTTGTCTAAATTTTAATTCACGAGACAGGCAGTGCTATATTTATTTTCAAGTCAATACACATAATGAGGCAGTAATCAGGTTCGAGGCAGAAACTCATCCACTTTTTAGGCATTTGAGAATTTTGTGTAAATTTTAATGTAAGCATATTAAATGTGATGGATACTTTTTTTTTCCCAAGAAATCAATATGACAATAAATTCTGGTGCCTTTTCCCCCAGTCCTGATATGACCTTAGATGTTACCAGGACGTATTTTTCCCTCGTGAATATGACCATCGCTGTCAACGACACAGTATTAAAGCTGCATAGTTAGATGGAAACATCAACTTTTCAAAACCTAAACAATTATCTAGATTTTATTCTACATATCTAACTTAGCTACTAGTGCACTTCTTAAACAGTTGTCACCACGCAGAAGAGAATACTGAAGCGATTGAATAGAACCTGTTACTGCAGAAGCCTGTGGCGTCACAGTTTTGGCGTGTTTGCCAAAATTAATTTTGCATGTTTGCGATTCAAATATCTCAAAAGTAAGCCATCTAAAGTCTGGTTACTTAAAGTAAGGTAGATTATAACAATCAACCTAATATATTTATCTCAAAAAATAAAAAATGACAAGAAACTCAAAACCATCGAACTATGCATCTTTAAATCAACACCAATCAATGTCAGTTAACGGTGTCCTTTCTGCATTGCAGTGCGGTGCTGCACCGCGCGAGTGTCATCAACCCGGCCAGTATGAAGCAGGCGCTGATGGCCTCAGCCGGGCGCCTGCCGGGTATCAACATGTTCGAGCAGGGCCAAGGCAAGCTGGACCTGCACCGCGCCTACAACACGCTGGGCAACTACAAGCCGCAAGCCAGGTATGCACAAGCTTCGATTATAGCGCTTTAAATCAAAGCGGATTCAAAATCAAAGCAAATGCTTTTAATATTGGCGCTTGTGGCTGCCTGGCCTGGCACTAGGCATTTGTAGGATAGGGGCTTGTTTGGCTCAGTGTCAGGATAACTTGACTGAGTCAGATATTTTAGCAAAGATGCCCCGAATGCAAGAGATGTGGGTTTGATTCCCGCTCTAGGCGCAATATTTACCATTTTCATCACCCCTAAGACACATCATACATTCAAAACCAACAGATTGTGGAACTTTAAATCTACCCTCACTAGAACTTTTTTGGAATTTCTGTCTTTAACAAAAAATAGTGTAGTAGTCCGTAACGAGCCCGAATACCACATGGTGGCAGTCTCAACTGTGCTGACCCGTGCCAGTCCGAAGTATCGGAAGATTACGTAATGCTAGCTGTGGCGGTCTCCATGGTTTGAAGTAACTGCAGTCTTAACCTCTTTATTCCCCAGGCAGAGCCTGGTCAATAAGGTGAGGTAAAAAAAAGAAAAGACATTAAAAAGATGAATTTTTAAAGGAATATGCTTAAAGCTGCATATTCGGATAAGGCATCAAATTTTCAAAACTAAAACAATTATCTTCATTTGATTCTACATATCTAACTTAGATACTAACGTGCTTATTATGCATTTGTTGCCACACCAAAGGGAATACTGAGATAATTTAACAGAACCTGTTGCCGCTAAAGCCTATAGTGTGCTTGCCAAGACTAAAGCCTAAGTCACACCTACCCGGACGAGCCCAGGATTTTTGTTTGTTTTTGGGATCGCTGTCACACCTACCTGGACGAGCCACGGTCTAGGCACAGTCCAGATGCCGAATCGCCCTGGACTGAGCCGGACCCGACCCGGACTACCCAGTGTATCCACAGAGTAGTCACGGATCAGTCCCGGGCAACCCCGATCGACCCTGGTGTATCCACAGATTATCCCCGGGCTGGGCCGGAGATCCCTGGACAAGCTCCAGATGATCCCCGGTGCACCCCCAGTTCACCCCTGGACTGCCCGGACCACCCCCCGGACTACTCCCAGATAGCCCGGAGTATAAAAAGACGGCGCCGTGCTGGAGGGCTCATTTCCAAATCCAGCAGCGCCGAGGACACATCACAACTGGGAAGAGAGTAGCATCGAAGAGGGTTGCGCAGAAGGAGCCCACCCCGCACAAGGTGGCCACCAAAACAGGGAGAAGACCACCACCATCACCCTCAACTTCGGGGTGTCATCAGATGAGCACAGCTCCGAAGTACGGGACGCCATCAACTGGAACACCATCGGTCCCACACGTCCATCCAGCACGCCAGCGAGCAGTGTCGGAAAGTTAACGGGACTCTCAGATCTCAGCTTTACGACACGTTAATGTCTGGGATGGGACACGATCCTGATGTGCAGCCTCTGTGATTGTGAACTGAACTTCTGTACATTATGTTTATTGAGTTATGATGTAAATCGTGAGTGATTGTGATTGTGAACAGAGTTGTGATTGTGTACATATCATAGAGTTTATTAGTATCACTTGTTAACAATAATGTCCCCCCCCCCCTTTTCAGAAAACGACATCCCCCCTCTTGATAAATTGCACATGCAATACAAGGACTAAAGAGTAAAGCTCTTATAGCAACAATAAACAACAAGAAATAATAATCTCTTTATTATTAGCTAGGCTTCTTTTCATATCACATTCGCAATAATACATATTTCATCCAGAGTCACACGCATATAATTCAATGTTAAGTACAATTCTCAGGTCACTATTTCATATCATGTGGGTTGGCCACATTATCATTTCACACTTAGTAATAGTTCATATCATTGCATCTTGCCAAGGCAAGGCACAGATCCAGCCTCAGATACATGATAGGCACTAAGATATAGGCACTAAGATATTGCCATTGTCATTCTGTTCCGACGTGCACCGTAAATGCCGGCGAGAGGATTGTTCAGGCTCCAGGAACGATGTTGTGATTGGTGTCCTCCTGGTCCATCTCTGCATTGTGACGATCTGCATCCCGCATCTGCGTCAAATTATGTAGGCAGATACATGCCAACACTATCGACACAACTGGTGCTGCCTCTCTCATGGTTGGTAGGAGGCACTGGTAGCGGTGAGCTAGAATCCCGAATGCATTTTTGACGATTCGGTGGGCCCTGGACAGTCGGTAGTTGAAGATTCTTTCCGGAATTGTTAGGTTACGCTTGGAGAACGGTTTCATCAACCACGTTCTCAGAGCGAACGTATTATCTGCAACTATGAAGTAAGGCATATCCCGCTCATCATGCGGTAGTGGTTCTGCAGCTGGAATTCCAAGTCGTTCCTCTTCTATGTACTGCTTCAGTTCTGAACAGTTGAAGACTTGAGTGTCTCCTGCAGAGCAATTGCTCCCAACATCAACCCAGGAGAATTTGTAGTCACCATCCACTAGAGCCATCAATATGATAGAATGGAATCCCTTGTAGGTGTACTACTTAGATCCTCCATGGACTGGGCATTGGATCAGGATATGTTTCCCATCAAGGGCTCCTAGGCAATGCTGAAACTGCCATCTTGTTGAGAACTGCTCAGCAATACCTCTCCATTACGGTTCTGTAGTTGGAGTCTGAATGACCTCTTCGGCATACTCTGCAATTATAGCTTCACATACATCACAAACGGCGAGCGAGATGGTGCTGTGAGGGACTCGGAAACCGTACATGAGTGAATGATAGCTGTCACCAGAGGCTAGGTATCGTAGTGTGAATGACAGTTTCAATCCAGGTGTTAACACCTTTCTGTAGAAAGTGTCCTGCTTCGTGATTCTGGGAAGGATGCGATGGAGAACCTCCTCGAACATAGCCGGATCCATGCGGAGAAAGTTTCTGTAGGCGTGAACATCTTCGATACGTAACTCTTGCATTTCGGGTCGGGGCTCGTCCAGCCCCTGATCCGGGTAGGTGTGACCTAGGCTTAACTTCACGTGTTTGCACTTCAAATATCTCAAAACTTATTCATTTAATATCAAAGTTACTGAAGTAAGGTAGATTATAAGAATCAATTTAATATATTTATCTCAGAATAATGACAGAAACTCAAAACCATGGAACTATGCAACTTAAAAAAAGATTTCGCCATTTTGGATAGACGTACAGTGTGTTTACGCGACGTTATTTGTAGTGATTTAAACAACAACAACATTAAAAAAAAAATTTGTTATTGGTAACTGGGTTTGTTGTGGTTTGCAGTCTTCACCCCAGCTACATCGACCTGACGGAGTGCCCGTACATGTGGCCCTACTGCTCCCAGCCCATCTACCGAGGGGGCCTCCCTGTCATTGTCAATGTAAGTCGGCACTCTTCTTATCGCACTTTGAAGCTGAACACTATAAAGACTGCAGTATTTAAAGCCATTCTCACCGGACGCGGTGGCGGAATCGGTAGAGCGCAGGCTTCCGTGCGGAAGGTCGGGAGTTCGGAAAACCCGGCCGAGTCAAATGAATGACTTACATTTATACTTGTGAGTCATGCTAGTTAGCGACAAGTATCAATTTTATAAGTCATTGGTTTGAGTCGAACGGGAATCGAACTCCCGACCTTCCGTGCGGGAAGCCTGCGCTCTACGGATTCGGCCATCACGTCCGGTCTCCGCGGCATTGTTTCTTTTGGTATTTTTTTAATTGGAATAAAAAAGTGCAATACTTTTGTTATTTAATATAATTTAATTTCTTTTTTTAATTAAAACATTTAAAAAAAGAAATTTTAATATATTTTTTTCTCTCTCCCGGTAGGTGACAATTCTGAATGGCATGGGCGTGACGGGGAAGATCAAAGGGAAGCCGCTGTGGCAGCCGTACGCGCCGCAGTTCGGGTCGCACATCGAGGTGGCCTTCTCCTACTCGCACACCCTGTGGCCGTGGTCCGGCTTCTTCGCCGTCTCCATCGCCGTCGCCGAGTCGGCCGCCCAGTGGGAGGGCATCGCGTCCGGCCAAGTCAGCTTCACTGTCGAGTCGCCCCCGGAGGTAAGGCAGCGCCACGTTTAGTGGAGATTTTGTGTGATTCGGAGCCATCAGTTTAAAAAAAAAAAAAAAAAAAAAATGGATCTCATTGGAAAAGAAGAAGAAATGTACATAAACAGGAAATAAAATTAAGCTTTGGAAAAAAAAAGGCATAATTGTTTTATAAACAGAGAAGAAAAACTAAGTAATAATAAGAATAATAAGGAGATGTTTGTTTGTTTGTTTGTTGTTTTACGTCCTAGCAACATCTAAGGTCATATCAGGACGGGATAATAAGGAGAAGAAATGTATATAAATGTAAATTAAAATTAAGCTTTGCAAAATAATATATATATTATTTTTGAATCAGAGAAGAAAAAATATATAATAATATTAATAATAAAAATATAATAATAAAATATGATGTGACCCATGTATGCAGACTACTTGTTTATTTATATATAAACAAGTAGTATATTTCTAAAAACAAGTGGTATATTTATTATATATAAATTTATTACGTGACATCTCACAAGAACCCACTTTTGCAGGAGGATCACAAGGACCCTCGTACATCGCTCGTTAAGCTGCCCATACGGGTCAAGATTATCCCCACACCACCAAGAGGGTAAGACACTGGCACTTCTATTTCTTTAGAGATTTTCTTCTTTTTTTTCCCCCCTAGTCCGCTGGTTTTTAAGTTTCTGCCTTTTTTTTTTTTAGATGAACATATTAGTTTGATTGTTATAATCGACGTTGAAGTAACTTTTTTTTGTGAATGAAAATATTTGAAGTGAAAACATGTCAAATTAATGATGGCATGCACGTCAAGATTCTGACACCATAGGCTTTAGTAGTAACAGGTTCTACTAAATTGACTCCGTATTCTCCTCTATTCACCAACATATCCTTAATAAATGCACCAGTATCTAATTTTGATATGTAGGATCAAATCTAGGTTGGTTTAAAAAATGTGATGCCTTTAAAATGACAGTTATTTTGTGTATAAGTAAAACTATTCGGCAGAATAAGAGGATAGCCATAATTGTGTCTAATATTCAGGTAGGCAACAGTTGCAATGTGCATATTTGATATATAATACACTGTAGTAGTATTGATGAATTTTCATTAAATAGTTCATTACTTCCTAGTGACTTTCACCCGCACTTCCATCTGTCTGGCAGTGAGCACGTGCCCAGGACCAGTTTCACAACCTGCGCTACCCGCCTGGTTACTTTCCCACATGACAACCTAATGAATTTAACCCCTACCTTCTGTCTGACAGTAAGCGCGTGCTGTGGGACCAGTTTCACAACCTGCGCTACCCTCCTGGTTACTTTCCCACATGACAACCTAATGAATTTAACCCCTACCTTCTGTCTGACAGTAAGCGCGTGCTGTGGGACCAGTTTCACAACCTGCGCTACCCGCCCGGTTACTTTCCTACATGACAACCTAATGAATTTAACCCCTACCTTCTGTCTGACAGTAAGCGAGTGCTGTGGGACCAGTTTCACAACCTACGCTACCCGCCCAGTTACTTTCCCACATGACAACCTAATGAATTTAACCCCTACCTGTCTGACAGTAAGCGCGTACTGTGGGACCAGTTTCACAACCTGCGCTACCCACCCGGCTACTTTCCCACATGACAACCTAATGAATTTAACCCTTACCTTTCTGACAGTAAGCGCGTGCTGTGGGACCAGTTTCACAACCTGCACTACCCACCCGGTTACTTTCCCACATGACAACCTAATGAATTTAACCCCTACCTGTCTGACAGTAAGCACGTGCTGTGGGACCAGTTTCACAACCTGCGCTACCCGCCCGGCTACTTTCCCACATGACAACCTAATGAATTTAACCCCTACCTGTCTGACAGTAAGCACGTGCTGTGGGACCAGTTTCACAACCTGCGCTACCCGCCCGGCTACTTTCCCACATGACAACCTAATGAATTTAACCCTTACCTTTCTGACAGTAAGCGCGTGCTGTGGGACCAGTTTCACAACCTGCGCTACCCGCCTGGCTACTTTCCGCGAGACAATCTGCGCATGAAGAACGACCCACTCGATTGGAACGGGGATCACATCCACACAAACTTCAGAGACATGTATCACCACCTGCGCAGCAATGGCTACTACGTAGAGGTCCTAGGTAACACATATTGGAGTGTGCTCTTATAGTGCCTTTTGGCTGGTTAAATGTCTCAATCGTGGACAGAGAACCCATATATAGCAAATTGTAAATACGTAATGGCTGATTGAGTAGAGCGTTTGCCTCCCGTTCTGCTAGATCGTGGGATTCGAACCCCGGTTCGAACCTTGGCCGAGTCAAACCAATGACTTGAAAATTGATACTTGCCGCTACCTACCCTGGTGCTCGGCACTACTAGGAGAGGTCAAGGAGCAGTGCAATGAGGGTGGCCAATTGTCTGCGATTGAAATTTCCCCAGCTAAGACCCCAGTCACACTACAGCTTGCGACCACCTTAGACCAAAGAACCGACACTGACCTGTGACGTCCTTGCTACCAAAACAATGGTTGCAGATGTCTGGGCGTCACTGGTGAGTGTGGGTTCTTTGGTCTAAGGTGCTCGCAAAGTGGTCACAAGCTGTAGTGTGACTGAGGTATTAATTAATGTACCCCCCAACAAATAATAATAAAAATCCGGCCAACTGCAGTCAGTAGTGTGTATGCAGTTTCTCAAATCAAAGAACCATGATTTTACCTAAGTGTATGCATTAAGAGTTTAGTGGAGGACGGGTGAGGGGGGGGGGGGTAGTGTAGAAAATTACTACACTTTGTACGACTGTAAAAATGTGTAAACTTTGGATGACTCCAAAATTGCCTTTCGGAGTGGGAGACGGGGTCGGGCTAGTGGTGGGGGTGGTTGGTTGGGTGGGGGAGTAGTGGTTAAGTACATGAACGCTGCTGATCTCAAACCGAGGCTGGCGTCTGTCGCAGGTTCCCCATTCACGTGCTTTGACGCCAAGCAGTACGGCACGCTGCTGATGGTGGACGGCGAGGAGGAGTACTTCCCGGAGGAGGTGACCAAGCTGAAGCGCGACGTTGACAACGGACTGTCGGTCATCGTCTTCGCAGACTGGTACAACATCTCCGTCATGCGCAAGGTCAAGTTCTACGACGAGAACACCAGGTGAGCACAGGAGGGTGTGTGTGTATGTATGGTTAAATCAATTTATAAAAATTGCTGTCGAAAATATATAGGACAATAAACATTATTCATGCACAGAATAAGTAGACTTATCATGTATGTATGTTGTATGTATTTATATATGTATGTATAATTAATTAATTACTCACCAACGAAGGAAAATAAGCAATACAACTGTGGTTGAGTAAATATAACCCGCGTGATGATGTAACCCTGTAGTCATTTCGTGACTGATGGCCGCCAGTGTTGTCAGTGGTGATGGTTTCCTGCAGTAAGAAAGTACTAAGTAGTCGGCAGCCATCCCTCTCCCTCTCCTTCTCCCTCTCCCTCTCCCTCTCCCTCTCCCTCTCCCTCTCCCTCTCCCTCTCCCTCTCCCTCTCCCTCTCCCTCTCCCTCTCCCTCTCCCTCTCCCTCTCCCTCTCCTCTCCCTCTCCCTCTCCCCACCCCTCTCCCACTACCTCTACCTCTTCCTTCTTTCCTTCCTTCCTTCCTTTCTTTCGTCCTTCCTTCCTTTCTAAGCTCCCGTCCCTTTCCCCCTCTCCCTCCCTTCCCCCTCTCCACCTGTCCCCCTCTCCACCTGTCCCCCTCTCCCTCCCTTCACCCTCCCCTCCTCCTCCCCCCTCCCCCCCCCCCCCCTCCGTCCGGTGCTCTCAACCGGCTGCATGCTCTGGTTGCAGACAGTGGTGGATGCCGGATACGGGCGGTGCTAACGTTCCGGCACTCAACGATCTGCTCCTCAAGAACTGGGACATGGCCTTTGGAGACGACGTCTTTGAAGGGGACTTCACACTTGGGGATCATGAAAGTGAGAAATTAACAAGAAATTGTTGTCTTTTTATACCGAGTATATTGGCCCCCATCTCAGCCCTATCCTTCCTAACATACCCTATTCTTTAAACTCACTTTGCACCTATAGCGATACGAGTCATTCTCTGAAACTGGGCGCTAAAGTGTGACACGGAAATCAAAAGTGAAGAAGTTCCAAATAATAGCAGAAAAACATTCCAAAAAATAGCAGAATTTATGTTCAAATGAAAGTTTACTTGTGTAAGAGTTGAAAAAAAGCATTTCACTTTTTGATTTTGATCTTGTACAAATTGAGCAATGCGTTAATATTGTCATGGGGGTGATGAAAATGGGAAATATTGCGCCTAGAGCGGGACTCGAACACACATCTCTGCATTCTGGGCCAGTGTGCTAACCATTACACCACCTAGGCTCCCTGATATCACCATACAGCCCACGCCTACCTGTCTATGTGGCTCCTTGCCCGAGAGGTCAGTGCAGGCCACTACACTCATCGCCCTGGAATTGTAAGTCTTTTAATGCTTACAATTACATACATACAGGCAATGCACTAACACATACATACACAGGGTAGGTTCAACAACCATACAGCACGTAGCTTGTACGGGATCATGGTCACGACAACCAGTGTCGTGGGGGTGATGAAATGGGAAATATTGTGCCTAGAGCGGGACTCAGGCCCACATCTCTTTGCAATCCAGGCCAGTGTGCTAACCATTACACCACCTAGGCTCCCTTATATCACCACACTACCCACGCCCACCTGTCTATGTGGCTCCTTGCCTGAGAGGTCAGTGCAGGCCACTACACTCACCCCCCTGGAATTGTAAGTCTTTTAATGCTTACAATTACATACATACAGGCAATGCACTTATACATACACAGGGTAGGTTCAACAACTATACAGCGCATAACTTGTACAGGATCATGGTCACGGCAACCAGTTTCGTGGTGGTGATGAAAATGGGAAATATTGTGCCTAGAGTGGGACTCGAAGCCACACCTCTTTGCATTCCGGGCCAGTGTGCTAACCATTACACCACCTAGGTTCCCTGATATCACCACACTACCCATGGCTACCTGTATATGTGGTTACTTGCCTGAGAGTTCAGTGCAGACTACTACAATATCACTCATGTAATATAGCAATCAAGCACACATCCAGAATATCATTTTTAAATCCACAATAAATTCAAATAAGATGTTATTGACTACAGGTAAGCAAACAAGATTATGTCTTACAAGGAAAAGGTGTTTCTTTTAAAGTTTGGGTAAATGCATGGTATCAATTAGATAAAAGATTCACCCGGTACGTGTAGTACACGGGTGAAGACCAGCCTTATATAAATACGGGGGAAAATAGCATTAGTATGGAAGTGAGGCTCCAGTATGTGGCTCCAGTATCAAAGGGCTACGCATATTATGTGTCGTGGGGGTGATGAAAATGGGAAATACTGCGCCTAGAGTGGGACTCGAACCCACATCTCTTTGCATTCCGGGCCAGTGTGCTAACCACCACACCACCTAGGCCCCCTGATATCAACACACTAGCCACGCCTACCTGTCTATGTGGCTCCCCGCCCGAGAGGTCAGTGCAGACCACTACACTCGCCCCCCTGGAATTGTAAGTCTTATAATGCTTACAATTACATACATACAGGCAATGCAATGCACTTTACATACACAGGGTAGATTCAACAACTATACAGCGCGTAGCTTGTACAGGATCATGGTCATGGCAACCAGTGTCATGGGGGTGATGAAAATGGGAAATACCGCGCCTAGAGCGGGACTCGAACCCGCATCTCTTTGCATTCCGGGCCAGTGTGCTAACCACCACACCACCTAGGCCCCCTGATATCAACACACTAGCCACGCCTACCTGTCTATGTGGCTCCCCGCCCGAGAGGTCAGTGCAGACCACTACATATGCATATAGGCACAGAGTTGGTGAAATGGGAGAGAATGCAAAAAAGACAAGATGGCGGTCGTAGAACGCCGTCGATGTCACTTTTAAATCTTATTAAACTAGATATTATATTATATTTTTCAACTCAAAGATAGCGGGTAAATAATAAGATATATGTAAAGAATAATTGTTGCATCTTACATTGTGAAATTAGGCTCTCATTTCTTTGACCCGTTTTTTCGCCAGCTTTTACATAAGGCTGATTTGCACCCCTACTGCAGCAGTACGGGGTGAATCTTGTATCTAGGTATCAATGTGTAAATTTTCACATCTTCACTTTAGCACAAAATCCTATAAGCATGCTTTTGATACAGTTTGTGAGATAGATTACATGTAGTATTGCTAACATACTTAACACACAGAGGTAGCAATACTTATTTGACTTGTTATCAATAAAAGAAAATTAATTATAACCATCGTAACATGGATACCAAATATGTGATACCCAATTTTAGAGAATGATCCACATATTTATGTGTATTACTTCATTAAATGTGGGTGTCGTTGTTTTTTCAATTAAAAATATTTATTACATTTACTGAGCCTTTCCTGTTATAGAAATAAGCCTTTTCCATTCTGTGGCCATATTTTATACAGATTAAACAGGTTTCATGCCATTTGTTACCAACAAGGCGTAAGGTCATCACTCACTGACTTGACTTTCTTTTTTTTTTTTTTTTTTTTTTATTTATTTAACTACTAATTAAAAAAGGCTTTTAAAAAGGTCTTAAGACACATTTGTTTAAATCTGCTTTTAACTAGGTGACATTTATTTTCATGTATATTTGTTTGTTATGTAAAGCGCCTGAGAACGGCTTGCTGGATCGGGCACTATATAAATGTTTTATTTATTTATTTTTATTTATAATTAAAAAATATGATCATCTAAATGTCGTAAATAAATACACTGATAGTGAACATGGTGAACAAAGAAAAACCCCAACTAAATGCCTGCCATAAAGTTTCTCATCACTCATATTCAAATTGAAGTTGCTAACTGTTTTCTCCGGCGGCTCCTTGCAGTGTACTACGCATCAGGAACTAGTATAGCCAAGTTCCCGCCAGAGGCAATTCTAGTCAAGCAAACACTGAAGGATCAAGGTAGGATCCTGTGACGTCATGGTACATCTAGTTTAAAGTTACATAATCCGACGAAACCACAAAATTGTCGAAACCAGAGTGCTTGCCTGGATTTGATCCTGCTTATCTAATTTAGTTACCGGCTTTTATTTTATTTTATTTTTTGGTAAATTAATTGATTAAGTAGGGGGAATTTCAATCCTGGAATATTTTTACGTCATTGGTTTGACTCGGCCAGGGTTCGAACATGGGGGTTCGATCCAATGACCTGTCAGAAGGCTCTACTCATTCGGCCATCGCATCTAAGATGTACATAACGCAATAAGTAAAACGGGGTCTGTATGGAGCCTGAAAAGTCTTGAAAAGTCTTCATTTGCCCCATTTCAAGGCCTTGAAAAGCCTTGAATTTAACCTATTTTGGGTAATTAGTCTTAAAAAGCCTTGAATTTCATTAAACCTTCCCTACTGATCTAAATTAGTCTGAAATGGCTATTCGGAATGGCGATTTTGGACTAAATCCAAATGAAAATAGTCTTGAATTCCTATCAAGAACAGCCTTGAAAAGCCTTAATAGGCTTGAATCTCATATTTTCACATGTGTCGGACCCTGGGAAAAGGATATGAGGTGCAGTATTTTAGGATTGCGACTCTTTCTTAAGGGTGTGAATTTTGTTTTGTTAATTTAATGTTGGTTTTTGGCATAGTTCAATATGACCAGGTACACTTTTGGTACAATTCACGACGCGGACAAAGGGCTACTATATGGGTCTTTATTTCACAGTGTATCGTTTAATGTTAAGTTTATGCGAACAGGTTCTAGGTTCAAGTCCAATCGTAAATCAGGCGCTCAACCCTACCAATGAAACATTTATCTTCTTTTTTTTCTTTTTTTAAAAATATTTTTATTCATCTGAATACATATTTTGTCAGCATCGGGGCACTGGTCTTCCAGCTGTCGGAGTGGTCGCATTTCATCTGTACATAGTGGAAGTGGAATGTGTTGCATTGTGTGCAGCACAACCCATTCTGAACATAAAAGAAAGTGGGGGAGCAGCCTATGCTGCACAGTGTACAGCATATGTACTCAACATAGTGCAAGGTATATGCATCAAGATAGAGTGTGCAGTAATGTACACTAGTGGTTATGGGTGGGTGGGTGTCAAGTTTTGGAGAATGGCCTAACTATTCGGAGCGACGTCTTGGTGAGAAGTGCGGGGCCAGGAGCAGGGTGGAAGTTATGTTAGTTCTGGCTCAGGGTTCAGCCAAGTTACACTAGGCACCAGAGGTCGCTATTGTTCGCCGGACTGACTGCTGCCACCTATCGGTTCCCATTGCTCTGATTTTACTAGCCTTAAAGTTGCATGGTCGGATGAAATATTTATTTTTCAAAACCAAAACATGTATCTTAATTTGATTATATATATCCATCTTAGATATTGGTGCATTAACAAGTGATTTGGGACATCATATATAGAATAATTAGTGAATTTACTACCTCATCCTACGTTGAGAAACCCATCACACAAGGAAGCTATTAATCAATTAGGTCAATCTTGTGGCCTCAGTAGCCTTGACCCTCATTCCAAGTACCTAGTCAGGTTCCAGGATGTCCAGTAGTAGTATTGCTGGCACCATAGCCTGGGTTGATATAAAGTTGCATAGCGAGAGGACTTTTGGAAAGCTTGTCAAAAGTATTTTGAGTTCTTTCAGCTCAGATTACTTCAAAACTAGTCATTTTTCATCAAAATGACTCCGGACTAATGATTAGTAGCTCATAACGATCAATTTGATATATTTATCTAAAAAAAAACAAAAAAAGAGACAAAAATTCAAGCGCCTTCGGACCATGCAACTTTAAGTACTACTGCCACCACCTAGTGGTATTCTTCCGCTCCACCCCTCCCCGGCCTAGCCTCACTGTCGCCGCCTATCGGCCACCTCTGGCAACTACATACATATGTTCCATAGCTGCCACTTGGCAGTTTCAGTCCTCCCGGTGATGACGTCAGAGCCCGTTCTCTGCTCTAAATTCTAATGGTCAGTCGCCGCTTGGACACAAACCGTGAGGTCAAGCCAATCGCCTAACCTTGCCGCTGCCCACCCCTCAGCTATGAAAGAAAAGTAGATCGGTAGGGTTAAGAGAGCCCAAGTTCACTGTAATGCTGAGTCTGTCTTGTCGTTGACTAAAGCAATTTATACCACTTCCTGTCTCGTCGTGAATTACCAAGCAAAACAATGATGTGGTGTTTTTGTTCAGGGTTCGAGGTGATAAAGGGGGAGACGCTGACTGCAGAGCACATCCCGATCCTGGGGCTGCACCAGGTGAAGTCCCCGGATGGTGCGGGCCGGATCGTCCTCTACGGAGACTCCAACTGTCTCGACAATAGCCATCTACAAAAAGGTACCACGGGGTGCATTTTTTTAGTGCTTTTAAAAACAGACAAATTTAATGCAATTCTTTTTTCGTTTTAAAGTTTTGATGGAACCTATCTAGTTTGATAACCAGCACCATAACAATTGTAATTAAAAAAACAAGAAAGAATAATAATAAAAAACCGACAAAATTCAACTGAATATTTTGTCTAGTTATAATTCCTGGGTGTTTTTTTCTCTCCAGTGTAATCAATTCTCCAATGTAATTAATTGTAAACAACCAGACGGGATGGCCGTGCTGGTAGGTCGTGGGTTCGAACCCTGGTCGAGTCAAACCAATGACTTAACAATTGATACTTGTCGCTTCCTAGCCAGGCACTCGGCATTGTTAGGATAGGGCAAGGACTGGTTGGCTCAGTGTCAGGATAATGTGACTGAGTGGGATATCAGGTATGGCATGGTATCCCAGTGGGGCAGCACTATAAAATTGCCAAGAGTGCGCACTGTCACAAGTCGGTATCCGTCCTGATATGACCTTAGATGTTGCTAGCACTTAAAACAACAATAAACAAACAAAATTAAATGTATAGAAATATATACCGTCCTGCTTCATTACCTTTCACAATATGATACACACACCCACATATATACACACACACATATATACATATACATACATACATACATACATACATACATACATACATACATACATACATACATACATACATACATACATACATACATACATACATACATATATACACAGACACATATATACATACACACACATACATGCATACATATTAATATGAGCTATTTTGGGTTTTGTTCACTTTATGTTTTTTTTTTCCTACAGATTGTTTCTGGTTGCTGGACGCACTATTAGACTACACGGCCAATGGTAATGTGCCACCCGTCATACGAGACAAGAAAGCCACCACGCCTCTGAAACCCATAGACACCCTACCGGAGCGCATGGAGGGTAAGTGAATCATATGAGCGTATACCGCACATGGTAGCCGAACCAGTAGAATGCAGGTTTCCTATCCGGAAGGTCAGGAGTTGGATTCCCGGTCGAGTCAAACCAATGACTTAGGAAATTGATACTTGTCGCTACCTAGCCTGGCACTTGGCATTACTAGGATATGGCAAGGACTGGTTAGCTCCATATCAGGATAATGCGACAGAGTGGGAAATCGGCCCTAACTGACACCCAGACGCCATACTGCATACATTATCGGATGTGTTGGGCTCCTGTTGTGTAATAGATTAACAAACTCCTTGGTGTGTAGTTATTACTTCATAGCGACAATCAACTACTCTTGTAACAATTGTTAAATTATTGTAAAGCACACCTTTCTTGTTACCAGGAATGAAAGATCTCTGCCATTTCGCGGATTTCCGCGATTTTTACTGTATTACAATACTGCAGCACTATCAGCATATGCGACATTGTTCAAATGCTGCACCACTATCAGCATATGCTAATACATTGTTGAAACGCCGCAGCACTATCAGTGTATACTAATACATTGTTCAAACGGCGTAGGACTATCAGCATATGCTAATACATTGTTAAAATGCTGCAGCACTATCAGTGTATACAAATATGTATGAAACCTGACTTCCAGGAATTTTCCGCGATTCCCTGACCGTGCTAAGCCTGTGGGAGAATATCTGCGTTTTCACGCAAATTTGGTGTTGGTTTACAGATAAGCTCACCGTAGGCAAATATTTCCGTGTTTTTTTTTTATAGCTGAGACCACGTTCATCCCTGTATTATACATAACTCACCTTACTTATCACTAGTTATACTCATCACTCACTCTACTCAGCACTCACTTCACTTTACACATCACTCATTCACTCACTCACTCATATTCACCCATTGTCTCTGAAGAGACCAGCGTGACCTAGTTATATTACCTTGGCAGGCTCTAATTATCCTTTCACTCGGCAGGGAATCACTTACACAGGTACTCCAAGGTACTGGAGCGCCACCTGGGCTCATCGAGGCCACGCCCCCTACCGGCCTGCCCGCACCTGGCTTGGGCAACCCCGCACCCGCTCAACACCTCGGCCCCCACGTGAGTAGCCATATTTTTTTTCTTATTTTCTTTTTTAATTTAAAAGTTATTCCTTGTAAAAAAAAAGTTGTATTTGCCCATCACAATAAGTCACACTACTGCTTGCGTCCACTTGCAACCACTTTGTGACCACACAAAAGGTTGGTCGTAAGTGGTAACAAAAGGGTCACAAAGTGGTTCTCAGTGGTTGCCGATCTGCTTGTGACCAAAATGGTCGCAAGGAGGTTGCAGCTACTATACTAAAGACCTGGTGATCAAAATAGGCATCATGGAAGATCTCCATGCGATTGGCCTTCGTGGCCACCTGCCAATTTTCATCAGGAACTTTCTAGCCTTCAGGCATTTCCGCGTCCGTGTCAAGACTACCTATTCCAGCCTACACTCACAGAAACTAGCAGTACCTCAAGGCAGCATACTGGCCGTGACCCTTTTCGGGGTCAAGGTCAATGGTATTGCTGCTGCTGTAAAGCGGGGGGGGGTCTCCTGTAGTCTTTTCGTGGACGACTTTGTTTTATATTACAGCGGTGCTAACATGAATGTCATAGAGAGAGAGCTACAACTAAGCATAAATGGGATCCATCGATGGTTAGTTCTGAACGAATTCAAATTTTCCAAGACCAAAACAGTCTGCATGCACTTCTGCCTGCTGCGTAGAATGCATGCGGAACTGGAGCTGACCCTTGATGGGGATCCCATTAAAGTCGTTGAGGAAACCAAATTTGTTGGCCTCATTCTTTACGCAAAACTGTCTTTCGTGCCACATATAAAGTACCTGAAAACAAGATGCCTGAAAGTGCTGGATATTCTGAGGGTGCTGTCCAGCTCAGAGTGGGGAGCGGACAGAGATGTTCTGCTCTCTGTGTACCGAACCTTGGTTCGGTCACGAGTGGATTACGGCAGCATAGTATACGGCTCCGCAAGGAAATCGTATATTGGGCTGCTAGACACGGTCCACCACCAGGGGCAACGCCTGGCCCTTGGGACCTTCTGCACCTCACCAGTTCAGAGGCTCTATGTCAAAGCTAACGAACCATCACTTAACAACAGGAGAATCAAACTGGCCATGCAATATGTAGTCAAGATAAAAACCAATGCATTGAATCCTGCACACAATTGTCTATTCGAGCCACATGACGAATCCAGGTATGAAGCCAGGCCGAATTACATCCGGCCACTGAGGCTCCGAATGAAACCTCATTTGGAGGCCTTAGGCATGGATTTGGATGTGTTGCAGCATGCCAAAGTCCCAGAACATCCCCCCCCCCCCCCCCCCCCCCGTGGTCATTGAGGAAGCTGTTGGTTATCCTCCGACTCACGGAACTGAGGAAGTCTGGGACACATCCACTCAAATACCAAGGACTGCATGCAGAGATCCAAGGCCAGTTTGCAGGCCACCTCTCCATATACACTGATGGTTCGAAAGACCAAAGCCGGGTAGCTGCTGTGGCAATGGACAAAATTTGTCGTACGCTTGCCCGATCAGGGCTCGATCTTCGCAGCGGAAGCCCGAGCACTCCTTCTCGCTTTGGAGTGTATCGAGGTATCCAACCACACTAACTATGTTATATACAGTGATTCGTTCTCCTGCCTCCTGGCTGTTGCTGGACTGAAAACGGACCACCCTATTCTAGCAATGGTCATTTATAAAATGAACCAACTGGCAACAGATGGATATGACATCCACCTGTGCTGGGTGCCTGGCCATGCCGGCATACAAGGAAATGAACGAGCTGATCGCGCTGCGAAGAAGGTCTTGACTGTGGTCTTGAACCATATCTGATCCCTCACTCTGATCTGAAACCACTAATAGCCAGCCACATAAAATCCATATGGCAACATGAGTGGGATGAAAACATTAATATACTTCAAGAAATTGAACCGTCTGCTCAAGGGGAAACCTCCCTGTGAATGTATTTGGTGTCAGTCCCCGCTGACACTCAAACACATTTTTACTAAGTTGTCTTGATTTTTTGGCCCTGCGCCAACAATTTTACACTGCAGACAGTATGCGTGACCTTTTTACTAAAGTAAAACAAGAAAACATTTTAGCCTTTTTGAGGGCAGCCGGTCTGTACCACCTCATAGTTTATTAAATAAATTCTATCAATTATAATAAAACCTTTAATTTGTTTATGGGAATTTATTCCCCTTGGCCACAAATATATAATTGTGAGCTTTTTAATTTAGTGAGTGTCTATTGACACCAAATTTATTGTATGCTTTTACATGTAAAAGCAATGGTTTGAACAAAAAACAAACATTTCTTGCCGTGAATATGGCCTATGCTGCCGACACACCGTAAAGCAACCACCAATCATTCAGTCAATCAATCAAAATAGTTGGCAACCATTGCTTTGGTCACAAGGTTGCCGCCGGTGACTGTGGGTTCTTCAGTGCAAAGGGGTCGCAAAGTGAACACCAGCTGTAGTATGACTGGGGCTTTACATTTCTTTCACGGCTGAACTAAAATAGGTCAAATTTATAATACTTTAATGATATGAATTTAGAACTACGGCAGACAGCTATGCGTGATGCAAACTCCACCAACTAGCCTTTGAGGATAATCCTCGGTCGTGTAATGAAAAGAAAGGGGGGGGGGGAGGATTTCTCCCAGCGATATTCCTTCCTGGGAAGTTAGAAACAACGGTGCAGAAGATTTTAGTCGAGAGGAGTTATCAATATCAGAGACGCGAAAAGGGACAGGACATAGGGGTGTTGGCACACAATGGTATACAGTCTTCACACATGAGGGAGTCTCGTATATAAAATGAGTATAATATATATAAAACACAGTGGTGGAGCTCAGGGCAATGAGGAAGACTAGAACAAACAGGAAAACCAGGGCACTCAATGATGAGTGCTTTTAAAACACATTTTTACTCTCTTATCGTTTCTTGTGTTCTACTAAGTGTGTGATGGGAATGGTTGTATCAGAACATGCCTGAGGGTTCACAAACTGAAGGTAACATACTCTTTGGGGAATCTGCTGTAATATTACATTTGGAGATTTGAGCCAAATAATGTCCGCTATCTATTTTGAAAAATAATTGGGATTACAAAAAAATGGTCTGAGACCTGCAAAATAGATTTATTTCCAAGTATATGCCACAAAGAATTAGTGCTCCACATGGCGACCATCAGGTTCTCTACAGAACTTAAAGCGTCCAGTTCTGCTGTTATTGTGCGCAGATCCAGATTTCTGAAATTTTATTAAAAACTCACAAATAGCCTTGTCTGTTGGACCTTTATTATGAAACTTCCTCTCAAAATTATCTCTAATTTTCTCACATTTCTAGGCTTTTATATCTTGTATGTACCATAATAACTCGTTCTTCCACATTCGTCATCAGTGGTATAGGCCTGAAATAGAAAATTGAACAATTACACAAAATTTGACATAAACCAATTAACGTTTTGTAAATACACAAATTTCCATTAAAGACACATATCTTTGTGACAGCATGGCAATGTCACTGAGATAGATAGCGACTTTTGAGGCACCCTGTATAAACTTTCGTGAAGATATCCTTGAAGGCAGTTGAAACAGGGTGGAGGTGGGGGGTGGGTGCGTGTGATGGGTGTAAATGAGATGAATCTTATGTGAAAGGGGCAGTGTGTGAAGAGAGCTAAATGTGCAGGGGGAGGAGAAGGTAAATACTTATATGGTCTTTCTACCGTTAGGGTTACAGGACATGCCTATTGCATATGGATATCAAACTAGACAAAGCCACATGGCGGCTGAGTCTAGTTTGGTATCAATCCATGATAGGAAGGTTCTGTAACGTTAATGGTGCAGGGTTATAGGATGTGCTTCTCGCAGATTGATATAAAACTAGTCAAAGCCACATGGCGGCTGAGTCTAGTTTGGTATCAATCCATGATAGGTAGGTTCTGTAACATTAATGGTGTAGGGTTATAGGATGTGCCTCTCGCAGATTGAAACCAAACGAGACAAAGCCACATGGTGGCTGAGTCTAGTTTGGCATCAATCCATGACCGGTAGGTTCTGTAACATTAACGGTGCAGGGTTATACGATGTGCTTCTCGCAGATTGATATCAAACGAGACAAAGCCACATGGCGGCTGAAGACTAGTAGTTTCACAGATCGTACACAAGTGCGATACCAGACGCGGAGTGCAGGCTTCCCGTGTGGAAGGTCAGGAGTTCAATTCCCAGCTGAGTCAAAGAAATGACTTACAAAATTGGTACTTGTCACGACCTAGCATGTCGCTCGGCATTACTAGGATAGGGCAAGGACTGGTTAGCTCAATATCAGGATAATGTGACTGAGATATCGGGTCATGGTGTCAGTGGCCTGATCTCCCAGTGGGGAAGCACCATAAAGTCGTCATGAGTGTGCACTCTCACAAGTTGGTACCCATCCTGATATGACCTTGGATGTTGCCAGGACATAAAGCTCCATCCAACAACAACCTTGTACTCAAACCCAACATTTGGATATTGCCCACATCCCCTACATGTCAAAAGCTTCTGACTTTGCCCCTTCCCCCGATAAACATATATTCTATTAAATACTGACAATGACAATGCTGTCACAGTGACCAACAACATACCACTCATACTTCCCCGTTCCCTTCTTCCCACAATGCACCACAGCCCACCTCAATCAACCATCCGATATGACTGCATTATTTCTACTACACACTAACAAGCACAAGGAAATGATTAATACCCCACAACAACAAAGTAATCCTATAGCATCCCCAACGGACCACATATCCATAGTGAGGCATGACATGGTATGGTATAGTTAGTGACATCCGCAAGACACCTACTAAGCTTGATAAGTAGCACCACTACCATAGCACATTATCTACTAACACATGAACATACATGCATATTATTTCTTCCAAAGAAGGTCACTGAACTAGTTTTAACCATAACACAACAAGCCACACCAACCACCATATTATACTTTTGATCAAATTTGCACCGAAGTATAGGATTTAATCTGCATCCTAACCTTGACACTCGAAATGTAAAATGTACACCCTGCTATCTCTCAATTCAATGTTGTTGGGTAACAACACTATTCTTTTTTTCTTTGTAGCAAACCTTTGTTGATTTTAGATTATATTATATATGTGAATGACTGTAGTGTAATATGGCCGGAAGACCAGTGCCTCGACGCTGAAGAACTAACTACCTTTATTCGCTGAATAAGATCATTTACCATAGAATCAACAACAACAAAACAGTTTGTTTGATGCATATTCCATAAACTAATTCAGTATCAGAATAGCTGCTTCGAATACCAAAGTAACTACTCTTAATTTTACAACTCTTAAGGGGACACACGGGTGATCGGAACATGAATTTTGGTCAAACTGGTGATTTCTGGTTTTTGGTGTATTCATATAGAAAAACTTGTATGTTTTTTGGACAGATAATTACTTGACTGGATATTTGTGTATATAATATGGGATTCTAGATGATGATACTGGACTTTACCATTTGAAAGAGATACTTTGTGAACTTTGAAGCTCGTTTTCTCAGAACTGCTTTTTCCGTGGTTTTGCCAATTTGCCCCCTCTAAAACTGTAAGTTATAATTGTAGCAGAAAGTTGAAACTTGGCAGTCTTATGTAAAAGTTGCTGCTGAGTGCAATAAGATGGTTAAAAATACTGTGTCTTTCATAGTTCAAGAGCTAGGGATGGAGACACAAAAATTGACCATTGAATTTTTCTTTTCTGGTTCATCATGTAGGGACATGTTGGTAATGACATATAAAAATTCACAAACCACCTTCTTGCACTTAACTGGACCAGTTCTTCATATAATAACTTGATTCAGGCAAATCTAGGCACATGTAGTATACTTCCTGGAGGGGGTAAAATTTTGAATTATATTTTTGCAAGATCCTTCATCATATGACCCCTACTCAAGATAGAGCTATGAAACTCTGCAGATATGCTTCTCTTGATACAAAGAATGTGTGCTCCAAATTTCAAAGCTCTATCTCTAATAGTTTTTGAGATACGGAAATCACCCGGAAATCACCTGTGTGTCCCCTTAATTGCAACACATCTTCGACAAGTTTGTTGTTGTAGATATGTTTATTCATCTGAACATATATAGTTTATTCTATTCACAACATAGCTAAACTAATTTGTCATCCAAGTGGTCCCCTATGCTATTAAAAGAACATTAAATTAAAAATATAAAATGGAAACATGGGACAGGGGATTAATTGGAAAAGAATTGAAAATAAATTAAATTAAATTAAAGGAGAAAAGCGTCGGTAAGAACCCTTGTGGCAATCAGTGGTGATGGTTTTGTGTTTTCCTTGCAGTCCGCTCCACCCTGTGGAGCCTCCAGAGATGCGAGGGGTGTTGAGGAAGGTAAACCCCAACTCCAGGCCTGAGCATTGAGTGACTACCCTCCCCCCTGCCCCAGCCCCCCCCCCCCTCCAAGTTAGGACACAAACAACCTTTCTGTTAATACCCAACATGACCTTTTCCACATCCTTTAGGGGTCCTTCAAAATTATCAACATTTTCACAAGCATATAAAACATACACCTTTTCATAACCCTCCCTGAAGTCCCACCCCCCTAAAAAGTGTGCAATACAAAAAGTTGATATTGTAGCAGCCCCAGAATGGCAAAAAGTATACATTCCAAAGCTGCCTAATTTGACCGATATTTTTGATAAGTTTTGGAAAGCACGCGGTTGGTCTTAACCCCTTTCCTCCCTCTCCCCTAAAGTACAGTTTGTAGGCTTGTGAAAATGTTGGTAATTGTGAAGGACCCTTTTGGCATGTCTGCCTAGGAAGTGAGTGGTGTTCTTAAGTCGAGGCTAAGCTAGGGTTTTGTAGTGGTTAAGAGGGTACTTAGCATAGCACTGTGACATGACTATGTGGTTAAGAGGGTAGTTAGCATAACACTGTGACATGCCTGTGGTTAAGAGGGTAGTTAATGTAGCCCTATGACGTAAATATGTGGTTAATAGGGTAGTTAATGTAGCCCTATGACAAATATGTGGTTAAGAGGGTAGTTAATGTAGCCCTATGACAAATATGTGGTTAAGAGGGTAGTTAATGTAGCCACATGACATAAATGTGTTTAAGAGGGTAGTTAACATAGCCCTATGATGTAACTATGTGGTTAAGAGGGTAGTTAACAGCCCTGTGACTTAACTATGTGGTTAAGAGAGTAGTTAACATAGCCATGTGATGTAACTATGTGGTTAAGAGGGTAGTTAACATAGCCCTGTGACTTAACTATGTGGTTAAGAGAGTAGTTAACATAGCCCTGTGTTGTAACTATGTGGTTAAGAGGGTAGTTAACATAGTCCTGTGATGTAACTATGTGATTAAGAGGGTAGTTAACATAGCCCTGTGATGTAACTATGTGGTTAAGATGGTAGTTAACATAGTCCTGTGATGTAACTTTGGTTAAGACAGTAGTTAACATTGCCCTGTGATGTAACTATGTGGTTAAGACGGTAGTTGACATAGCCCTGTGATGTAACTATGTGGTTAAGATGGTAGTTAACATAGCCCTGTGATGTAACTGTGGTTAAGAGGGTAGTTAACATAGCCCTGTGATGTAACTTTGTGGATAAGAGGGTAGTTAACATAGCCCTGTGACTTAACTGTGGTTAAGAGGGTAGTTAACATAGCCCTGTGACTTAACTATGTGGTTAAGAGAGTAGTTAACATAGCCCTGTGATGTAACTATGTGGTTAAGACAGTAGTTAACATTGCCCTGTGATGTAACTATGTGATTAAGAGGGTAGTTAACATAGCCCTGTGATGTAACTATGTGGTTAAGAGGGTAGTTAACATAGCCCTGTGATGTAACTATGTGGTTAAGAGGGTAGTTAACATAGCCCTGTAATGTAACTATGTGGTAAGAGGGTAGTTAACATAGCCCTGTGATGTAACTATGTGGTTAAGAGGGTAGTTAACATAGCCCTGTGATGTAACTATGTGGTTAAGAGGGTAGTTAACATAGCCCTGTGATGTAACTGTGGTTAAGAGGGTAGTTAACATAGCCCTGTGATGTAACTATGTGGTTAAGACAGTAGTTAACATAGTCCTGTGATGTAACTATGTGATTAAGAGGGTAGTTAACATTGGTCTGTGATGTAACTATGTGGTTAAGACGGTAGTTAACATAGCCCTGTGATGTAACTTTGGTTAAGACAGTAGTTAACATGGCCCTGTGATGTAACTATGTGATTAAGAGGGTAGTTAACATTGCCCTGTGATGTAACTATGTGGTTAAGACGGTAGTTAACATAGCCCTGTGATGTAACTGTGGTTAAGACAGTAGTTAACATAGCCCTGTGATGTAACTATGTGGTTAAGACGGTAGTTAACATAGCCCTGTGATGTAACTGTGGTTAAGACGGTAGTTAACATAGCCCTGTGACTTACCTATGTGACTGTGGTATTAGCTAGCCCTATTTCATGACTGCGAAGCTTTTTTTAGGAGTTTTTAAAGCCGTTTAGAACAGAAGCTACCTGACTTTATAGAAGTAGCATTACTTGGTCCGTGTGTATTTTTCCAGTCAATTAGAGGAAACCCTGGTGTACAAAGTTATAGCTTTATAAGTCGTCTTTTATGGGGCCTACACTTGCGTCATTCTCAGGCAAAAACCCACCTTGTATATAGCCTGGACTTTAGAAGTGGCTCCGTTGTATAGAGATAATGGCACTGGCTGATTCTGTTATAAGCCGAATAGAACCACTGAGTGTAGCCTTGGCTTTAGAAGTGGCTCCGTTGTATAGAGATGATGGCACTGGCTGATTCTGTTATAAGCCGAATAGAACCACTCAGTGTAGTCTGGACTTTAGAAGTGACTCCATTGTATAGAGATGATGGCACTGGCTGATTCTGTTATAAGCTAATAGCCACTCAGTGAGCCTGACTTTAGAAGCCACTCAGTGATAGAGATGATGGCACTGCTGATCTGTTAGAAGCCTAGTGAGCTCTTAGAAGTGGCTCTGTTGTATAGAGATGATGGCACTGGCTGATTCTGTTATAAGCCGAATAGAACCACTCAGTGTAGTCTGGACTTTAGAAGTGACTCCATTGTATAGAGATGATGGCACTGGCTGATTCTGTTACAAGCCAAATAGAACCACTCAGTGTAGCCTTGACTTTAGAAGTGGCTCTGTTGTATAGAGATGATGGCACTGGCTGATTCTGTTACAAGCCAAATAGAACCACTCAGTGTAGCCTTGACTTTAGAAGTGGCTCTGTTGTATAGAGATGATGGCACTGGCTGATTCTGTTACAAGCCAAATAGAACCACTCAGTGTAGCCTTGACTTTAGAAGTGGCTCTGTTGTATAGAGATGATGGCACTGCCTAATTCTGTTATACGCCGAATAGAAGCCTCATTCTCACTAAAACCACTGCACACATCCTATCCGAATTGGCATGTTAGCTCCTAATATTTGCATATATCCCCGACCCTACCACCATGACCAATTGTTAATAATTGCCTTTTAAGGAATGTGAGAAATCAGGAAACGGATCGTGGATTTGCATTGTTCCAAAATTGCTTTTAATCCTCCTCTTGTCCCTCTTTTTTTCTTTCTTTTTTTTGCTTTAATTTATTGAGAATGGAATAGGCGCCTAAATGCTGCTGGATTTGACAGGAGTGTTTTAAATTTAGGATTTGGCATGGGTCTAACTGTTTGTGATAAGTTTCTCGAATGGCACGTCTTACTAACAATTCATGCACCTTCGCTTCTTATTCTTTTCAAAATATCCCAGGAGTGTGTTTATACATGAAATTTGGCCGATTAAAAAAACAAAACAAAAAACACGAAATAACATTCTGTTGATGTTGGTTTCAGGGACACGCCACCTATTGGTGCTTTTGCTTTAAATTTGTTTAATTTAAGTTTTGTTTTGTTGCCCTCATTTCTCCGCTATGCTGGGCAGTCCGTTAAGCGGCGTTCCACTGTATTGAATAGTGACAAATCTGCATTAGTTATTAAAGTGTGTCAGTATAATATTACATCTGTTGGTGAGGCAACATAGTTAATTCGCGTACCAGACGGGATGGCCGAATGAGTTAGAGCGTCCGTCTCCCGTGCTGGTAGATCGTGGGGTCGTGGGTTCGAGTCCCGGTCGAGTCAAACCAATGACTTTAAAATTGATACTTGTCGCTTCCTAGCCAGGCGCTCGGCATTATTAGGATAGGGCAAGGACTGGTTTGCTCAGTGTCAGGATAATGTGACTGAGTGGGATACCAGGTCATGGTGCCGGCGGCCTTGTTTCCCAGTGGGACAGCACTATAAAGTCGCCATGAGTGCGCACTGTCACAAGTCGGTACCCGTCCTGATATGACCTTAGATGTTGCTAGGACGTAAAACAACAACAAACAAACAACAATAGTTAATTCGCGAGCGAGGCTAACGTGCCCTTTTCCTGACCCCATGTGACCGTCACTGGCCGCAAATCTCACTTCGCCACAGGCCCGCAAACAAGCAAGTCAGATTTTCTTTTCAGCTATTCGTGCTGCACACCGCGATAACACTAGCCAGCCTCACTCGCCTAAGTGGCACTGATATGTTTTGTTTTTGTTTGTTATCTGATTATGATATGATGATGATTGAGATAACCTTATGATATTACTATGATTGAGTAACCATCAATTATATATAACTATTTAAACATGCCTTCCTTCTTGTGTCCGAGCGCTGCGAATTATAATTAAAACTTTGCTGCTTTCGGTGTTTTTCAGCTTCTCCCATCACCTCTTTCTCTCACAACAAAAACAAAACCAACATCAACAAATACTGAAGTAGACATGTGGGTGGTGGGTGTGGGGGGGGGGGACAAGCTATTGCTCAAAATGTATTCACTTAATTATGAACCACATGTCACTATCTATGATGTGGTGAAAGTTGTGAGAGTTAATTCCACAAAATGGTCGGTTTTAATAGTTCGTCGATTACATTATTCTGTATACAGTGTGCTCAAATAGCTATATTTTTTAGATTATTGTCGTTAGTTCAAACATTTGGGAACGTTGGGCATGCAGTGTGTCCCAATATACATAGCATAGCTGCTTCAGTTAGACTCGATGCATTTTATTTGTTATTTATTTATTTTACTAAATAAAAATTACTCTTAAAGGCTGTCGACTATTTCCTTAGTGGAGTTTCGTGAAATATGTTTGTTTGTTGTTGTTTTACGTCCTAGCAACATCTGAGGTCATATCAGGACAGGTACCGACTTGTGACAGTGCGCACTCATGGCGACTTTATAGTACTGCCCACTCGAAGATCAGGCCGCCAGCACCATGACCTGATATCCCACTCAGTCACATTATCCTGACACTGAGCCGACCAGTCCTTGTCCTATCCTATTAATGCCGAGCGCCAGGCTAGGAAATGTGAAATATGAGTCAAGTTCTTGCCTAGATCGCATCCTCTCCATAGCAGATAAAGTTATTATTAGCGAGGGTTAATGGACTGGGTTAACAGTTTAAATGTTTACTTATTCAAGGCTGTGCACTCATATTCATTCATGCATAGTGTATGAACATGTATCTAAGGTGTATCTAGATTCCTGGTCACGGCACCAGTGAACAGAAGTTATGAAAGGGAGCTCTCTGTCTAGACCATCAAGACTACCAGCGTTCCCATGAGCACCTCTGGGGGTGTCTATTCTTGATATGGGGAACTGAGCGTAGATCTTATCGTGGCATACTTTCTTAAAGCTGCATACTCCGATGAAAACATCAAATTTTCATAACCAAAATAGTGGTGTAGATTTGATTCTATATATCTACCATAGATAGGGCCTAAATATTTCACCACATATAACAGAATACCGAGCCAATTTAATAGAACCGGTTACTGCAGAAGCCTATGGTGTACGAGTTTTGGCGTGCTTGCCAATGTATGTTTGTTGGGGGTCTTACGTCCTAGCACCATCCACAGTCAGGATGGGTGTGCTTTCCAAAATTAATTTTCTACGTTTGCACTTCAAGTATTTATCTCAAAAGGTAGCCATTTAAAATAAAAGTTACTTCAAACTAAAGTAAGGTAGATTATAGCGATCAACCTAATATATGTGTCTCAGAAAATGACAGAAACTTAAATCCATTAGACTATGCAACTTTAAGGGCATGGTGGCCGAATCGGTAAGAATGATGGCGGAAAGTCGTGGCTTCGATCCCCGGCCGAGACAAACCAGAGACCTATAGAATTGATGCTTGTCGTTGTGTAGGGTGGCGCTCGGCTTTACAAGAAGAGGGCTTGGATTAGTTTGGTCAGTAAAAGGATAATGTGACTGAATTTGATATTAGGTCATGGTGCCAGTGGCATGGTCTTCCAGTGTGGCAGCACTATAAAGTCGCTATTGTGCACACTGTCACAGGTCGGTACCCGTCTTGATATGCCCTTATAGGTTGAGAAGGTATAAAGCCCCAACAAACATGCATCTTAAATCCACCAAGATATAATATCCAAACCACCCGAAACACCATAAATCAATCCCTTAAAAATATTGTCACGAAATGTAACGTGGAGTAAGAAGGTATGAAACAAGCAATTCTAGTTATAAGCTTTGTAATTTCCAAACCATTCTAGTGCCATGAATATCTCCCCTTTAATATTACCACTAACTTTAATGTGATATAAGGATATAAGAGTTGGTAAGTTCTATTCCATTCTATTTCTACCTGCAGTTTTAAGAAATAGTGTGAAATTCTGTATGAAATTTTGTTTAGTGTTGCTGCTTCGAACCTGGCTACTATAGCTCGAATGGAATAAATTTAGAAATGTGAACTGTCCTCGACAACTCTGTAGAAATGAAAGTGTTTGCTACAAGGCGTTTACCGATATATCTGTAGTAGTCCTGACATGAGCCTCACCACAATGCGATGGTGGCAGAGACTATGCTGTACACTGTTGCTGTTCTGCTGTGATATGTGGTGGCAGGCAAGCCAGAGGGTGGGTCCCTGTGTGGATTGTCCCCTACTGCGTCTAGCTAGCGGCTCCCCCACCATGAGAGGTTACCTGTGACCTGGGCTGCGTTCAGGCTCCGTCTCGGAGGCGCCTCGGAGATGGCCGTGACGTCACGCTAGTCTGAATGGCAAAAGCAGTTTGTTGTCTCGAAAATGGCCACCACCATAGGCGGCGGCCATTTGCAATGGAAAAGCTGCGCTGTGATTGGCTGAAACCGCTGAATGCGGCGGCCATTTTCGAGGCGCTTTTCATCTCCAGTCTGAAAAGGGAGGCGTCTCCGAGACGTCGCCGAGACAGACCCTGAACGCGGCCCTGGCTGTTCAGGGGGTGGGTCACTTGGTTCTGTGAAGCCACAGTGGGCGAAGACAGTGAATAAAACGGGGAAGCAAAAGTTTCTTCTTGGCATCGTACTTCTTGGCATCGTCCTTCAAGAGACAGACAAGGGAGAACCAGCCGTATACGGCCTTTCACATATGTTAGCCTGTATAGAAGCAGCAAATAGAAACGGGTCAATTTACTCAATTTGTGAGTTCTCCTGCTAATAAATAAATATTCAGCAAATGTGTGTATCGGTCATTGTGAATAAGATATAGATATATATGTATGTGGTGTGTAATATATTATGTGAATATAAATACGTATGCACACATAGACACACACACAGCTACACACATGAAAGGCCCACTTCCAGTGTAGCTGTTGTCGATTTCTCCTTTCGGTAGCACACACCCTCACAAACACACAAACAAAGACACACACAAACACACATCCATACTAAAACATATATACAAACACACAAAGAAACATTTATACTTTAAAAAAAAGAGACAAACACACAACGACATATTCATACTCAAATATAATATGAGGTTTTAACTGTTGACAGTTGTCCTGTTTTAGTCACACAGCAACAAAACACACGAAGATGCATTCTCCCCTCAATTAAAGGGCATTTAAATTGTTGCTAGTCTTCGCTTTTTAGGTACACACAAACACAAAAGAAAATAAAACCAGGCTGGATGGCTAAATGAGTTGAATGCCCATTTTTCACGTGGCAGGTCATGAGATCCCCTCCCTCCGTCAGCCTTTAAAATAAAATAAAAACAAATGTATTTCACAAAGACAAACTCCCGCAAAATTGAAAGCCCCCCCCCCCCCAACCTATGCTTTTAACCCCCCCCCCCCCCCTCCCAACCTATGCTTTAAAAAAAAAAAAATCTATTTCACGAAGACAAGCTCATGCCAAACTGGAAGCACCCCCTCACCCCTGTCCACCTTCTTTTTTTTTAAGCGCTTTATTTCATGAAGACAAGCTCACTTTAAACTGAAAGCCACCCCTCCCCCTCCTCCGCGTTTTCTTTTTAACAATCTATTCATTTAAAAAAATTATTATTCACTTAAAACGATTTTTGTTAATTTATTGATTTTTATATATATATTTTTTGCAGTAACCTCTACATGCAGCCGAGCCTGTTGTCGAGCAATCTGAACCTGCCGCACATCTCGCACAACCACCTGCCCTACCCGCAGAACGCGCCGGGCGAGCGGCGCGCGCCGGGCGCGGTTCTCGGCGTGCCGGGGGCCGCCTGGGGAGACGCGCTGCCGGGCGCCCGGGGGCAGCTGGCCGACGCCGCCTCCTACTTCCCTGTCCTCGCCTTCCTCGGCATGGTGCTGGTGCTGCTGTTCCTCGTCAACCACATGTACAAGAGCAAGGCAAAGCCTCGCAGGAAAAAGCCGCGACTACGCAAACTGCAGAGTCTGTACAGCGGGAAGGTGCCTGGGGTATAGCGCGTGTGGGGTCAGGTCAGCCTGTGGGTTATTGGTGTGGGGTATATCGTGTGTGGGATCAGGTCAGCCTGCGGGTTATTGGTGTGGGGTATAGCGCGTGTGGGATCAGGTCAGCCTGCGGGTTATTGGTGTGGGGTATAGCGTGTGTGGGGTCAGGTCAGCCTGCGGGTTATTGGTGTGGGGTATAGCGCGTGTGGGATCAGGTCAGCCTGTGGGTTATTGGTGGGGGGTATAGCGCGTGTGGGATCAGGTCAGCCTGCGGGTTATTGGTGTGGGGTATAGCGCGTGTGGGATCAGGTCAGCCTGCGGGTTATTGGTGTGGGGTATAGCGCGTGTGGGATCAGGTCAGCCTGCGGGTTATTGGTGTGGGGTATAGCGCGTGTGGGATCAGGTCAGCCTGCGGGTTATTGGTGTGGGGTATAGCGCGTGTGGGATCAGGTCAGCCTGTGGGTTATTGGTGTGGGGTATAGCGCGTGTGGGATCAGGTCAGCCTGCGGGTTATTGGTGTGGGGTATAGCGCGTGTGGGATCAGGTCAGCCTGTGGGTTATTGGTGTGGGGTATAGCGCGTGTGGGATCAGGTCAGCCTGCGGGTTATTGGTGTGGGGTATAGCGCGTGTGGGATCAGGTCAGCCTGTGGGTTATTGGTGTGGGGTATAGCGCGTGTGGGATCAGGTCAGCCTGTGGGTTATTGGTGTGGGGTATAGCGCGTGTGGGATCAGGTCAGCCTGCGGGTTATTGGTGTGGGGTATAGTGCGTGTGGGATCAGGTCAGCCTGCGGGTTATTGGTGTGGGGTATAGCGCGTGTGGGATCAGGTCAGCCTGTGGGTTATTGGTGTGGGGTATAGCGCGTGTGGGATCAGGTCAGCCTGCGGGTTATTGGTCGGGGGGGGGGGGGGGGGGGGGGGGGGGGGGGAGTCAGGTCAGCCTGTGGGTTATTGGTGTGTGTGGGGTATAAGCACATATGGGGTCAGCCTGTGGATTATTGGTGTGTGTGGGGTATAGTATACGTGGGGTCAGCCTGTGGGTTATGGGTGTGGGGTATAGCGCGTGTGGGGTCAGGTCAGCCTGTGGGTTATTGGTGGGGGGTCAGGTCAGCCTGTGGGTTATTGGTGGTGTGAGGTATAGCACATGTGAGGTCAGCCTGTGGATTATTGGTATGTGTGGGGTATAGTATACATGGGGTCAGCCTGTGGATTATTGGTATGTGTGGGGTATAGCATACGTGGGGTCAGCCTGTGAGTTATTGGTGGTGTGAGGTATAGCACATGTGAGGTCAGCCTGTGGATTATTGGTATGTGTGGGGTATAGTATACATGGGGTCAGCCTGTGGATTATTGGTATGTGTGGGGTATAGCATACGTGGGGTCAGCCTGTGAGTTATTGGTGGTGTGAGGTATAGCACATGTGGGGTCAGCCTGTGGATCATTGGTGTGTGTGGAGTATAGTATACGTGGGGTCAGCCTGTAGGTTATTGGTGGTGTGAGGTATAGCACGCCTGTGGGTTATTCGTGGTGTGAGGTATAGTATACGTGGGGTCAGCCTGTGGATTATTGGTGTGTGTGGGGTATAGTATACGTGGGGTCAGCCTGTGGGTTATTCGTGGTGTGAGGTATAGCATGCCTGTGCGTTATTCGTGGTGTGTGGGACATGGTGCGCATGGAGTCGATCTTTAAATTATTGGTGCTTTGGGGTATAGCGCATGTGAGGTTAGGTCAGCCTGTTGGGTATAGCATGTGTGGGGTCAGCCTCTAGGTTATTGTTGTGGATATAGCATGTTCGGGGTCAGCTAGGGGGTTATTGGTATTTGTGAGGTACAGCACACATGGGGTCGGCCTGGGGGTTATTGGTGTGTGTGGGGTATAGCACACGTAAGGTCAGCCTGGGGGTTATTGGTGTGTGTGGGGTATAGCACACGTAAGGTCAGCCTGGGGGTTATTGGTGTGTGTGGGGTATAGCACACGTAAGGTCAGCCTGGGGGTTATTGGTGTGTGTGGGGTATAGCACACGTAAGGTCAGCCTGGGGGTTATTGGTGTGTGTGGGGTATAGCACACGTAGGGTCGGCCTGGGGGTTATTGGTGTGTGTGGGGTATAGCACATGTTGGGTCGGCCTGGGGGTTATTGATGGTGTCGTTGTTGTTATCAGTAGGTGCATCGCCATTTGTCACTGTCAGCACTCGCAACTACGCTACTCATGTACCGTATCATTGGTTGTGGATGAATGTGATTTAATCAACTTGCATTTGAAAAATAAATATTTATATATCCATGTTTTTTTATATTTAATCATCCGGTATATGTACATATGTGTATATACGCATGCACATATATGTGTATATATATATTTATACATATGTATGCACATATATATGCATACATATATATGCTGGGTGTATATATGTAAACATACACTCACGCTTATGTATATATGCACAGGTGCATACTAGCATTCATATATACACATACATTTAAGTATATGCAAAGACCCTATAACACTAAGACGGCTCACTCACCCTGTACTGTGTAATCAAGAGAACAGCCAGTGCACCAGGTGGTGGGTTTGATAATTTTGATAGCATTGGAGTGTCAGAAGAAACCCTGCTGTCGCTTGATAGGTGTGTGGTGGGGGTTTAGGGATGTAGGGTGGGTGTAGGTATGTGTGTGTTGGTGGTGTAGATCTGTGGTGGGTGTGTGTGCTGGGGGTGTAAGTGTGTCGTGGGGGTGTAGGCAACATCGGCCAAATCCTCTCTTTTTTAAATTTTAAACTCACCCTCTCGCCTTGTAGGCCTATGTGTTTACATGTGAAACACCAGCCAGCAGCCGGGCTGATCAAACCCACCACAAGCTGGCACTGCAAAATTTACATTACCATGGGAGAGATAGGGGGTGAGCCATCTTGGTGTTATCGGGTCTTTGGTATATGTCCATACACAAATGAATAGGAGCATATATAAATGCACATATATGCATATATACACATACATACACTTACAAACATACATATTCACATGTGCATATACATGTATACATAGAGTTACATACATTCATACATGCATACATTTCATTCATTTGTACACACACTTCATGCATACATACATTTCATACACCTATGTATAATACATGCATAATACATACATAATACACATAATGCATACATAATACATGCATACATACATTGAATACAGGTATACATACACTATACATATGTACATGTGCATTTCATACACATATCTATAATACATACATAGTACATACATAATACAAACATAATGCATACATTAATACATACATAATGCATACATTAATACATACATAATACATGCATATATACATTTCATGCAGGTACACATACAATTCATGCACATATATATAGTACATACATAATACATACATAGTGCACACATAGTACATACATAATACAGACATACATAATGCATGCATACATTCATAATTGTATACATATGTACATTTCATGCATACATACATGTCGTACATACATACATTTCATACAGTATACATGTTCGAGCTCATTTTGATCTCAGCCAGGTATTGAAGAAAAAAAACCACTGGCCTTAATTGTGTGTATTGTGTTAGGCGTCTTTGTTTGAATTTTTAATCGTCATTTTTTAAATTTAATTTTCTTTAATCTTTTTACAAAAAATCCTACTGTAAGCTGCCTCTGACACACGTGGGTGGTTGGTGGGTTCGTGAGGGCCGTGCTCAGTTTCACTGCGGGCGTGCACGTGTAGTGTGGGAATACAAAGTGACCAGTGAATGCGGACCTGCTTACTAGTACCGGGTGTATTCAGAGTGATGTACACGTCGAACCAACCCGAACAGTTTTCAACTTAGTAAGCATGGACATGTGGATCTTTAGGTTTTTTGGGGTGTTTTTTTTCCTCATTTTTATTCCCTACCATGTTGTCTTTTACCACAGTTCAACTTAGTAAGCATGGACATGTGGGCCTTTAGGGTTTTTTGTTTCATTTTTATTCCCTACCATGCTGTCATGTAGTAAGCATGGACATGTGGGTCTGTAGGTGTTTTTTTTTCTTTTTTCTGCCCTACCATGCTGTCATTTACCACAGTTCAACTTAGTAAGCATGGACATGTGGGTCTGTATGTTTTTTTTCTTCCCTACCATGCTGTCATTTACCACAGTTCAACTTAGTAAGCATGGACATGTGGGTCTGTATGTTTTTTTTCTTTCTTTTTTCTTCCCTACCATGCTGTCATTTACCACAGTTCAACTTAGTAAGCATGGACATGTGGGTCTGTATGTTTTTTTTTTCGTTTTTTTCTGCCCTACCATGCAGTCATTTAGCACAGTTCAACTTAGTAAGCATGGACATGTGGGTCTGTATGTTTTTTTTCTTCCCTACCATGCTGTCATTTACCACAGTTCAACTTAGTAAGCATGGACATGTGGGTCTGTATGTTTTTTTTCTGCCCTACCATGCTGTCATTTACCACAGTTCAACTTAGTAAGCATGGACATGTGGGTCTGTATGTTTTTTTTCTTTCTTTTTTCTTCCCTACCATGCTGTCATTTACCACAGTTCAACTTAGTAAGCATGGACATGTGGGTCTGTATGTTTTTTTTCTTTCTTTTTTCTTCCCTACCATGCTGTCATTTACCACAGTTCAACTTAGTAAGCATGGACATGTGGGTCTGTATGTTTTTTTTGTTCTTTTTTTCTGCCCTACCATGCAGTCATTTAGCACAGTTCAACTTAGTAAGCATGGACATGTGGGTCTTTAGGGGTTGTTCTTTTTGTGTCATTTTTATATCCTACCATATTATCTGATGTCTTGTATAGCCAGCAGTTCGGGAGAATATCTGGCATAGCCAGCTATTGAAGGAATTTGGCAGAGTGGCTTTTAAAAAAAATGACCGTTGTTATTTTCTATGTTGTCTAGCATGGCCAGCTATTGATGAGCATTTCTCATAGAGCGCGCCTAGTAACCTGGGTAATTGTGTGACTCATATTGGTTGTTAATAATAATATTATTATCTTTAATACTACTTTATTTAGCGAAAGGCAAGTTGATCCGAAAGAGTACTGAGTCAGGGCTTTTATTTTCAATTTCGGGTTTCATAGATTCTCAAGACTTGTGTATGAGGCAACACAAATGAATAAATAAAACATATGTTGGTGTCTGGGTGCGTTTCCTTGGGGTTGAGACTGGGGGTTGAATGTAAAAGTAAATATTGCAAGAGATAAATGTGCCAATTAATAGCACAACAACACATGGTGCAGGTCATTCAGCATGGGGGTTACTGGGGGTTGCCAAAGATTCTACTATACATGTGTGATGGCCATTGTCGCAGTTTCCGCCGTCCGCCAGTTTCCACGGTACGCATACACTCAAATGCATTGTCAATGGCCGTGAGCAATCTTCATACAGAAAAAGTGAAATATCTCTAAAACCACACCACCTAGAAACAAATCGCTTGGTACACATATAGAAAACATCTTTACCAAAAACATATTAAATTTATAAGGTTAGGGTTCTTGATTTCTATTAATTTTGAATAAAACTAATGTTTTGCACTGCACGTACCATCAAACTCAAGGCATTGTCAATGGTTGTGAGTAATCTTCATACAGAAAATACAGAAAATACAGAAAAAGTGAAATATCTCTAAAACCACACCACCTATAAACAAATCGCTTGGTACACATATAGAAAAATCTTTCCCAAAAACATTATATTAAATTTATAAGGTTAGTGACGATGCTGTTAAATTTTGATGCATGCGCAGAAGCGATGCGTACCGCGGAAACTGGCGGAGGGCGGAAACTGCGACACCGGTTCCCCCTGGTCTGTTATATGATGCAACGTTGAGAGAAGACAAGAAGAAGAAACATACACTCCCAAGGTTTATTTCCGATTGTTCCGCCCACTGCGGCATCACAGAACCAAATGACCCACCCCCTGACGTGCCAGGTCGGTGTTGGGAGCCAGGGACCCACCTCTGGCTGGCTTGCTGCCACCTGTCGTCACAGGCAGACAACAGTGGACAGCATAGTCCCTACTGCCACCGCGTAGTGGTGAGGCTCATGTACGGACTACTACACATGTTTAGGAGAATCTTTGGCGTAGCCATCTGGCTACATTAGTACTGACAATAGTATATACATTAGTACTGACATTAGTATATACATTAGTACTGACAATAGTATATATTTTAAATAGGGTTGGATTAGCTCAATTGGTAAAGCAACGGACCATAGAGCACGCGAGGTTGAAACCCGTATAGAGCCCAACTTTCATTTAAATTGTTTTTCATGGACGGGGATATAAGATTATATTAACAACCTTAATATGACGCCCACAAAAATAAAATATAATTTTATTAGTGGAGAAAGTGAATTTCCTTTTATACACACAGAGGTTAACAATTGATAAAGAGCTTCAATTAGGCAGTTGATGGAGAGTATTAGAATTCAATTTGCATATTATTTAAATAAATCTGTAACTAGATAAATCATTTAAAATGATTTATTAAAAGCAATTAAGCAAAACTCTGAACTAATCATGTGAAAGTTGATCGAATGCTATGTTTTTGTGTGTGTTTCTTTGCAGGTGTATTCGATATTTGGTGACTTTGTGTGTATGTGTATATTATACCACAGTATAATTACTTGAAATGCAATTTGTAAGGATGTAACCAATAAGTCGAAATGTCTTGTAAATCAATTTAGCCCCATTGTCTCGTTATGGGTTGTGTGTGCATTGCGGTAAACTGTTTTAGAATGTAGGGAAATCCTATCATGGTCAAACCTCTTTTGGGGATTTGGACTTTACTACTTGACCTACTTATGGGACATGGGGGCGTGAAAGTCCTGGATTTTGTTTGTTGAAATTCTTTTTTTATTATTAAAAGAAATTATAATGTTCCTACAATTTATATATCTGTACATAATAATGCATCTATATACATATATGTATGTGTATATATACATATATGTATGTATATATATATATTTATATATATAATTACAATTTGTGTATGACTCCCAAATGGGGGTGGGGGGTCGTTGAACAAACAACAGATATATATCATTTGTTTATGATGAAAGATATTTGGTTGTATTTACAGCTGACGATTGCCAATCCATTTGTACTGCTTGTGAGAGAATATGTTTCTCTCTTAGTCTGTTCCATAATGGTAGCGGTGGAAAGCAATGCAATGTACTGATAGTAGCTGCTTGTCGGGAAAGTCGGTGAGAGTGAGCCTTGTGAATTAGAAACCCAGCAACTCTGACCATGTCCTCACAACTGACGTCGTCATCAAACTTGTACTTGTCGAGCCAAAGTATCTTATGTGTTCCAGTAACACCTGTAACATCAATGAATAAAATATATATATCCACATAAATATATATACAGTAAAACCTCTCTACACCGACCCCTCCACAGATCGACCACTCCCCCTATATCGATCGCTTTATTTGGGTCCCAACAATACCATTGCAAGGATATTCTAACTCTCTAAACCGACCACCTCCCTAAATGGACCACTTGAAGTCGGTCCCATGGTCGGTCGATTTAGAGAGGTTTTACTGTATTTGTGTGTATATATATATATGTATATCCACATGTATATACATATATATATATATATGCACACACACAGTTAACATGTGCAAACAAATTGAGAACCAAAGCAATAGGAATAAGACACTGACGGGAACTTTATTATAAAATTCTGCTATTTATTGGATCACGTGACCACCTAGCGTCCTAATTGTAGATGACGCGTTTCACTAAGTGGACGCCTATGCAATTAACTAGTACTTGACTCTCAATTAAAGCATGTTATTGCAGTATTTAAACGCCATTAATGGACTTGTTTAATGCCGTAGCAATTAGACATTTCTTAACGTCTGTGGATGTGGTAACAGCTATGTGGAGTACTGACGATATCAATTAATAACCAGCGTGTCTGGTCATAAAACAGGACTTATCAGAATTTGACGTGGCAATCGTCCAGGTTGTAGTGGCCGATTGAAATGCAAGAATTGAAAACTCTTGCACAAAGTGTGTTTAATTCTATTTGTAAAAAGATGTTTAATTAATTTCTCTGTAACCTTAAAGCTGCATAGTCCGATGAAATATCAAATTTTCAAAACCAAACTAATTATCTAGATTTGATTTTACTTATCTAACCTAGATACTGATGCACTTATTAAGCATTTGTTTCTGTGTAGCAGGCAATACTGAGTCAATTTAACAGAACCTGTTACTGCAGAAGTCTATGGTGTCAGAGTTTTGGCAAGCTTGCCAAAACTAATTTTCCATGTTTGCACACAAAATATCTCAAAAGTTTACAATTTAAAATAAAAGTAACTTTGAACTAATGTAAACTAGATACTAGTGATCGATCTAATATATTCAACACCATCGGTCTATGCAACTTTAATCGAAGGAAAATACACTGCACTTACAAATGTGTTCTTGCGATTACAAAGGTGTATTACTGTAAATAGCACACACACCTGAATATTGCAAATATTTCTGTTTTGGTTTATATTTTGGTGGATTTCGCGGTGTTCCAGTTAATGGAGAATACTTGTAGATATAAATGTTGGTGTTCCCATGGAAATTACCAGACAATAAATAGTAAGTGGGTTATTTGTGGTGAAGGTGACTTTTCTGTAAATAAATAAATTTCAATGTCTAGCAGTGTGAGCGTGTGGTGTGTGCATGCAGCGGGAATTTGTAGCGTTCTAGGGGATTGTAGGGTAGAAGTGTATGGCAGGTTTGTTCATCTTTGTATAGGGCAGTTTCAGGTTTGATTTGGAACAATTTTAAATGATCGCCTATTAAATTGCCTTAGTATTCCTTTCTGTGCTGTGACAAATGTTTGATAAGTACACCAGTATCTAAATTAGACGTCAAATAATATCTAGATAATTGTTTTGGTTTTGAAAATTTGATGTTTTCATCGGACTATATGGATATATAAATATTCATCTTTTTAAAAGATTATTATGGCAGAAGCACAGCACCCTTGAATTATGCAACTTTAACGAACTCGACAAGCAAAATCACAGAAACAACAGTCGGCTGCCTAATTGACTTATAACCACCAACCAATAAGAGAAAATAATTATTTTCCCACTAACTATTTTGCACCATCTACACCCGATGAATCTGAAGGTAACATCGAGACCAGTCTGGTCATGTCTTACCTTTGCAGCAGTTGGCATAATCTGCCTAAGCCAATGGCTTATAAGTTATAGACAGAACTAGTTTAGGGACTTGATTAGTCTGGTGATATTTCTCTATTATAAATATCGCAAGCTTTTTTCTTTAATTCAGTGGCAGAAAAAAAACCACCCTGACCCAGCAGTGTCTGTCTTTAGTTTTGCGACCATATGCGGTTTTCTTGTCTTGTAAGGCAGTTTGAAATATTAAATCATCAAATAAGCAAGGCAGCATATATGTATGTTTCCAGACTGATGTTTCCGCCGCGTGTGTGCGTGCCCTGCGCATTACTTACGCCTACCGCCCAACTTTGGGCATAGGCCACGAACAAGGGCTCCAGTTATCCCGGTCCTGGGCCATCTTCCCCAGCTGTCTCCATGTATGGCTAGACCTCTTCACATCTGCCTCCAGGTCATGGCGCCAGCTGTTTCTTGGCCTGCCTCTCTTCCTTTTCCCCTGTGGATTCCAGGAGAGGGCATTTCTTGCGGTGTTGGATGCAGGCTTGTGAAGGGTATGGCCAACCCGTGCCCTGTGCATGCATGGGTATAAATGTGTAAATGGTGGCCTTCAGGTATTAAGTTCTATGGAAAGCAGTTTACTGCTGGCATTGTTGTGCCAATATCATCACAGAAACATGATGACATTATTTACTCCTGATTTGGTACCTAAAAGGATGTCATAATTGATTTTTTTTAAACATGTTATTTCCAGCAGCTGTATTTATGGACAACAATGCCCTTTCTAATTTCTGACCCTCCCTACTTACTTCCCTTTCCCTTTATATAACACAAAAAACACGCTATTCCTAGAAGCTATATTTATCGACAACCATGCCCTCTTTCTAATTTCTGCCACGACCCCCCCCCCTCCTTTCTTATTTTTACCTTTGCAATAAAATATAAATAAAATCCTTCAATGACGAGCTAAATGCATTACTTATTTCAAGCGATTTCAATTCGGGTGCCCATTAAAAAAAAGAATGGTGCTTAATTTTCATATTTGTAAGCAGGATCTTGAATATTCCGTGTTTATAAACGTCGGGTTAAATTTGCTCACTCTAAGGAAAAGTGCACAGCCATATCGAAGTAGATGTGTTTTACATATCCAACAATGTCGGTCATCAGGTATGTTCATGTTCTCCTAGGACATGTGTTCTCCTTGATGGAAATCTCCCTTATATGGACATGCTGTGTGTTCTGACGTCACAATGTTGGCCTACTTCCCTATATTTTTTTTTTTTTTGAGGCTGTATTTATTCTGTCCATAGCATATAAGCCTGGGTATTCAGGCTTGTTTTCAATGCTGGCCAGTTGTAGTGTTGGTGTTATCTTATCACACAGTAGCTGCTGATAAGGTATTTGATTGCCTGCATTTCAGTAGCAGATAGATGGTTGGTCTGGTTAGTAGTCTATGTTAATTTTTTGCGATTTTCTTGGCATATATGTGTCCATTATACACCGGTGCACCTTATGCACCTGTGAAGATTCTTCAAAAGTGTGCCAATATCAAATATTTTGTTTTCAATATTAAACCAGCCTATATATGACGTCACAACTAAGTTGATGGAGGTAAATCGGGAATTGTATAGCCTTTAAACAATGAAGGCTGCTTGCAATATGTAACATTCAAACTGAGCCTATTTGTTCAAAGTTATTCATAATTTCACCTCATTCTCAGCTTCCTGGCTAATTATAGAACAGTGAGAGGTGAGCATAACCCGATCGCCCCCCATAGAGTATTCCCGGCTTGGCGAGTGTGGATGTGTGAGACAGCAGCACTCACCCACCAAAATTTACGCATAGTTTAGCTTAACCGCAGTTAATTATTTAGACCTAATAGATATGTAAAAGCCCAACCTAGGTTGGCAACTTTACTAAGGTTTAGTATCACAAATTTGAAATTTGTTAAGTTCTTCACAAATTTGAAATTTGTTAAGTTCTTCACAAATTGTTGGCCACCGGTAGGTACAGAGGATCTATCTGGCTGCCAGTGAGGTTGTCACCAGGGGTTACGTCCATTTTGGGAGCTTGCTTACACTTGCTACAGCTTGAGGAATGGGGAGCACACGGTCACTGGGCCTGGACACATCACGGAGAACTGCACAGTTGAATTACCGTCATAATTACTGCACAAAGGAGCACATTGAAAGAAGCTTGTTATATTCCCCGTCCCTCTCCACCCCCCCTAGTTGGTGACAACTCAGCTTGCGCCTATCTAGCACCATGCCACAAGGGAGCTAGGAATTATTTCGGTATCTGTTAGGTAAATCTTTCCAAAGTGCAGGGAGGAAATACTTTCCTGTGTTGGCTTGCAAGCGGCATGTTGAGAGTGGGCCTCTCCCACAGTGTTATATTGGTTACTTGGGAGACTTCTGGTTTAATATTAATTTATTGTGGACTTGGTTGATGCTATCAGTTTCGGTTGTAGTGAATTGCATATTGGCTGTGTGGCTTTACGCCCCTCATTTACAATGGCTGTCAGACAGACGGACACAGAGCAGCAGGTGGTCGAACGGGCTACACCCTCACATGAGGGGACAGGACTGCCGAACAGTGCAGTCAACTGGAACAAATGGCCCTCCCCATGCTTCAAACAGCCCGGCCCGAGTGGAGCCGGGGGGTTCAGGCTTGAGGTCGACCAGTTTATCGACTGGACTTGTTTACGGCCTACACCCAAGTGGTCCCGTCCTGATATGACCTTAGATGTTCCCAGGACGTAAAACTCCAACAATCAACCAACTTATACCCAGGGCCGTGTTCAGGCTCCGTCTCAGAGGCGCCTCGGCGACTGGCCCGCATCACGCTCGTCTGAACGGCAAAGGCAGTTTGTTGTCTCGAAAATGGCCGCCCCCATAGGCGGCGGCCATTTGCAATGGAAAAGCTGCGCTGTGATTGGCTGAAACCACTGGACACGGCGGCCATTTTCGAGGCGCTTTTTGTCTCCTGATTGAAAAGGGAGGCATCGCCGAGACGTCGCCGAGACGCACCCTGAATGCAAATAGGCCAAAAAGCATCGCCGAGACGTCTCCGAGACGTACCCTGAACACGGCCCAGGTGGTGCACCAGAAAGGCAATGGGGGCATTCGACTGGGCCTCTCTATCCAAATATCCAAATATATCCGAACAAATTCCTATTCAACTGGGACCGGAAGTGGGTTCATATACCGATGATTCGGATGTGTGTATGTGGCTCCATCCGTTCCATTCGTAAAGTTGCGGATAGAAAGGGCCCAGTCAAATGCCCCCAGTTGCTTCCAATGTCATGATCCTAGGTGTTCCCATTAACACTATTTACAAAAATGCGGGTTGGAAGACATCAATGGCATTCACTAGACATTACGACCAAAGAGTTGAGAAGCAAAATATGGCTTCCACTTTGATTAGGCAATAAGATGTATAATTGGGCAAAATAAATAGCTCAAGATAGTAATCGAAGTTATGCCTACAGAAACACGCTCACTGTTCTATAATTAGCTAGAAGTCTGAGAACGAGGTGAAATAGATTAATTATGCTAGTACTTATGAAATACAGTTGCAGCATAATTAGTGTTTCACAGAGGACGAGGCCTGAGCTATTTAGAGGACTATCCTACCCAACCCACCCGGTTGTGGACAAGATAGTCCATTATAATGATTATTAATAAGTTGGGATTATTTTAGGCATAATTCAAAAGAACAACCGAGAACAGTGGACCAACTTTTATTATGGTCAAATTCTGGATACAGGTTGCTTATAAATTAGCGAATTTCAAAAATTATTAATTATCTATATGACTAACACAGTGAAGCTGCTAACAGAGGAGACCAGCCTGCCCCATAACAAGCAAATACTAATAACATTTAATCATTATGCCAAGATAAGTGCTTATAGTAACTAATTTAGCGACACTACTTGTAACTTTATCATGACTATCTTTTTAACTGTACTACTGTGCATCTGATGCCTATGCTGCTCATGAAGAAAAACATACACAGTATAAATATTTTAATGACATGCTCAAGTAATCAAGCTGACTCAAATTGGCTACTCGGACACTCGTCCCTTAATAATTCATAGCTAAAAGTTGGGAGGGTGGGATGGTATAGAAAATTCCTGTAATGGGGTATTAATTCTACGAGCTCAACCATATCAGTGTCAGTTACAGTGATTTCCGATTTGAAACAATAGATCAGTAACTAAGTAATTGTGATGTTATTATGATGGTTATATTAGTTACTGTAGTTACTGCTCAACAGTGTACTTGTGATGTACAATCAGACTACCTGCCGTTACCAGCTTTAGGCATTAGCTACATTAGTTACACGTTACGTGGTTACGCTGTGGGCTCGCTTGTTGTCATGAATTAATCATGTTACGACGTAACATGTACAATTTCGATTATATTAGGTTAGTATGCGGGATCAGATTTAGATAAAGTATTCACCCCGTACTCGCAGTACACGGGTGAATACCAACCCTATATAAAAACGGTCGAAAAAGCGGGTTAAGGAAATGAGAGCCTAATTTCACAATCTAAGAAGCAACATTTATTCTTTACATATGTCTTATTGATAGCCCGCTACCTTTGAGTTGAAAAATATAATATAATATCTAGTTTAATCAGATTTAAAAGTGAAAACGACGGCGTTCTCTGGCGCCATCTTATCTTTTTGCATTTTCGCCCATTTCACCAACTCTGTGGCAATATATGGAGCCACAGTTTCTAGTTCAGGTTCCATACTAAACCTATTTTCGCCCGTATTTAGACTACGTTGTCCTTCACCCGTGTACTACAAGTACCGGGTGAATCTTTTATCTAGATCAGATTATGCTCACCCCTCACTGTCCGCTAAATAGCCAAGGCCTCGTCCTGGGTGAAACACCAATTATGCTGCAACTATGCCTCGTAAGTACTAGCATAGTTAATCTATATATGTTTACCTGTGTTTGGATGTTTTATTTTTTTCTCCTTTGCGATATTAATATATAAGTAAATAAATGCAAAATATATCCATTATCAAATGGCCACTGTTTTGATTTACTCAGCATGGCAAAGGGGTTTAAGGAGGATTACGGAGGTCGGTGGGGGAGAGGGGGTGGGGGGGGGGCAGAGAAAACATGTATACGGAACAAAAGATGACTTCTTTGTTTTTGGGTGGTGGCAGGTGTGACATGCACCTAACGGACGCGGTGGCCGAATCGACAGAGCGCAGACTTCCCTTCCGGAAGATTGACATCAAATTTATACTTATTGCTACCTACCCTGGTGCTCGACATTAATAGGATATGATAAGGACTGGTTAGCACAGTATCAGGATAATGTTACTGTGGGATATTGGGTCATAGTGCCAGTGGCCTGGTCTCCCAGTGGGGCAGCACTATGAAGTCGCCATGAGTGTGCACTGTCCTAAATCGGTACCCGTCCTGATATGACCTTAGATGTTGCTAGGATGTCAAACAAACAAGCTGACATGCCCCTCCAGTTAGTTGATCGATCTAACACGATTGCATATAGCCCCATTTTCGAATGCAGTTTACATCAATGCTGAGAGATCTGCTTTTACATCCAGGTAGACATTTGTTAGGGTTTTGCTCGGATCAATTGTACAACTGACCTCGTTTTCAAATCAACATGGTGTGACTGAGATTGGTGAATTGGGGAGACTCATGCCGCTTTGTCATGTTGATGGTGTTGAGTGCTTGGGGGTAAGTTTGTGTTATTCCAATGTGTCTTGTGGAGTACCTATGGGTCTACCACTCAGTCCTGCCCCTTAGTGTTTTGGTCCTATCCTACTGGTCATCATCATCATGCTGTCAGTCGCGATGTGACAAAGACTGCTTTCATTACTTGACTGCCGCTCTCCATTTAGCTCTCTGCTGTGAGAGTTGCGTCCATGAGTCGGTCTTAATGTCTCTCAGCATCAGGTTTCTCTTGATGGTATCCTTGAACCGGAGATGAGGGCGTCCTCTCTTTCTGTAGCCAGAAGACAGTTGAGAATAGAGGATCTGCTTTGGTAGCCTGTCTGATGACATCCTCATGAGGTGTCCAGTCCAGCGGAGATTCTTTTTTATCAGAAGATCTTCCATAGAGGGCAGCCCCGTTCGTTCGAGTATTTCCTTATTTGTCACTTTGTCCTTCCAGGTTAGCCTCATGATTGAAAGCAGATGTCGCATCATGAAGGCATGCAGCTTTTTCAGCTGTCGTCTGTACACTGTCCATGCCTCGGCTCCGTATAGTAGGGTGGATAGCACGATTGCACGGTAGATCTTACCTTTGACCCGAATGGACACATGGTGGTTGTTCCAGAGTCTCTGGCATAGTCGGCCAAAAGATGCGCTGGCCTTGGCCATCCTCTGTATTTCAGCATCATTATACTACTGGTGGGTAACTAATAAAGCACCACAAAGCTGTGGGTTTCCTCGCAAATGACCGGACGCATGACCGAATCGGTAGAGCGCAGGCCTCCCCTGCGGGAGATCGGGAGTTCGATTCCCGGTCGAGTCATTTTGTTTGTTGCTTCCTAGCTTGGCGTTCTACATTAATAGGATAGAGCAAGGACTGGTTAGCTCAGTGTCAGGATAATGTGACTGAGTAGGATATCAGGTCATGGTGCCGTCGGCCTGATTTCCCAGAGGAGCAGCACTATAAAGTCACCATGAGTGCACACTGTCACAAGTCGGTACCTGTCCTGATATGACTTTTAGATGTTGCCAGGATGTGAAACTCCAACAACAAACCAACAATACGTTTCAATCCACTGGGAAAGACGACTGAAATGTAGGCTGGGGTTTTGAGTGTCTGCCATATTGAACAAAATCGAAAATTGATGCTTTCATCGGACTATGCAGCTTTAAATTGCTTTTGCCAGAGCAATAAATGTTTAATGAATACATCAGTATCTAAGTGGGATAGTGTAGAATCAGATCTAGGTACGTGTAGGGTCCCTGCGGGGCTTGGAAAGTCTTGAAAATTCTTCATTTGCCCCATTTCAAGGCCTTGAAAAGCCTTGCATTTAACCTATTTTGGGTAATTAGTCTTGAAAAGCCTTGAATTCCGCTAAACTATCCCCACTGATCTAACTTAGTCTGAAATCATTATTCGCCATCGTTTTTCCCCCCTGAAATCCAAATGAAAATAGTCTTGAATTCCTATAAAAAACAGCCTTGAAATAGCCTTGGTTTCGACAATGTTATGCTTTCATCAGATCATGCAGTTTTAACTATTTGTAGTAGGCTGCACTGACCTCTCAGGCAAGTAACCACATAGACAGGTAGGCGTGGGTAGTGTGTTGATCTCAGGGAGCCTAGGTGGTGTAATGATTAGCACACTGGCCCGGAATGCAAAGAGATGTGGGTTCGAGTCCCGCTCTAGGCACAATATTTCCCATTTTCATCACCCCAATGACATATTTGATTTTACTCGGCCGGGGATTGTACCCACGACCTCCTTCGTATGTGCAGGCGAACCGAGTGTTCTAGCCTACTCAAGTCGGCCACCCGGTCCAGTCACCGGCTAGGCCCGAGGACAGAGGGAGGGAAATGTAGCTTCCTAGTATTGGTTTTATACTTGCATAATGCTGCTTTACACAGCCTATAACATATCAATTTACACGCCGACACTACGCTGACGGTGCTGCGTAAGGGCAACTCCAGCATACATGTATCCATTTCACCTTAGTTGGCAGATGCAATTTAAAATGGCTGCCCGTGGAGCGGAAGTCATCCGCTTGAGATAGTCCTACCGGAAATAGATCTTAGCACATCTCATCACTGCATGTCTCAAGGATTCCTTCCTCGGTGACAAAAGAGGATGTCACTTCTTTAAAGATCTGCTCACTTGAGTTTTACCAGGTAATCCAGCACGCTGGGTCACAGCTACAGCTTCCAACAGTTACATGGCGGAAGGTGGGGGATATTCCCGGCGATGGTCCCCTCCGAGCCATATCCGTATTCTTTAAACTCACTTTGCACCTATAAGGATAAGGCTGATGATGTGGCACTGGTAGCTACAGACGCTGATATAAAAGTGGCTGAATCCAAAATGAATCATGATTTAGAAAGAGTAAACTGGTGGAAAAGGGAAAATAAACTATCCATAAATATTATAAAAACTAAATATGTAATATTTGGAACTAAAACTAAATGTTCCAGCTCACCAATTGTCAGTATAAAAATAGGAGAGTATATACTTAAAGAGGCTCTAAGTTATAAATATTTAGGCACTACACTTGACCCTACACTGTCAGGAACCAGTCAGTTAAATAGGATTAACAGAACATTGGCAGCTAAAATGAACACCTTCCGGAAAATAAGGCATTATATGAGCGAAGAGACTGCTCTTCTATTGTACAAAAACACAATACTGCCCATCATTGACTATAATGACATAATATATAATATACTAACTAAAAAGCAGCAAACAAAGCTCCAAACTATACAAAACAGAGGGTTGCACACAGTATTTAAAGGAAAAACACTACATACCATTGAGATGCACAATTAAGCTAAACTAGATGCCCTAAATATTCGCAGAGACAAGCACCTATTAGGCCTAATGTACCACCGTGCGAAAGTGCCGCATGTTAAAACTAGTAAAATGAAAAAGTCACCAGTTGTTCTGGGGGGAGCACTCTGGAACCAACTTCCAGCACATGTCAGGAACAGTGATTGTTACAAAACTTTCAAGATAAACCTCCATGCACATTTAAATCAACCAGCCTAGGCCAAACCAGATCAATGATACACTGGGTCGGTGTTGCCATTCCTTTCCCTGTCCCCCCGCTTCCCCCCCCCCCCCCCAAACAAACACTGTAAACTCAACCAGTAGCGGTCAACTAGACCAAAAAACCCTGCTACAATGGAATGAGCCTGGAAATGATTCTAGTTGGATCCTATTGAGGTACATGATTAATCAATATTAACCTACTTACTAACTCAATAGGCCCCATCTGAGATTACCATGAACACAAGTTCAATCACAAAGGCCCACCCTACATCCCCAATCACGCTTTCAACGAGTATGTTACTACTAGAAAGATAATCAGTTATGCCCCACCCCCTACTAACGCCTACCATACAAGTTTAACATAGTTACCTCCCCGCATATGTTTCTTTTTCGCTTATCTTATTCTTTACCTATCATTCATGTACCAATGTTTTGCTTAGTTTCCTGTAATTGTCTATCTGTATATTGTTGTAGATTTGTTTACTGTGTAAAGGCAATTGTGATTAGGGCTGGAAGACTAGTGCATTAGCACTGACAACATCTTATTCAGAGAAATAAAAACACTTGAACAAAAAAAAAAAGGACACGCCTCATGATAACTAAACTTTGTAAGATTATTGCTGTACATTTGGTTCTGATGTGCCTTAGCAAATATTTTATGAGATGAAATACCACTTTCTGTATCAGTTGTTGTTGGTTGGGGTTTTGCATCCTAGCAATATCTAAGGTCATTACAGGATGGGTACCGACTTGTGACTGCGCACTCATGGCAACTTTATAGTGCTGCACCACTGGGAGACCACGCCGCCGGCACCACGATCCGATATCCCACTCAATCATATTATCCTGATATTGAGCTAATCAGTCCTTACCCTATCCTAGTAATGCCGAGCGCCAGGCTATGAAGCGACAAGTATCAATTTGAAAAGGAATTGGTTTGACTCGACTGGGATTCGAACTCGTGACCTTCCACAAGGGAAGCCTGGGCTCTAACGATTTGATATCAGATCAGCACACGGAGTGAATAATGGCAATTACAGGTGACACAAGTGTAAATTTCCTTCCTATCCTGAAGTAGGATCTTGAGCTTTCTCTCTCCATATATATCAATATATATCATCATCATCATCATCATGCGGTCGGTCGCGATGCGACAAAGACTGCTTTCATTACTTGACTGCCGCTCTCTGCGGTTGTACATTTCATGAAAGCTGCCTGCAAAAGTGTTGAAGTGCTGCTGGCTTTTGCAAGTTACCAGCGGCACTCTCTCGGGGAGCAAATATAGGTTTCACACCGGCAAGAACATGTCAAGACAGGCGCAAAACTATTTGTCCCTGCAGTGGCTGGTCGGGAGATGTTGGGAGTTCCATACATCAACCGCCCTTAATGCTGCACAGTGACATGGTTTTCTGTTAGGGTTTGCTCCCTTAGCCTTTGGTTATGTCAAGAACCTGTACCACAAGGCAGTGGTTTACAACTCTGCAGGGCAGGGGCGTCAAACTCCCTGAGGTATTGCAATACCTGCAATACCTGCATACCAAAATATATATATATATATATATAAAGTTGGGCTACAGCAAGGAGAGAGACAAGAGGAGGTGATGGGTAGGAGACTTTATTTGCGTCAGGGGCAGCAAAATATAGGCTACCGGTAAAAAAGATTAAAAAAAAAAAAGATTTCAAAGGCAGGAGAGAGACTGACTGCCCGGGCAAGTAGTGCCAAGAACACCCCCGGTGGTGGCGCTGGGGTGGCCAGGACCGGGGCAAATGCGGGCAAGTCAGCGATTGGATAATAATAGTAGACGAATAATAATATCATAGAGCTCCGCCCCTTTTATATACGTATAATAAATTATACTCTCTATAAAGTTGGGCTACGGCAATGAGAGAGACAAGAGGAGGTGATGGGTAGGAGACTTTATTTGCGTCAGGGGCAGCAAAATATAGGCCAAGGAGCCGCCTAAGCGGCTCCCCCCAACCCAACGCCAGCCTGACTCGAACATAGCGCCACCCCAACCCTCATGTCATTCACAATCCTTGTGCCGAGAGGCGTCTTAAGATATGAGTAGACAGTTTCGGACGCCCAGTCGCCCCGGACCTTCAGCTCCTCTATGGTGGCTCCACACATGGAGAGGAAGGTGCAACCCCCCCTCCTGAGTGAGTGGGAAGAGAGGGAAGCGGCATCGAGCCCCGCCCTGGCCGAAAATATCTTTAGGGTCTCCTGATAGGCCGAGTAAGGGAAGGGGGCGGAACTCCCGACGCCGCATGGAATGCAGAAGGCTACCTGAGATGGTTGAGCGGCAATCTGGCTGAAATGACGCTCAGTCCAAAAAACAGCGCACATGTCCGTATCACAACACCTCGATATAGGTATTTCGAGGACCCTCTCGTTAAATTGAATAGTCTTGGAGCGCCGAACGGTCAGGATCAGCCCCCAGTCATAAAACCGGAAGTCTGATCTCAGTAAAGAGGCATCGGACAAAGTGACCTGGGACTTACGCAGCAACCCTCGGAATGAGCAGAGGACTGCTGTGCGTCAGGCGACATGGCCGGGGCTATTGGTTAACAAAGCGAATATCTTGCGGAGCATATGGGGAAGGAGAGGCATAGCCCGCCTAGGTATATCCGACTTAACTCTCCGGATACCTTTAAGGGTGGAAGAAAGGACAAAATTGGTATAGTCTATAGGCCTTTCACCGTTTTGCTTGAGGAAAAAATTGAGGCCACTGAGGTAGTTGATCACTGAGACATACTTGAGATCCCTCGCCAACCAGGCGGCATATAGGGCCACCTGCTCCTCGGAGCATGGTATGGGAGACCTGGAAGAATTGAAAAGTTCAGCATATCCTAAATATTTCTTGATCTGCGTGGCCCTCGCTATTGTTGAGTTCTGAGCGAATGCCTGATGCTGGTACTGCTGCTGCTCGACTCTCAGGACCGCCATCCCTGAAAGAGACGAGCGATCGGTCAAAGGTGTCGCTGCAACAGAGCATTCTGGCACCATCGACACTCCTGATTCTAGCGGCACTATCATTGTCACCAAGTCTACTTAAGGCATCACATACTACGTTAACAGCACTACGTATATAAACAGTACTAAAGGTAAAGTTGTATTTAACAGAGAACCAAAATATCCTGCGCAAGAAGTGCATGAGTTTGGCACTCTTAGACCTGCCAGTATTAAGAGCTGCCTGAACCACCGAGCTATCGGTGACAAAAATGACAGTGCTATTGCCCCAGCCCACACTCCAACGGATGCAGGATGCGTAGACCGCCCACATCTCCTGCACGTTGATGTGGGCGGCCCAGACATCCTCAGGAGGACGGATGTGGTGATGACCGACATAATCATCCACGATGTCCTCAGTCAAGTCAGAGTATGAGCCGACAATCCAGTCACTGCCATGCAAGGCACCGAAGCCCCACTTGGAAGAGTCGCTGTAAATGGATATAACTGGGGCAAATTTGCCTAGAATCTTGGCCTTCCCGTTAAAGCTACTGGCGAAGTCCAACCACCAGTCGAGGTCTTCCCTAACCCCCTTGCCTAGCCTCATTCTATGAAACGGTTGCTTAAGTTCGGACATGAGATCATAGATCCGCCTAGAGAAGGTCCGCCCGCCCCGGACGACCTTGGCACAGTGAGCGAGCAGCCACCCCACCCGCTCAAGCTCCTTCCTACTGGCCTTCTTGTGCCCGCGTAGTTTGCGGAGGATCTCCAATGTTCTCTCTAATTTATCGGGAGGAAGGCTAAGCTTGAGGCGTACAGAATCTATAAATATGCCAAGGAATTTAACCTTGGTCTCGACACCGCTGACCTTCTTGAAGTTAACAAAAAACCCGAGTCTTCTCAGGATATGGATGAGGGTACTCTGAGCGCCCTGGACCTCCGACCGCGTCCCACCGACGAGACAGAAGTCATCAAGGTAGTTTACGACTCTGGCTAAGCCTTCGCGAACCCCGCATCTCACGATGAAGTCCGATATCTTGGTAAATATAAAGGGGCTCGAAGACAGGCCCATACTTAACCGATTGTCAAGAAAGTAATTGAGGTTATCCTCGCCAGAACCACCATGGCGAAGGCCTTGACGCTGGCGGTCATCAGGGTGAATGGGGCCTGCACGATAGGCGTCCTTAATGTCTATCGTCCCCATATAGTCACCCCTCTCCAGCATCTCCGTTACGTCATCGAGGCCTTTATTGGAGAATTTGGTCCGGACTTCATCAGTGAAGTTATTAATGGATTCACTCGAGGGCATACTGCAGTCAATAACAACGCGGCCTCCGCCATCGTCCTTAGGAACTACGAAGGCCTCGTGCGTGCAGAGAGGGGGGGCGTCTACCCTAGAAATTAGGCCTTCCCGTTCCTCCTCGAGGAATTTTTTATAAATTATCTCACGCTCCCAATTAGCCTTCCTCCTGGTCTTGTCTGGACTATAGCTGACTTCGACACCTGGGTTGATCACCCTGAACCCAAAAGTGACCCCTATCAACAAATAAACCCAATCTGGGTCCCAATCGCCACGAAGACATATTTCCGCGAACCACCTGCAAGGCTTCAATTGGCTTGGTTTGCCCGCGATCAAGTGGCTACATGAGCAGCTCCCATCTACACAGCTGCGAGATACCTGAAAATTCATAGGTGGCGCCCCCTTGGTTTCGCTAATGTATACTAGCAGGCCGCCCGATGCGGTCTGCTCTACAAATAACCGATCCGCCTTGCTGGCGCCCACCGGCTGCTCCCAATGCAAGCCATTACTGGTATCTTGAATGCGACAGACCTCAACCCCCCCCGCACCGTCACAGATCTCCACCCCCGCTGAAAGATCAAGGCATGGCATGCAATCATTATCAGAGATGAATTCAGTGTGTTCAGTCCGGTTAGAGTTGACCGTCTTAGATTCAATACTATCGTTAGGATGATCGTCCCCATATGGAAGTTCAACATTGTGCCTAGCCCCAGTAACGACCTGAGAATTGAATTAGCCATCGCCGTTCTGGCAGTCCCTCCCCAAGTCGATTCTCGAGTCTCCTTCCCAATGAACTGTTCTAACAGGAAAGGAGCGGGAGCCGCTCCGAATCGATGCCGGAAGAACTCTTGAGGTCTGTAGACTAGCACTGTTGAGTGTCCGACCAAGTCAAGCTTTACATTTTGCCCGTTTGTGCGACTTAGCGCCACATCTTGAACAAGCGTGCGCGAAGCGGCACTCATCGTCAGTTCTAAGGCAACCCGCATCACCATTCCAGGCGTAACAAGCCTTCTTCATGTTGTTGCCCGGCGACCTTCTGCGAGCACTATATGTGTTAGTGCCTTGTCTCTTCACCTTCATGTTGTGGGGGCCGTAGTGTTCTATGCTCTCGTCTTGGTGAGCCTTAGAAAATGCCGAGAACCCGATGCTTTCCCCGAGCTTACGAATGGCAAGCACGTGGTCGACATGGGCCACGTCCCTGTAGTGGTCTTCACGAGCTCTCGTTGAGATGAAGCCGATGTGTTGGATAGAGGCTCTATAGTCCGATGTCATGAGGGAAGTAACATCAAGGCACCAGTCGCATGACGCCTTCACAAGTTCATGGGCGTTCATCTTTCTGACGTCCTTCCCCATGCCATACTTCTTCAACGACCACTTACTTCGTCGTCGTCGTGATGAACTCCCGTCGCTACTTGACCTCGAAGACCGTCTTCTTCTCCTACTCGACCCTCGTGAGTGTCGACGCGATCGACCATGGGTCGAGTGGACGTAGTCAGTTCCTCGCGTCCAACTCAGCGGGAGAGGCGCTGCGTCCGTCGTCCGTCGCTCGTCCTCTGCTTGAAGTCGGTCATCCGCGTTGTCACGGGTTGTCCCGGCCGGGACGACGTCGTGTCGGCTGTCGTCCTTCACGGTCGTCCGCCGTCTGGTACGTCTTCTATCTCGTTCGGCTCGTAGATCGTCGAGTTCGTCCTCTAGCGCCGTAACTCGCATCTCGGCCTTCAATTTGTCGATTTCCGCGCGTGCTCTCGACTCGCGCTCGTCCAGCGACAACTCGGCGAAGTTGGACGCGGTCGACTCCATATCGTCGACCCCACCTACCGATCTCGCGCTCTTGGTCGGCGCTGTACTGCTGCGCGTAGACATCCCTAACCTAGTAGCAGGTGTGTCGATCGATTTAAATTCTTGGCATTGGTCATTAGTGTCGTGGCTTGTCCCACAGTCAGAACAATAGCGGCGACCAGGCATGAAAGCGGACCAGAGTTAAGCGGATTAAGCGGATTAAGCGGATTAGCGTTCAGCTGTAGCACGCACCCTGCGACATTGGAGCCGTTATTTTGAAACGAGAAATAGAGTTCTGAGGCGATCTGGTATAAGTGTATGTACGGTCGATAACTTATGTCCCAGTCGATATTATCGACACACTATCTGCAATATATGGAAAACTTGATAGCTGTAACTAGATTAGTGAGTTCAAAACTGTGTTTCTGTCGATATGATATCGACCCACATACGCGGAAAGCCTATGAAATCAATGATCGCTCTCAATATTAACGTCCCCTTCCCCTCTGTATGAATAGTCGACACACTTGAAGGGTGATCGACGGTCGTGATAACCGACCGTCGAATCTAATTTAAGGCACGATACCGTCTTCCATGTGAATAACAGCTGTGCAGATCGATTCTGATGCTGTCCAATCGACCAGAAATTCGACTCACAGGAACTGTCGCCCGGTTCCCGGATGACAGGCACGACGAAACGGTCCCGAAGCAAACAGGTAGTAAGTAGACTGTTTTGGGGAGAGCTTGAGTGTAGTTGTTGAGTGTTCAAAGGCAGGAGAGAGACTGACTGCCCGGGCAAGTAGTGCCAAGAACACCCCGGTGGTGGCGCTGGGGTGGCCAGGACCGGGGCAAATGCGGGCAAGTCAGCGATTGGATAATAATAGTAGAGGAATAATAATAATAATATCATAGATAATCATGTGAGAGCTCCGCCCCTTTTATTTACGTATAATAAATTATACTCTCTATATATATATATATATATATATATATATATATGGGTTAGGGATCACGAAAAGAGGCCAATTGAGGGAAGTTGTCGGCGTCGATCATTGGATGTCGGCGTCGATCGTCATAATTATAGTTTAGCATTGACAGAGGTATTGGAAAGTCCTTAAATTTATCGTGAATGTAAAGGTACAGAAAATACAACAACCGTATTTGTTTCTAGGATAATTTAATATAAAACAAAGAAATGCACTACACTTTAAGAATTGCGACGCCGACATCCTGGTAAAGTTTTCGGTGTCGATCATTGGATGTCGGCATCGATCGTCATAATTATAGTTTAGCATTGACAGGGGTGTTGCAAAGTCCTTAAATTTATCCTGAATGTAAAGGTAGAGAAAATACAACAACCTTATTTGTTTCTAGGATAATTTAATATAAAACAAAGAAATGCACTACACTTTAAGAATTGCGACGCCATCATCATCATCATCATGCAGTCGGTCGCGATGCGACAAAGACTGCTTTCATTACTTGACTGCCGCTCTCCTTTGTGCGGTTGTACATTTCATGAAAGCTGCCTGCAAAAGTGTTGAAGTGCTGCTGGCTTTTGCAAGTTACCAGCGGCACTCTCTCGGGGAGCAAAATAGAGGTTTCACACCGGCAAGAACATGTCAAGACAGGCGCAAAACTATTTGTCCCTGCAGTGGCTGGTCGCGAGATGTTGGGAGTTCCATACATCAACCGCCCTTATTGCTGCCACAGTGACATGGTTTTCTGTTTAGGGTTTGCTCCCTTAGCCTTCGGTTCTGTCAAGAACCTGTACCACAAGGCAGTGGTTTACAACTTTGCAGGGCAGGGGCGTTAAACTCCCTGAGGTATTGCAATACCTGCATACCACCTAGGTTCCAACATCTTAAATAAACCACCAATTGGCCCATTTTCGTGAGGCTGACTCATATATATGGAGAGAGAAAAGCTCAAGATTGTAGCATCATCTCGGTAGATAATATGCATAGAGAGAGGAAGAAAGCGAGCAATGGTATTACTTAGATAGTGCATACATATTCAGGATGCATAAATAGATAGGACTACCATCATCGCCATCATCATCATCATCCATGCAGGGGGTGGCTCGACAACTGGCCGGCTGTGGTTAGTGGTTTGTTAGCCTGGTCAGCTGCAGAGCACGGAAGGTGAGTGCAATTTGGGTGGTCGTGCTATTTATATCTGGATTTGCCCGCGAGCTGCTCTCATGCAGGGCTGGGTGAGGTCTGTCCGTCGTCCATGAATAGGCTTTAAATTGATGACCCTCAGCCAGCCCTGGAGGCTACATCCTCTCCTCATTCTTTTCCTCCACCTCCTCCTTCTCCCCCACCTCCCCTACCTCCCCCACCTCTTCCTCCTCCTTCTCCCCCTCCCCCATCTCCGCCTCCCCCCACCACCTCCTCCTCCCTCTCCTCCACCTCCATCTCCTCCTCCTGTACCACCTCCTCCCCCTCCTCCTCCACCAACTCCCCTCCCACTCATTTTCCCCTCCCATTCCTGTCCTCCCGCTCCTCTCCTCTCACTACTCCCCTTTCCCCTCCCCATTTCCCCCTTCTCTCCCTTCCCTTTCAATCCTCCTCCCCTCCTCACCCTCTCCCTTCCACGCCTCCCCCTTCCTAAACCCTCCCTTCCCCCTCCTCCCCTCCCCTCTCCTTTCCCCTCCTTCCTCCCTCGTCTCTCTCCCATCCCTTCTCCCGTAACCGTCTCCCACCCCCTCCCTCTCCTCCACTCCCCCTCCTCCTCCCCCTCCCCACTGACACTTCAAACACATTTTACTAAGTTGCGTTGATTTTTTGGCCCTGCGCCAACGGTTCTACACTGCAGGCAGTATGCATGACCTTTTTACTAAGGTAAAACAGGAAAACATTTTAGCCTTTTTGAGGGCAGCTGGACTGTACCACCTTATATAGTTTACTAAATGGATTCTATTAATTATTAATGAAACTTTTCCTTTTCTATGGGAATTTGTTTCCCTTGACCACAGATATATGATTGTGAGCTTTCTAATTTAATTAGTGTCTATTGGCACATAATTGATTGTCTGCTTTTACATGTAAAAGCGATGGTTTGAAAAAAAAAAAAAAAATTCTCGCCGTGAATATGGCCTATGCTGCCGACACGGCGTAAAGCAACCACCAATCAATCAATCAACCTCCCCCTCCACCCCCGCTCCTCTCCCCCATCACCCCCCCCCCCTCTCCTCGCACCTCCTCCCCTCCCCTCCCCCTCCTCCAGCAGCAGTCGGCTGACATGTGGCAAACTGAGGAGGTGGTGCTGCGAAGTGGCAGTGGCGACCTGAGGCTCCGGAGTCCTCACTCAGGGCGTTGAATTCCCCGCTGCCTGCAATCTTTTCGCACCTTGTTGGATCGAGGACACTCTGCGCATGTCTGACATCCGAAGGGCGTCATTACTCGCTTGTTGTATAGGTTGGTTATTGGAGTTTTACGTCCTTGCAACATCTAAGGTAATAGATATCAGGATGGGTACCGCCCTGTAACAGTGCGCACTCATGGCGACTTTATAGTGCTGGTCCACTGGGAAATCAGGGCACCGGCACCATGACCCAATATTCCACTCCATCAGATTATCCTGATACTGTTCTAACTAGTCCTTGCCCTATCCTATTACTGCCAAGCGCCAGGCTAGGAAGTGACAAGTATCAATTTTAATAGTCATTGGTTTGTTGTTGTAGGTCTTATATGTTACTTTTCCACCAAAACCTAATGTAAATTATATACACACACACATACATATATATATATATATATATATATATGTGTGTGTGTGCCATGTAATTGATGTGTATTTATAACATATAATTTATTATGCGAATAAAATAAAAAGCGCATTTAGCTAAACTTATTTATGTTCCTCGGTATGTGCATCATATCACTATATCTGCTGGACCAGACGGGATGATCGAATGAGTAGAGCATCAGTCTCCTGTTTTGGTAGATTCGAACGCATGGATTTGACCCTGGTCGAGTCAAACCAATGACTTAAAAATGTATGCTTGTCGCTTCCTAGCCTGGTGCTCGGCATTATTAGGATAGGGCAAGGACTGGTTGCCTCAGTGTCATGATTCTGTGACTGAGTGGGATATCAACTCACAGTGCTGGCAGTTCCAGTGGGGCAGCACTATAAAGTCGCCAGGAGTGTTCACCACCACAACGCGGTACCCATCCTGATATGACCTTAGATGTTGCCAGGTCGTAAAACTCCAACAACTAACCAACCTACCAGTAGCAGGCTAACTGTTGTCCCTGCAGCCTAACGCCACCACCGGCTGCAGTGGCGCCACCACCGGCTGCGTTTGACACTCCAACTGTTTGTTCTGTCGGTTTCAGCTTCAGTCACCTTATATCTATGCATATATATCCCTGTATTCCAAATAACACAGGCTGAGATTTTGAGATTAAAGCAAGTGTATTTCATTTACTCTTCACGTAAGACTCGTGTATATATATATATATATATATATATATATATATATATATATATATATACACACATATAGTGTATATATATGTAGATGTGTGTATATAAGTACATATATATTTATATATCTAGATTTGAACCTACATCTCCAACTTAGATACTGATGGACATATTAAATTTGCATAGTCCGAGAGTTATAAGTTTCTGTAATTTTTCTGAGATAAATATATTAAATTGACAGTGTTATAATCTACCTTTAGCTCCCTTGAAGTAACTTATTTTACTAGCTTAAAAGCCGCGCTCTGCGTGGACTTTAACGCTGGCTCCTGTAGTGGGCTACCTGTGTCTTCGGCCCATATATATTAAGGGTTTAGAATAAAAGAATAATTGTAATGAGTAAAGTGCCTGTCACACTATGCCGGATTGAGCAATGGACAGAATTGTCTAGTCCGGTGGCGTTCGGGCATGATAAGTATCAAAGTGTATTAAAATGTGTTAAAGTGTTGTGATATCAGGTCTAAGAACGGACATGAAACAGACATGAACGGATAGCCAACGGACAAAGCAAACTCAAACCGGACAAGAACCGTAGACGTCAATCCGGCGGCATCCGTTCCAAGTTTTGTGCATGTTCAAAACTTCTAACGGATCGGGCTGGATATCAACGGATATGCAACAGACACAAACCGGACTTTGCCAGATATCAATGGACTTTGTTCGGTTTCTTTCCATTTCCCCAAATCCGGTGATGTGTGACAGGCCCTTAAGCAATTTATCAGAGCAAACAATAAAAGCTATAAAATATAACGAGCACAATCAATACAAGATCATTGTAAGGCAACAGGATGTTTTTTGCTAACATAGGCCTACTCTTAGTCAGTTATGTTTAACCACCGTATGATGCCCAATAGCCGATGTTTACTTTTTGTGCTGGGGCGGGTCTTTAAACAAACAAACAACATTTGGGAACACACAGACAAACAAGCACATATTCGCTTTTATTTATATAGATGACTAACTGTTTAAATATTTGAAGTGCAAGCATGCCTTGCACGTCCACTTTTGGAATCTGGAAATCTTGTGTGGTCACCACTCTACAGGAAGGATGCTGAGTCAATTGAGAAGATCCAAAGAAGGGCAACGAAGCTTGAACATGGATTCGATGAAATACCCTATGAACAACGTATGTGTCATTTGAAGATCCCAAGCATGTACTACAGACGGGACCGGGGGGATATGATTGAAGTATTCAAATATCTCCACAGTATCTACAAGACAGGCAGCCCCCTTATCAGACTCCAACACCAGGACCAGAGGATATTTCCTGAAGCTGAGGAAGCGGTACTCCAGACTGGACCTGCGACACAACTTTTTTGGCTTTAGGGTGGTTGACCTGTGGAATGACTTGCCGGAGAGTGTTGTAGCAGCAGAGTCGGTGAACTGTTTCAAGTCCCAACTGGATGCATACTGGTCAAGCATTACGTATAGCTTGGAGCCAGTGACAGTTGCTATAATCTACCTCATCTGAAGAACTGTCTCGATTTCTATAATTAAGAGCGGCTAACAAGTCCAAGGCCTATTATGGCTGTACCCTATTGATTGATGAAACGTTATTTCGGCAAGCACGCCAAAAGCTCTGATACCAGTATGCCATTCCATGTGACAACAAATGCTTAATAAGTGCATTAGTATCTAAGTTCGATATGTACGTTCAAATCTAGGTGAGAATTTTGGTTTTTGAAAATTAGATGCTTCATCGGACTATGCAGTTTTAAGTATATGTTACTATGTCTCCCAGTGGGGCAGCACTATAAAGTCGCTATGAGTGTGCACTGTCACAAGTCGGTATATATCCTGATATGACTGTAAGTGTTCCTAGCACGTAAAACCCCAACGACCAACCACACACACTCCCACTCTCTTCAGAACACAGTCTTCCAAGATCCTCTTCATTCTTCACAATTATGTAATTGCAGAGGGTATTAATCTATATAGATTCCTAATCCGTCCACCTCTGGGACCTACCTCCCTAGACTTATGCCAATTACTCTTACTTACTGTGCAGAGTATATGCATTTACTGGTAACAATTTAATTTAATCCCAATCATCCATCTTATTTAGAAAAGAATAGTGTGGGGGCGCGGGGGAACCGCTGTGCAACGCATATCCCTATCAGGAATAACAACAGACAGCCTAGCTGGTGTATTATTTATGTTAATGCTAGCAAAATAGTTTACATGCACCGTTGTTTTCCATTATAATATGTTATTAATACATTAAGCGGTTAACTTAGGAAGGCAGCATTTAAAAATAACTTGCATGTAACACTAGAATATTTCTAGCAAACTGACATTATTTATATACTGCTCTTCTAACTCCAACTGACCAGAGATTACATTAAAACTTACTACAACTTTACTAAATGAATACAAAAGATCATTTCTGCTTACATTCTAAATACCATGTAAATACTCACATTGATCTGACTAATATTGATCTAGTCATATGGCAAAGCTGTTGCCATATTGCTATGGAACTTTGAGATTACAGAATTTCATTGTGTTATAATACTTATATGCTGCAAATTGTGTATTCAACAGTTATTGTATACCTTAAGGCCGTGTCACACCTCGCCGGATTGAGGAAACGGATAGAGCCGGACAAAAATATTCTAGTCCGGTGTGATTCTGTAACGGACTGTAACGGACGGGTAACAGATGGAAACGGATGGGTAACAGATGGTAATGGACGGGTAACAGATGGTAACAGACAGTAACAGTTGATAACATATCTAATGATCAACGGACAATTCACTATACAAAAAGAACTATAACGAACAGCAACTGCCATGTAATGGATATGTAACGGATGGGAACGGATGGTAGCTGACGGGAACGGACGGTAACAGACAGTAACGGATGGGGAACAGACAGGGAACAGACGGGGAATGGATGGGGAACAGACAGGGAATGGACAGTAACGGATAATAACCGCATACGTCAGTCCGGCGCAATCCATTATAAGTTTTGTGCATGTTCAAAACTTGTAACGGATGGGGCCGGATATCAATGGATATCAACAGATATGCAATGGACACAGACCAGACTTTGCCAGATATCAACAGACTTTGTTTGGTTTCTTTCCGTTTCCCCAATCAGCGAGGTGTGACAGAGTCTTTACTCTCTATACCTTTTTTGTGTAATCCTGAATTGGAAAATGGATAGGAAGACCAACCAGTGCTTCGGGTCTGATCAAAGACTAAACAGAATAAACATAATTACCCCCCAAAATAAAAAAAATTAAAGCCCATAAAATACCAACCAACACACAAACAATGCGCGGTGAGTTGTGAGTTATGCCTGGTTTAGACGATTGAGAACTGCCATGTGACAGCTTACTTGTTTTCGGACGTTTTACGTCCTAGCAACATCTAAGGTCATATCAGGACGGATACTGACTCGTGACTGCGCCCTCATTGTGCCTTTATAGTTTTGCCTCACTGGGAAACCAGGCCCCCAGCACCATGACCCAGTATCCCATATTATCCTGGTACTGAGCTAATCAGTCCTTGCTCTATCCTATTCATGTCAAGCGCTATACCTATGTATGTACGTATATTTATATAAATATGTATACATACACACATAAATATATATACCTATATTTATGTGTATATGCATGCATATGTACATACATATTTTTGTTATGTACATATATTTATGTATACATGTAAATGTATGCATATGTATACACGCACACATATATATGACCCGTCCTGATATGACCTTAGATGGTTCAAGGACGTAAAACTCAAACAACCATATATATATATATATATGTCCGAATCGGTAGAGTGTGGGCCTCGCGTGCAGGAGATGGGGTTCCCTGTCGAGTAAAACCAATGACTTATCAAATTGATACTTGTCACTTCCTAGCCTGGTGCTCGGCATTAATAGGATAGGGCAAGGACTGGTTAGCTCAGTGTCAGGATAATGTGACTGAGTGGGATATCGCATCATGGTACTGGCAGCCTGATTTCCCAGTGGAGCAGCACTATAAAGTCACCATGAGTGCACACTATCAAAAGTTGGTACCTCTCCTGATATGACCTTAGATGTTGCCAGGACAAAACTCCACGAACCAACCTATATATTTTTTATAAAAACTAGTGACATATAAGTTCGACTATTCTGCAGGATTACACTTCAGTGCTTCGAGGTCTACATACTGCCTGTTTTCACATTAGCTAGAAAGTAATCGAACTCCAACACTCCGTAGTGTTTGAATCAAACTTCATCCAATAAAGCTTCCGCTGACACTGCGCGTGGGAGGCGCGCGGCAGGCGCGTGGCAAGCGGGTGACAGGCGAGTGACAGGCGAGTGGCAGGCGCGTGGCAAGCGGGTGACAGGCGAGTGGCAGGCGGGTGACATGTGAGTGGCAGGCAGGTAGCAGGCGGGTGACATGGCAGTGGCAGGCGCGCGGCAGGCAGGTGGCAAGTGGGTGACATGCAACTGGCAGGCAGGTGGCAAGCGGGTGACATACGAGTGGCAGGCAGGTGACATACGAGTGGCAGGCGGGTGGCAGTCAGGTGGCAAGTGGGTGACAGGCGAGTGGCAGGCGGGTGGCAAGTGGGTGACATGCGAGTGGCAGGCAGGTGGCAAGTGGGTGACATACGAGTGGCAGGCAGGTGACATATGAGTGGCAGGCGCATGGCAGTCAGGTGGCAAGTGGGTGACAGGCGAGTGGCAGGCAGGTGGTAAGCGGGTGACATGCGAGTGGTAGGAAGGTGGCAAGCGGGTGACATATGAGTGGCAGACAGGTGAAATACGAGTGGCAGGTGGGTGGCAGGCACGTGGCAGTCAGGTGGCAAGTGGGTGACAGGCGCGTGGCAAACGGGTGACAGGCGCGTGGCAGGTGCCTGGCAAGCGGGGAAGGGAATGGCGTTAGATACCAGCCAATTGGATAGAAATGGTACACCTAGTCTAAGAAATACACACCGCCTGTTACCTCTCGCTGAAGTGTCATTTGATTTCTGTCGCAGTCGCTAAGTCAGCAACCATCCAACATCGTGACTCCCTCCTCACTCTCCCCCCCCACCCACCCACCTCCACACACACACACTTGGAAGAAATAGCTGCTACAGACAAGTGGGCGTGGGGGGGGGGGTATATAATATAGTGATATAGCGAATGGTAGACAGGAAGTGTGAACACTTATTTGTCTCTCATTTTTGCTTGAGTGCAAGTAAATAAGCAACACAAGGAATAATTAGTAGCATGTGGTGAATAAGGGGTCAAATTTCCCTGGATCATCAGCCCATGCTTTTTCTAATCTGTTCTTGAATGAATTCATTGACTCGGCATCAATAACATTTTGTGGGAGACTGTTCCATATATTTATGATCCTGTTTGAGAAACTGTGTTGCCTTAACTTTGAAATGGCTCTGGGTTTTACTAATTTGAGAGTATGGCCCCGACTGCCTTCTCTTTTATTCAAGGTGAAAAATTGGTTCATATCTATTTTAGCAAAACCTTTCATAATTTTAAATACTTCAATTATGTCACTTCTTTTCCTTCTGTTGGAAAGGGTATGAAGTTTCAATTCCCTAAGCCTTTGTTCATAGGGTAAGTCCTTTATAACTGCAAGTAATTTTGTTGCACGTCTCTGATAAGTGTTGTGTACATAATTGCTGCAGGACGGATCTAGGTTAAATAGTTTAATCATTCTACAGCAAGCATTGATAGCTCTACCCAACAAGAATAACACAAAATCGTCGCGAGCAGCAAACCAGCACAGAACTGAGAGTAGTTTGGTAAAATGCTGCAGACGGCACCAGGAGCGATCAAATCTGTAGTGAATAGATGTTTCTCAGTTAGGGGTAATGCATACAATATATATATTATATGTGTGTATACAAACAAATATTTGTTCTCTGTACTATTATATATGTGTATCTACATATGCATACATATGTATATATATACATATATATATATATACATATATATATGTATACATATGTATATATCACTAGACGGGACGGCCGAATGAGTTGAGCATCTGTCTCCCATTTTGGTAGATCGTGGGATTCGAACCCACAGGTTCGAACCCTGATCGAGTCAAACCAATGACTTAAAAATTGATACTTGTCGCTTCCTATCCAGGTGCTCAGCATTATTAGCATAGGGCAAGGACTGGTTGGCTCAGTGTCAGGATAATGTGTCAGTGGGATATCAGGTCATGGTGCTGGCACCCTGGTCTCCCAGTGGGTCAGCACTATAAAGTCACTGTGAGTGCACACTGTCACACGTCGGTACTCGTCCTGATATGACCATAGATGTTGCCTGGACGTCAAACTCCAACAACCAATATCACTGTGGCTTGAATATAAAGTAATTTAAATTTGCATACATTTGTTTTTTTTATTAACTAGATGGACCTCACCTACTTTATTAGAAGCTGAAGAAACTGTTATTTTAAAGGGCTACCTATGTGGATATTATTTGAAGTGAATACATCTCTAATTAAAGTTGCATAGTCCCATGGTTTTGAATTTCTGTATTTTTTTCTGAGAAAGTAGTATCTACTTTACATTAGTTCAAAGTTACTTTTATTTTAAATGGTAAACTTTTGAGATATTTTGAGTGCAAACATGGAAAATTAGTTTTGGCAAGCTTGCCAAAACTCTGACACCATAGACTTCTGCAGTAACAGGTTCTGTTAAATTGACTCAGTATTGCCTTCTATGCAGACACAAATGCTTAATAACTGCATCAGTATCTAAGTTAGATATGTCAAATCAGATCTAGATAATTGGTTTGGTTTTGGAAATTTGATATTTCATCGGACCATGCAGCTTTAATCCAAATGTGAATACCAAATTGCTGGATATATACTTTGTTTACTCATTCTCTGTGGCAGAGAGTCTGACTTTTTTCTAGGTCGGACTACTAATCTAAAGGTTGGCGGTTCAATTCCCCGTGCCCCACCTCTGCCAATTTGGATTTCCACCGCTGTGTATAACTTACAGCGTCATCAAAGGCTGGTTGCTCTCATACCATGTCTATGTGGTGTGGGAGGTTAAAAATCCCTTGGTTCGGTAAAAGTGTAGGCTCGGGCTTTCTATCGACAAACTGTCTAATGGTGAAAACAAGTCTATTCAGATTTATCCATGATAGGCAGTATAAATCTTCAAGGAAGGAACACAGCAGGACCAAACTGATATATACGCAGAATGAGTGCACCCGTATTTAAATGCATGATCAAGCCTAAATGTAGTGTTTTGGCTTGGAAAATTTGATGCTTCCAGCAGATTATATGAAATGGGTACATCTTTTGTGGTTTTATTTTTGCTTGTCGCGAAAAAGAATAATGAAACTGATGAGGTTTTTTTAAGGTTTATTCTACGAGGACCAAAACTGCACCGGTTCTGATATCTGTAAACAATGCATCAATCTCTCAACGTGCAGGATTCAAACTTGTATCTCATTCACTTGCAGGTAATGTTCTCCAGAACGGAACTAGAGGATGCTGATCTTGGTGTTTTCTACTTTGTGGATCTAATACTGGTGTTCCGAGTTCCGCTGGTCCCACAGTAAATTGAGTAAGGACTGAAGCTGAGACCTGTCGCACTGGGTCACAGCTACAGCTTACACAGCGGGGCCGTAATCGATTAACACGACCCAGGCGACTCGGGTGACCCGAGTCGTCAGAATTTCAAATCGAACACCGCGAGTGGAGTCGACAAAAACACGTGCCGTGTGCAAAACGACCCGACGCCAGTAACCCACCTCTTGGCTGGGGTTTGCTAGGAACGCCTGAGCTGGTACCTGTAGGATAACAGCTACCACTACAAGTTGTTTTAATGCTTTTTCTTAAATAACCCAGATTGTCAGCTTATACGATCCTAAAATACTTTAATTCCTATTTTGCTGTACTAATATTGGTTATTAAAATAAATAATTAGGTTTTAGATTAAGCCACCATTTTTTCCACCCCGAGCACGGAGAAGCGTATTCGTTTATTCAATCCTAGTCTGTAGGAGGTGCGCATGCGCCAAAAAGTGGCTCGGGTGACCCAAGTTGATTAATCGATTACGCCCCGGAAGGTTGGGATAGCGGCTTTCCCACACTATCCTTCACTATAGTCTAGACCCTATGCTTTTTTTAAAACCTCACATTACACTGATAACCACGTGCCACCTGATAGCCAAACTTGGTAGGGTTCTGATCATATATTTTTTTATTTTAATGTACATTACAATGACTTTATTCTAACAAATATTTTAATCAGATAAAATATCACTTCCAGTATCTTAAGCCGTGTTCACACACACAACTTTAGGCCAAACTAGATAAGGCGAACTAGATGAGGCGAACTAGTGTCGTGTCCACACACGGTTTAAAGCGGAAATCGATATCTGCGCATGAGCAAGTCCATACTAACCAACGCCAGTTTCGGTTAGTCGACATCGCCACAAGAGAGTGTGGGTTCGACCTAGATATGTATGGACTGAATCGTATTGGTTTGGAACGGTCAAAACTTCTGCTGGGCAGTGAAAACCTTAAAATAAATCATGAAAAAAATATATGTGCACCTCTAGCAGGTTCATAGACCAAATTATATAATATGCGTTTTTGATCGACCGGAAAGTCAACAAACTCAGGTCTCGACTGCGCATGCGTGTGACGTCTACCGTTCACACTAGTAACTTGGGCCGACTTAAGCTAGTTCGGTTCATCTGGACTACCTCGCGATGTGGTTTACTTGAAGCGAACTAGATGAGGCGAATCAGCCCTAATCCGCCTCAGCGTCGCATCCACACGGCGAATGTGAGCCGAACTAGACAAGGCGAACTAGTTGAGGCGACTTAACGCCTGTGTGTGAACACGGCTATAGTGTGTGTGTATTCACCAGCATAGCGACCTTCCGTTGATTAAGATGTAGCTGTGACCCGGCGTGCTGGGTTTCAGCCTCAGTCCTTACTGAGGGACCAGCGGAACTGCGAATACCCATATTCCCAGCTGAGTCAAATTTGTCGCTATCTTGCTTGCAGTTCAGAATTACCAAGATAATGCAAATAGTGGTCTAGGTATGCAAGTGGGGTATTAGGTGGCATGGAGCACCGTAGATATGATATTTTGTCTCTGACAGCTACAAGAAAAGTCCATTGAGCAGGACCGACCACTGACATGGTATTTGTCGATTTCACTAAGGTGTTTGATACAGTCGGGAGGACCGGGCTATGGCAGCTAATGAGGAAGTATGGATTCCCAGAGAAGTTCACAACTATGATCGAGGCTCTACATATAGGAATGATGGCAAATGTTAGTGTTGGAGGGGAAGTCTCGGAATCGTTTGGGGTTACCAATGGGGCCAAGCAAGGTTGTGTACTGGCCCCCACGCTCTTCTCGATCTTCCTATCAGCAATGCTCGACGAGGCTTTCCGAGATATGGGGGATGGCATCTATATACCGTCCAGACAGAGCGCTGACCTATTCAGATACTGGTGAGAGAGCTGCTATTCGCAGATGAGAGTGCACTGGTTGCCCACTCTGCTGAAGAGATCCAGAAAATAGTGGACGCTTTCTCCGATGTATCAAAGAATTTCAGCCTGAAGATTAACATCAAGAAGACGGAGGTGCTGTACCAACCCAACTCTACAAGAACCCCAGAGGAGAAGATCATGGTTGACGGAAACAAGCTGAACTCTGTTCCGGAATTCACCTACCTCGGAAGCACTATATCAAGTGATGGATGCATTGATGCTGAAATACAGAGAAGGATGGCCAAGGCTAGTGCATCTTTAGGCCAACTACACCAGAGACTCTGGAACAACCACCATGTGTCCATTCGGGTCAGAGGCAAGATGTACCGTGCAATTGTGCTATACACCCTACTATACGGAGCCGAGGCCTGGGCAGTGTACAGAGGACAGGTGAAAAAGCTGCATGCCTTCATGATGCGACATCTGCGTTCAATCATGAGGCTAACCTGGAAGGACAAAGTGACAAATAAGGAAATACTCGAACGAACGGGGCTGCCCTCTATGGAAGATCTTCTGATCAAAAAGAAACTCCGGTGGACTGGACACCTCATGAGGATGTCATCAGACAGGCTACCAAAGCAGATCCTCTATTCTCAACTGTCTTCTGGTTACAGAAAGAGTGGGCGCCCTCGTCTCTGGTTCTAGGATACCATCAAGAGAAACCTGAAGCTGAGAGACATTAAGACTGACTCATGGACGCAACTCTCACAGCAGAGAGCTAAATGGAGAGCAGCAGTCAAGTAATGAAAGCAGTCTTTGTCGCATCGCGACCAACATGGTGGGGCTGGTGACATGGGATCCCATTGGGGCAGCACTATAAAGTTACAAGCCAGTACACATCTAGATTCACCCCTACTCAGAGTAGGGCTGAATGACAACCATGTCTGAAAACGAGTAAAAACTGTTTGGTATCAATCAACCAATCAGAGGTTCCCTCATCCAGTGTTTATCTATATTGGCACAGAGTTGATGAGATGAGAAAAAAAAGGAAAGTCTGTAAAAAGACAAGATAACGACTCCAGAATGCTCTTGATTCGACTTTTAAAGTCTATTAAATCTACATTATTTAATCGATACTTTATTCAAAAGTTGTGAGGAAATATAAAAAGGCATGTGAAGATTACATTTTACTTCTTAAATTAAGAATTGATGTGCTAATTTCATTTACCCAGCCTTTCGCCACTTTTTCTAATTAGGGATGAAAGTAGTCCCCAGCAAAAAACGAGGAAATCAAGCCGAGATTATTACACCGACGGCGAATTTCTGTGAAAACGCAGATCTTCTCCCATAGACTTAGCGCTGTCAGGGAATCGCGGAAAAATGCCGGAAGTCAGGTTTCAACTAGCCTTGTTGTGACTGTATTATCGCCCATACCTAACTCATTCTTGTTGTAGGCTTTATGTTCTAGTAACATCTAAGGTCATATAAGAACAGGATTCGAACTACCCAACTGTTGTCGTATACATCCCATTTAACATATTTTTAACAATAATCTGTAAATATAAAAAAATGGCAGAAATCAGCGAAACCGCAGAGATATGTCATCCCTACTATTACTAATGGGTTGTTTTTCACCCCTACTGCAAGTTCGGGGTTAATTTTTTATCTAGTACCAAAGACCCTATAATACTAAGACGGCTCACTCAGCCTGTACTGTGTTATCAAAATGATCAAACCCACCACTTGGTGCGCTTGCTGTTCTCTTGGTTAAACAGTTGCTATATTATATGTATAAATGTATATATGAATGTGAAAGATGTGTGATGATGGCAATGATGATGATGATGCTGATGCTGATGTGTATTTGTTCATAGCAATTTCATATTGATGTGTATTCATACTTACCTATCTCATGTATAATATAATTGTATGTGTTTACATGTGAAATACCAACCAGCAGCCGGGCTGATCAAACCCACCACAAGGTGGCACTACAAAATTTACATTACCTTGGAGAGATAGGGAGTGAGCTGTCTTAGTATTACTATTATAGGGTCTTTGCTAGTACCCACCCTGATGGAGTGGACGTGGTGGCCGAATTGGTAGAGCGCAGGCCTCTCGTGCCAAACCAATGACTTACAAATTTGATACTCGTCGCTTCCTAGCCTGGTGCTCAGTATTAATAGGATATCAAGGACACATTAACTCAATGTCAGGATAATGTGACTGAGTGGGATATCGGGTCATGGTGCCAGAGGCCTGATTTCCCAGTGGGACAGCACTATAAAGTTGCCATGAGTGCGCACTGTCACAAGTCAGTATCGCTCCTAATATGACTTTAGATGTTGCCAGAACATAACATTCGAACAACCAACCAACCAAGCCTGATGTGCCCGCAGATGTTGCTAGTCCTCAGTCCTAATTTGTGTGTGTATATTTGTGGGGAAACCGAACGAAGGGCTCATGAGCTGTGTGTGTGATAGATTTGATGGCATTCCTTAATTAGAATCTGTCAGTGAAGGGATACCTTTGTCCTCTCTTTTTTTCTTTTTTTCCCCTTTTTTTTTTTCCAGCATGACAATATATCAAGGTAATTACTAGCAGATTAATTACAGGTTGCCTAACGCTTCACTGCTGTTTACTGTGACAGAAAAGGGTTAATGGTTTCTGTGAATGTCATGCACCTTAGAGTTGCATAATCTGATGGTTTTGAATTTCTGAGATAAACATATAAAATTGATTGTTATAATCTAATTTATTTCAGTTTGAAGTAGCTTTTATTTGAATGGCTAACTTTTGCGATATCTGAAGTGTGAACATGTCAAATTAGTTTCGGCAAGCACACCAACATTCTGACACCATAGGCTTCTGCAGTAACAGGTTCTATTTAATTGACTCAGTATTCCCTTCTATGTGGCAACAAATGCTTAATAAGTGCAACAGTATTTAAAGCCCCGTTCACACTGGCCAGTTAAATCGATTCATATAAATCAACTTGCCTAGTTCGACGCACATTCGCCGTGTGGATGCTACGCTAAAGCGATTTAGGGCTGAATCGATTTATCTAGTTCGCTTCAAGTAAACCACCTTGCGAGGTAGTATAGATGAAGCGATTTAGCTTAAATTGACGCAAGTGGCATGTGTGAACCCAACCGACTTACTTGAGGCGGATTAAGGACCTCACACGCATGCGCAGTCAAGACCTTAGTTTGTTGACTTTCCGGTCGATCAAAAGGGCATATTATATAATTTAGTCTATGAAACCGCTAGCTGTGCACAAATATTTTTTTCATCATTTATTTTTAGGGTTTCACTGCCCAGCAGAAGTTTTGACCGTTCCAAACCAATACGATTCAGTCCATACATATCTAGGTCGAACCCACGCTCTCTCGTGGCGATGTCGACTAACCAAAACTGGCGCTGGTTAGTCTGGACTTGCTCATGCACAGATATCGATTTCCACCTTAAACCGCTCTGTGTGTGGACATGACACTAAATCGATTCATATAAATCGACTTGTCTAAGTCGACATAAACTTTGCCCGTGTGAACAGGGCTATAGTTATATATGTAGAAACAAATCTAGATAATTGTGTTGGTTTTGAAAAGTTTATGCTTCATCGGACTATGCAGCTTTAAAGTTGGACATCAACTGTATATGCTTGACCATTATAGGATACTCTACGGGAGATAAATGATTCACCCCTACCCAGAGTACGGGTGCATGACAACTATGGCTAAGTCTGAGCAAAAACTGGTTCAAACAGGAATTAACCGTGGAGGGTGTGGTTCCAGTGCACAGTGTTTATCTATATTGGCACAAAGTTGGTGAAATGGGCGAGAATGCAAAAAGGCATGATGGCAACTCCGGAATGCTCTACTCATACTCACTCATACTCATCCGCTTCTGATTTTGTTAGGCTTAAAAGCCTGTATCAGGTCGATGCATGTCAAAATTTGATTTACTAGGATTAAACACATCGAGTACCGGATGTATGCAATATTGCAGCCCCCTCCAATGCTTATCCAGTCTGCCCTTGAAGCCGTTGACGGAAGGCGCTTCGATGACATGTTCAGGCAGTGCGTTCCAGGCATTTACTATCCTGTTACTGAAGAATAGCTGTCTGACTGGTTTTATTGCTCTTTCCTTCTTCAGCTTGTATCGATGACCTCTAGTTTTACAGTTGGCCAGCTTCAGGTATCTAGCATCCACCGCATATCTTCCAGTGACGTGTTTGAATGCTTCTATCTTGTCTCCCCTGGCCCTTCGGTAGTATAAGCTGGGTAGGTTGAGAATCCTGAGACGGTCTTCGTATGGTAGTTCTCTTATGGTTGGTGATAACTTTGTAGCACGTCTCTGTACACTCTCGATCATTGACATGTCCTTCTTGAACTTCGGTGTCCAAGCCGTGTTGCCATACTCAAGGTGCGGCCGGATCAGTGACGTGTACAGTGTCTTCACCGTGTCATTGTCTAGATACGTGTATGAGCGGCGTATCATGCCTAGAAGCTTGTTCGCTTAGTTCACCTTTTGTTCACTGTGATATGAGAAGGTGAGTCCGGGGTCCATGTATATGCCAAGATCTTTCTCTAGTTCTGTCACTTGGAGCTGGACTTCTTCTCCATCTTGGTGCATGTAGTAACTGAGATTTTCATTTCTGTTACCCAGGTGCATGACCTTGCACTTCTGTGCATTGAAACATAGTTGCCACAGGTTGGCCAAGTCTTCAAGTGCAGTTAGGTCTTTTTGTAGCGCCTGTTGATCTTCAGGGCTGTTAACCTCCATATACAGCTTTGTATCATCCGCAAACATCTGGATGAATGCATGGATGTCCTCAGGCATGTCATTAATGAAACATATGAACAGTAGGGGTCCCAGAACACTTCCTTGTGGAATACCACTCAACACTAATGCTGCCAGGGATTTCACACCATTGATGACTACGTGCTGTATTCTTGCATGAAGGAAATCCTCGATCCAGGTCCATAGTTTTCCAGTAATACCGAAGCTTCAAATATTAAACTCGATTCAAATATTAAAGTCTATTAATCTACATTATTTGATCAATTATTCAAAAGTAGCGGGTAAATACAAATAGGTATGTGAAGAATATATTTTGCTTCTTAGATTAAAGTCGCCAGCTATCCGCCGCATGGAAAACAAACGAACTCGATTTGAAATTCTGATGCGACTGAAAACTCCCCCAAAACACCAGCGGCCTGTCGTGGCTTCTGCGCATGCGCGGATTTTCGCACGTTGCGGCGATCACTGCTATTTGTTTACATTACATTCGTTGATTCGAAAATATAACTATTAATATCGCCGCCAATGCGGCGGTTAGCCTTAATAACGCTTCGAATTTAGGGTTAATTTAATGAAATTTCACGATTTGAGTATGTAATTCTGTTAAATATGATCGCATTCAATAGATTTCGGCATAATCGGTCTGAAATTTATTGCCGCCCATACTGGGAACCAGCAAATCTTGTTACTGTGTGAGCCTGTTGCCGGCACAATTTCAGCCAATCACAGCGCAGCTTTTGCATTGCAAATGGCCGCCGCCTATGGGGGTGGCCATTTTGAAGACAACAAACTGCCTTTGCAGTTCAGACTAGCAGTGCCCCTGGTCCCATACTCTCCCCACACATACTTGGTTCATTTAAACATAAAAACTAAACAAGATTGTGCTTGGAGAGCATTTGTCGGAGTACGAGCAGTGTCCCAGCGAGCTATAGCTGGTCCCTTTAAGAATTCATGTAATTTCATTTACCCAGCCTTCCGACAATTTTTCTAATAGGTTGTTCATCAGCCCTGATTCAGAAACGGGGTTCTTGGAGTGATTAATTCTACCACAGTTTGGAGTGATCATATTTTTCACAAATGGCTAATTTTGCAAATGCCTGAAATGAAAGCATGCGAAATAAATAAAGTTGGTATGTTTGTGCACCGATGTGCTATACGTCTACCTGTTTTCGGCACTGGGCAGCGTAGCACAGGAGCATCACTCATCTACACTGGCACCCACAATGCAGGTATACGAATCATATAAGAGTAGCACAAGAGCACCACAACTCAGCTCCGCTGGGACACGTGAGGTTTTGTTGACCTATATTCAGCACATGGTTATTAAAGCCCGTCACACGACAGCACCCAGGATACAAAATATTTCACATATCTAATTGCATCTTAGTTATCATTTATGTGAAAATGCACCAACTTACTAAAGCATTGGACAAATCCATAGTTAAATATATAATTTATTCAATTCGAGTTTAAATCAAGAATTAAACAGCGAAATAATTAATATTTGTATTATGGCCAAATGAGATGAGTGAGCGCTTGGCATGCGAGTCAGACCAATGACTTAAACAGGGATATGTGGTGCTGCCTAGCCTAGTGGTCCGCGGTACTAGGATAGGGCAAGGAGCAGTCAAATGAGGAAGATCAATTGTCCGCCATTGAAAATTTCATTGCTTAATCAATCAATGTGATAAAAAGAAAAACAACAATAAAATAACAAATTGAATGAGCACACATTTTAATTCTTCTAGCTGCTGGGTTGTTATAGCTTTTATATCACGTGACTAAAATAGCACACAGCGTGTGGCTATGGAGCACGTGAATTATATCAGGTGACAATAATTCTGAAAAGCTAACCTTTTCATTAATAGAGGAGGATTAAGTTTCCAAATAGCCTAGCCCACCCACGGGTTCGCATCTGTAATGTGACGTAGTCAAGTCGTTCTTCGAGACACTTTCTGCCAACAACCCGCCCTCTGACGGCAGTAGTAAGAACTTGTGTTCTGGGTATGACTTCAAAAGTAATGCATTGAATAGTGTCCAAAACCACAGAAGGCAGCTGAAAAATATCAAATTTAAAAGGTTAATTTACAAAGGCAGTCAGTGCCAGCATATAGATGCATAGTCTGATGGTTTAGAGTTTCTGTCATCTTTCAAGATACATGTATTAGGTTGGCCATTATAATCTACCTTAGTTTGGTTTCAAGTAATTCATTATAAATAAGCTTCAAAACTGTGATATGCACATATTTTAAAGGTTGCTCCTGCAGAGGGCTACGCGAGCCTTCGGCCCATATATCCAGTGTCATGAGGGTGATGAAAATGAAAAATATTGCGCCTAGGGCAGGAATCGAACCCACAGCTCTTGCATTCCAGGCCAGTGTTCTAACTATTACACCAGCTAGGCTCCCTGATGTCACCACGCTATTCACGCCTACCTGTCTATGAGGTTCCTTTCCTGAGAGCTCAGTGCAGACTACTATATGCTCTTTATATGGTCCGGCCTTAAAGGCAATGTATTGTTATCGATATGATAGTGCTCTTCCATTATGTTAGTGCCTAGAGTTAGTTATTTGCACAAATCTTTTTAATGTCAGTCAGAAATGATAGAAATAGGATGGTGCATGAGAATGAGGGAAGTGTTGGAGAAGAAATGTTTTTGTGCCAATAGTGCATTTTCATCTCAATCTGAGGCATATATATCCACTGTATAAACCATTATACGAGTATAATAAGCCAGAAGATTCATCTACTAAGTCATCGGCTGGTCACCTCTATTCATTAGGTCATCTACTGATATGACCTCACCTCCCCATGTGGCGCCACCTACCCGCCCACACCTCAGGAGCCATTACTCTCACTCACTGTACTGCTTTAAATTTATATATGATGTATAAAGGTTACCTGCATATAAATACTGGAAGTTCCATGTGTCTCACTCTATCCATCTTGAATTGCCTACTCACTCCCCATCTCTTCCAAAGTATCCAGTCCGATGGCTTTTAGTTTCTGTCATATTGTTTAAGATAAATACATTGGTTTGGTCGTTATAATCTATCATAATTTGAGGTACTTTTTATCACAATGGCTAACTTTGGAGGTACTTGAACTTTGAAGTGAAAACATACTAAATTAATTTTTCCAAAATGCTGGACACCGTAAGCCGTGTTTACATGGGCAATTCTAAACCGATTTAGACAAAGCGATTTATATGAAGCGATGTAGTGGCACATTTACACTACGAATTTGCCTGTAGCCGGCAAGCACCGCTATTTCACACTATCGCCGCCCGGGAACCAGCAGCCTTAGTGGTGAGCCTGTAGCCGGCAAGCACCGCTATTTTACACTATCGCCGCCCGGGAACCAGCTGTATCACTTCATCTATACTACCTGGCAAGGTGGTTTACATCTACCGATTTATATGAATCGATTCAGCCCTAAAACGCCACAGTGTCGCGTTTACACGGCAAATGTAAATCGATCTAGGCAAGTGGTTTTATATGAAGCGTTTTAACTCGCCCGTGTAAACACGGCTTATACTTCAGCAGTAATAGGTTCTATTAAATTAACTTAGTATGTATGCCCTTCTATATAGTGACGAGTGTTTAATAATAAGTGTAATAGTATATAAACTGGATATGTGTGATCAGATCTAGGTATGTCAGGTTTTTGGTTTTAAAATGTTATACTTTAATCGGACTATGCAGTTTTAAGAATGCCAGCAGTGAAGCAAAACGGATTCTATGCGAGGGTAGTATACTTTATTTTATTTATTTATCTTCGTTGTGTTCTTGATGTTCTTGTCGTTGAAAATAATTTCCTTCCAGAAGACATAGTCACTGTGTGAAAGAATTGATCTTCACAACATTCACTTTACATATCAGATCAAGATATACGGTTATATGGGAACAATGGGGTTATGTCCTGGATGTAAACACAGATGTACACACACTGCCCGTACTTCATTACTGATACTCAGTTACAATGACGTCATATTCCAAAACAGCTTTTGATTTTTAACATTAACATATAGCAAATGGTAGACAGGAAGTGTGAACACTTATCACTGGGATTTGTGTACATTGTCCATGCTCACTGATTCCATTCGAAGTTTAGTGAATATCGTAATAAATCAATTCAGAAAGGTATACATCTATCTGTTCGCCACAGTGAAATTCAGGACACGAGACGGAACTACATAGTATAGGTAATGTTATTAGTGTAAGTTCAAGGAGGACAGTTCAAGTTCAATTGTCATATAAGGTTTCAGGTATAAGGTTAGATTTTTTCTGGACGACCGGCACTCAACCCTTGCGAGTCAACTGTTAATAGTAGGGTCGGGTGGGGCGGTGAGAAAAAGCGGGCGGTGTGGTTGGTCCGGCGTCTGGGTGGTGAGTGCTCTTGGTGCGACGGGATGGGCGGAAGTGACGTCAGAGGTCGGTCACCGGGTACAGGTGGTGGCCGTGGCGCATGCACCCGATGTCACCACCTGGAGGAATGTGGGTTGGCCTATTAATATAAGGGGGGGGGAAGGGTGGTGTGGAGGCGGTGGTGAGGGGGCCAAATGGGGGGGGCCCTATCTGCCCCGTCTCGGTCGCGAATTACCCACGTTGCCGAAGCAACATGACCAATGTCCACTTTTATTTATTCCCCCATATTTCTTCTAAATGAGGTTACTATGACACAAATGAAGATTTTAAAATAAGTTTCCATTTAGTTTCAGAAGTATTTCTGATGCATAATCCGATGGTTCTGAGCGTCTGCAATAGTTTATTTTTAGATAAATATCTTAGCTTAATCATTATAATTTACTTTGCTTTACTTTGAAGTAACGTTTAATTTAAAGCGTTAATTTCGGAGATATTTTAAGTGTAAATACTAATGTTGGTATCCACACCGAAATCTTGGCATCATAGACTTCAACAGTGTATGTTCTATTAAATTGATGTAGCATTCCAACTATACAGCAATACATGTTTCTTGAGTGCACCAGTCTGTAAATTGGATATCTGGAATCAAATTTTGGTTTAAACAAGTTGATGGTTTAATCGGATAGCATCAAACTGTCTTTTATTCCCAACTCCATTGAAATAAATAAATAATTATTATAATTAATTATAAATACAATGTCACATGCACCATGATTTTTATGACCGGAAAACCAGCGCCTCGGTGCTGAAAAAAAGATATTATTTAACTGCAATACAAATTTTAAGATTATATATATATATATATGTATATATATATATATATATATATATATATATATATATACAAGTCACGTGCACAAATGCATGCAATGTGGTGTCCTGCTGCACAGGATGTATTTCTAGAGGTATGAGATTAATTAACCTCAGCACAATGGTATATCCCTCCAGTGAGATCACGCAAAAGAAAGGAGGTATTACCATCCATAAAATCATTTTTATAAAATAAAAAGTTAATTAAATACAGATTTTCCTAGATAATATTGGTCTCTCCGGTGAGTATAATTTCAATGATAAGAAATTTCACAAAAGGAGCATCAAAAAGCAAGTAGGAACTTCAAATCTCACTGACTCACACGCCTGTTTGATTTTGATTGGCGTTATTTCTGGGGTATGTTGGTTATATGGCTTGCATTATTGCAAAAACACAAATGCAATGAAATACTTTTTTTTCTAAATTCTGGAAATGAGTAATCAAATGTCTTCGATTTGGACTCTTTAGACCTGGCCCAGTGGTGTAGTCAGGGATAAACTAAATATCTATACGTCTTTGCACAGAAACTACTAAATAGATAGCAAGATTATGCAAGGAACATTCTTTTAAATTTTGCAATGTGTGCCTAGACTGCATTGAACCAAAGACCTAAAAGTAAAACAATGCTAGCTCATTACACTCTTTGTAACAAAGGACTAAGACAAAGTATGCTTGGCGTATATAAATTTAAATAGTGCTTATGTTGTAATGACACACACATACATATACCATAATAAAACAATAATGCAACTGACAATCGTCACAAAATCCAACAATAAGTCTATGAACCATTGCTCATATTCCCTGTTCCCATCCCACCCTCCTAATTTAACATGAAGAGTAGCGTCTTATACTATAGAAAAGCCACAATCAGTGATGCAAATAACGAGTGACACAAGATGGTAAAATAGGCTTCCATGGGAGGGGCTAATTAAATTGGGGTAAAATGTTGTGTGTAAATATATATATGGGTCCCTCTCCTTAAACCCGGTCATCCTGGGATGGGATTACTGAGGTCCTGAGTATAGATTTATTTAATTCTGCACACATTTTTAGTAAACCGACTGTGTGGTGTCCTAGTTACACCATTATTTGTTATCTCATCAATTTTTATTTTACATAAATGTAAAGAGGAGATATCAAGCTTTTACTAGCAATCGAAAAATGTTTAAAATTCAAATATTAGATTTTCACACTCTATGTCACACTTCTGACCAGGTTTGAGGAGATTGACCCATATATATATATATATATATATATATATATATATATATATATTTTTTTTTTTAGTATAGTTATACGAATCTTACCCGGGTACAGATGATGGATAACTGGTGTTTTCCCGAGGTACTAGCCTCGGAGAGTCGTGGGTCAGGGAGAAGGAAGCACATCCGGGTCCAGCAATCTTTTATGTACTTAATAGGATAAAAAATTATCTTAACTCTTTATGGATACTTTTGTGTTTTCGTTTTGGTTCTAGCGAAACGTGATAGTCGTGGTAGGGTAGGGTGGGTGGGCCTTGACCCACGACTATCCAAGACTAGTACCTCGGGAAAACACCAGTTATCCATCATCTGTACCCAGGTAAGATTCATATAACTATACTATTTTACCTCGGTACTACGCCTCTGGCTACTCGTAGCCCAGGGAGAATTTGACGTAATCTCATTTTTTATCCTTCTAATTTAATGTTGTAATCATACTATTGTTTGTACTGCAAAATATTAATTTTGTTTCTCACCTATCTTTAGTTGGTGGGTAGGCGAGTCGCCAGGCCGGTTGGTTTCTCTAGTCTTTTGTTGTAATGTTTTGCAACCGATCTAGCTGTCTTCCACCCCGCGTGTGCCAGGATTCTCTTCACTGAGATCCCTAATGGTCTTGCCTTGGAAACCATGGCTCCACGTGTTCAGTGGGACGCGTACCGTCCAGTATTGACTTCTGCCTGTTTAAGCGCCTCGATGGTCCATCTTGCGAGTGTGTCTCTCGAGATAGCTTTATGCGGTTTAACAAAGCTGATTAGTAGCTGTCTGGAATTCCTAATTCCACATGACTTGGATTTATACGCCCTAATGGCTGAAACTACACATATCCGTTTATCTTCCGGAAAACTATTTACATGTACTGTGGACAGTGGGTCCCCTGTGCAATTCGACTTTAGTAATGTCTCTAAATCGAATGTTGCCTCATCCATGTCTATTTCTAATCCATCCAGTGAAAGTTCCACAATCGTTTGGCCTCTATGTCCCGTCACCAGCAGTAATAGAACTGCTAATTTAAAACCTAGTTCCTTCATAGATAATTGTCTATTGCTAGGCCATGACTTGAATACCTTAAATACTATCGACACGTCCCAAAATCTATTATATTTTGGTTTAGGTGGGTTTCCCTCGTACACCGATCTAATAAACCAGTGTACCAACTGATGTTTTCCAATTGTCTGTCCATCAATTCTAGGTAGAATAATTGAAAGCGCACATCTTGCTGCATTAATTGCACCAAATCCTAATCCTTCATCCTCCAGGATTCTTAGAAATCTTAATATTTGGGCTATTGTAGGTTTTAATGGTTTGACTCCTTTTAGAAGACAATGAAGTCCCCATTTCTTTAAATAACTTGTGTAAAATTTCACTGTCCCTTTCCTCCAGGCTTGTGGAATAAGTCTTAAACTTTTGTAATTTTGTCTAAACCATATTGTTCTAAATGTTTCCTTAGAAAAGGAATGCTAAAATGAGTGTTGTCGACACGTCTCTGTGGACTTTTAGTGGTCCCTGATGTTGCGGGTTGTTCCTTCCTCTTGGGAATCTGAGCACGTCTGTTGCTGCTGATGTTATTGCCGCTAGCCATGGTTGTCTTTCCCATGCTGGTACTATCAGTACTGCGTGTGTGTGATCCATCTTGATCTTCCTGGCCACTCTGCTGATAATGCTGAATGGTGGAAATATGTAATAAAACTTATTATTCCAAATTAATGAGAATGCATCTACTGTCCAGGCTTCTGGTTCTGGATGCCAAGACACATATTTGTGTAACTTTTTGTTATTGCGTGATGCGAATAAGTCAATTTCTGTTTTGCCTCATTTGTTACAAATGTGGTTGAAAATACTCTGATTTAGTGACCATTCTAAATAGTCGTGGAAATGTTGACTTTTCTTGTCAGCCAAAGTATTTTGACTGCCTGGGATATGTGCTACTGTTAGCCATATCTCATGTTCCTCTGCCCAGTACCAAATGAGTTTAGCCATATAATTACATGGTTTGGACCGAGTGCCTCCCATGCTACGTATGTAAGCCATAGCTGTCATATTGTCTGTTAAAACTCTTACATGATTTTTAGGGAGGTGAATTAGACTATGGAGTCCTAGATAAATAGCTCTAAGTTCTAATACATTTATGTGATCGGAGATTTCATCTTCCATCCAACGACCACATGTTGCCCTCTATGAGCCCCCCCAGCCTTCTAATGAAGTGTCTGTTGTAACTGTAGTTTTAGGCTCTCCCATTATAATGGGGTTGGGTGAATTGTTAATGTGTGACAGCCACCAAATAATATCATTTTGGCCTTCTGGTGAAATCATCATGGGCCGCTCAAAAGTTCCTTTTGTGCGTGCCAATGCCAAGTTCTTATCTATTTCTAGCGATTTAATATGAGCCTTGCCATAAAGAATAGCCAGTGCATATGCTACCATAATTCCTATCAATATTGCAACTTTTCGTATCTTTGGTTTTTTCAATTGTAATAATTGATTTGCTGTTGTAAATTTATCAACTTTTTATTCTGTGGATAAAATGATCATTTCTGTGGTGTCAATAAAGAATCCCAGAAACTTGAACTTGTTTGTTGGTATTAGTACTGATTTAGTTTCATGTATGTAGAACCCTAATTTTGTTTCACATAATTTGTCTACTTCTGTCTGGCATTGTTATTGTGTTTGTGCAACAATAAATGAATCATCAATATAAGGAAACATAATATGTCCTTCCTTGGCATCTGGGAAAAAATTGGTTTAATTAACCTTGTGAAAATGCGTAGACAGCAAGCCAGTCCATTCGGCATGCACATGAACTCATAAAGTTTGCCGTTCCAACAAAATCTGAGATATTTCTGATCAAGTGTATAGATAGGTACTGCATAGTTTGCATCTTGAAGATCTACACTGGCTAGCCAGGAGCGTTGTGTTACTAAGTCTCTTGCTGTGTCTAAGGAAAACATTTTTAAATGTTTGTATTCTACGAATTTGTTAAATAATGTTAGATCTAAAATTAGTCTTAAATATCCATTTGGTTTGGGCCGCAAGAAAATATTAGATATGAATTCCCCAGCCACATGTAGTGATGGTTCTATGATGCCTTTTTCACAGAATTTAAGGACTTGATTATCTAACGCTTCACGTTCTGAACCATGAAATCGGTATGGGAAAGGTATGCTATTTTGAATAGGTTCTTCTATCAAGGGTATTCTTACTCCTTCAGCTAGACTAAGGATAGTTAAATTATCCGTAATGCTATTCCATTCCGGTAGGCAGTTATTGAGGTTACGAGCTTGAAAAATGCTTACTGGTGTTTGCGTTGCCACTTCTATTTGTTCCCTGGGCGGGGGAACGGTTTCTGGGCATTGAACTCCCTCTTGAAGGGCCAGTTCCTGTCGTTCCAAACGAACGACTACCTCTGGCCCCTTCCCCTGGCCTGGAAGCTGAAGTTCGTCCCGAACCGGCCTCCTCGTTGGCTGGTTCGCCGGTTTAGAAAATCCTGCCTCATCTTCTTTAAGCGGTTAGGATTCACCTCTGCGGACTTCTTCTTGTCTGTTTCCATGTTTAGCACACTTCGATCCCGTCTCCACTTGTTTAAACAAGTGCTGGAGTTACCCACCGAACATCTTCGTCTTGGCCAGTGGTTTCCTCTTAATGGGCTTGGGGGCAAGGAATAACATATATTCCTTCCCGTCATTGCCTGTGACCGTCTTTGACCTGGCTACCTCCTTGCCTGCATCCGTGCAGAGAGCCTTAAAGACGTTTTCAAAACGTCTGTATGAGAGGAAGTTGCTTGTCGCTGTCAGCAAAGCTATCCCCCCATTCATATCATCGCACAGCGATAAGAACTTGTTCTCTGCCATCATCCTATTGGCTATAGGCGCGATGGCTGTGTGGGCCAATAGTACCCCTTTGTGTACTTATGCAGGACCATTTCAAACTTTTTACACTCCTCGCTGAGCCTGACTTCCGAATCCATTTCCTTATTGGCGGATTCCAGGATCCTTTTGATCCTCGTGAATTTCTCGTCCAATTTGATAATCACTTTGGCTGTCTTAAACATGTTAAAGTGCCCCTGAATTGTCTTCCTCATAAGCATAGTTATGTGGACTTTCTCCCACCGTTGCACCTTGCACTTTTTCATCTCCTTGCCACAGGACTTGGCGTATTTCCCCGCATGCTTGGGGTCAGAGTCAGAGCTCATTGAAGATGAGTCTGACGAAGAGTTAGAGGAAGAGGATTTGTGCTTCCTCCTTTTCTTGGTCTTCCTTTTGCTCTTTTTCACGAGAGGCTTCTTTTTACGGGCCCACGTGTACTCATCCCCTTTTGACGATCAGGCCTCATCGTCAGACGAGGCCTGATCTTCGGAGCGATCCTCCCACTCCCATTCATCCGAATCCAGCGGCACCTTTGCTCTCTTTTTCTTAGTGGCCGTCACTCTGGAGGGCAACATCTCCTTCATCTTCTGTTGAACCAATCTTGCGACTTGTTCATCCAGATCAGCTGGGTGGGGGGGTGGATCGTACCCCCCCACCTCGTCCAAATCTCTTTGTTCAGGCGAGGGCGACTTTTGTACCCGTGCCGGCAGTGAGCGGTCTTCATCTTCACTGAGCGCATGAGATGCCTCTCCCTTACTCTGCTTCGTAGCCATGGCTCGCGGACTGTGAGTAAAAACAAAAACCAATGGTTAGGCATTGCTTAGGGCTGAATATCACACTGATAATTTGAGTATAATTATACTAGGTGTGTATTATGGTGTTAAAACAGTATATAACGCAGGCATATGGCTAATAAACAGTCACAGGAGGACGGTATAGCAAACCAACCGATTCAAACGAGGGGTAGGGACCAGTGTAGCGGTGACCTCCCACAATCTAAGAACCTATCAACTTCTCCCACCTGTGGCTTTCTTTGCCAACAAGTTGAAGAAAATACTATAGGACTCAGAGGTACGCGTTAACGAGAATAACAATCGGGGAATCTTAACGAAACCCAGAAATAAATCCTAGCAATGTAAATGGCTTCTACCAAACATCTCTCCGTTCGGTAACGGGTGGCTTGATTAACAACCGAACAATGGATGCATTGTTCTAACGATCATATGTAACGTGATCGAAACTGAGCTGTAAAACAGCGGAAACTTGATGAAAAGTTTTTTTAAACTTTGTATGTGAATGCTAACATGAACCGAACCAACGTATCAATTTTGAAAGATACTAACCTTGTTGGTTTTGCAGTTACTGTAGAAAAACTGCAGGAGCTGCTCACAAACGTCCTCCTGCTGTGAGCTGATTATGCTAATTGCTGGACCCGGATGTGCTTCATTCTCGCTGGGCTACGAGTAGCCAGAGGTGTAGTACCGAGGTAAAATAAATATATAATTTATATATATATGAAATATTCAAATCTCAATTGATAACTTTTAAGTGAATGAACCATGTGTCAATGATTGTATTTCCTTGATATTAGTAAAGTTTCTCAAAAATGACAAAACAGTAATCTCAATACAAGATAATTTTCTTTATCCAAAGCTGTTTTTGTCTTGTATTTAATCACCCAAATAATATATACGATATATATATATATGTACATATATATATATATATGTATATAATTATATATAACCTATATAATATTCCATCTATAATATATAAAACATAATGCCGGTGTCCTTACATTGGTATGTTTTTTATATGCTCTTTAGATTCTGGTGGGTAATTGATATACACACAAAAAAAAACGGAACAAAACCAATCGACCCCATGGCATTGTGTCCGTACATGACGAATAGCCAGAGAAGAGGGAAGGAATTAAGTAAATGTATTGTCGTCCTGAGAGTAAAGTTCAAAGTGTTTACTGTTTCATTTATCGGGCGCTAGTAGTGTCAGGTGCCCTGCTCTTCCTCAGCATCACCGGCGAACTTAGATACAAGATTCACCTCGATTCTGTTTCGGCCGTTGAAGCCGGGAGCGCCATCTACATTTCGAAAACACCGATATAATAACGCAGCCTTAGGCAATGTTGATTACAACGCGGGGAGAAACAGCTTAAAGTAACCCTTAAATGGAATTACCACCTGTTTGCCTTTTATCTTGTTCCTCATCTTGGCAACCTCCTTCAGTTCGACTGACACCTGCGTGGCCTTGTCGTCATGGTTGTTAGCGGCAGCGTCGTCGTCGTCATTGTTGTTGTTGTTGTTGTTATTGTCATTAGCGGCGGTCTTTCGGGTGGCCGGCAAGGCGGCCCGGGGCGCGTCCATGGCCAGCGGCGGCAGGTTCATCTTGGGGCACTCGCTGAGCACTTTGATGCCCGGAGGAACAGCCTGCAGACTAGCACAGTCCAGGGTTGGGTTTCCCCGGAGGTCGACCCACTCGAGCGCCGGGAAGGCGGAGCGCGTCAGGTCGGCGGGGCGCACACGGGCGATTGCTTGGTTGGAAAGCTGCAGACCGGTGATCTTGGCGACCTGTCGCCGGTTGAAGGCCGGGATCCCCCGCAGTCGAGGCACGCCAGAGATCCGCGCGCAGGTGGCAAAGCCGCGCTCCGGGAAGCAGAGGCAGGCGGGCTTCCCGCAAGTCTGGAACAGGCGGCCCTCGGCAACCAGTGCCGTGCAGACGCACACCGCCAGCAACAGCATTAGCAACTCCACGAGGCGTGCCATCGCAGATTCCCTGTGAACAAAAAAACACCTCCAAAATCAAAACAGTCGTGTACGCTGCAGGTCTTCGATTTGGGCGGTGCAACCAACCTTCGAGCGCGCTCCTTGGTCCGACCGAGTTCTCGGGCGAGCTCTCCCCGCGATGTCCGTCCACGTATCGCGCCTGACGCTTCAGATTCACAGCGCGGCCCGCCCTGCTTTGCAAGCGCAAGTTGCCCAGGTAAAGTAGGCCCTAAGTGTGTCTAAGTGTGTGTGTGCTCTCTTCACTTGATATAGCCTCCCGGTATGCAGTTATCTATAGGTATAGAATACCTGTAACAATGTGTAATTAACAAAGAAACAAACAAGCAAAAGTGTTTTCGCAGAGGGGATCAGAGGCGAGCCGGGCGCGTTGCTATAGGTGAGCGTGGAGACGGGGCGTTGAGAGTTGTGTCCGTGCCGTGAGCTGCTACCACACATTTATCCTTGAGTGGATGATTGTGAGTGGGCGGGTTCATGTGACTAGGATGCGCTGAGCTGCCGCTAGGTGGCGCCCGGGACGTGGGGCGGGGGCGGGGCAGGATGCCCCGGTGGTCGCAGAGCTACGACAGTGGCGCTCGCTTGTCGCTGCGGCCGCATTCAGAACTACTCGGAGCTACTACTACTACTGAGAACTGCTCACACCTGTAGGTAGACAACCACTGACACTAGTGACACTGTGTGGGCGGCCGGGTGAGGCACACATTGAGAGGTGGGGGGAGGTGCGGGGTCGGGGAGTGTGAGTGGAGGAGGGGCGGGCAAAGGTGATGTAGGAGGCGAGTTCTGCTGCGAGGAATTTGAGGAGGGTGGGTGAAAGGGTGGGTTGGTTTTTGGTTGAGGCGTGGCGAGAGGCGGCGGGTTAGGACACTTAGCGAGCACGAGTAAAGCACAGCGGACACCACCCGATATCGGCGGTTGACTGCTTGCATGCATGGCGTCTATTGGTTTTTGGTTTTGTTCAAGATTTTTATTCCAGTTGAATTACTTTTTTTCAGCACAAAGGCACTGCCACTGGTCTTCCGGCTTAAACAGCTATTGATCGGTGAACTTGAAAAAAAAAATTCGTAAATGAATTTTATTCACATATATCTTTTGTCAGTGCCATGCCCTAGCATTGGTCTTCCGACGTAAGTGGTACGGGTATATATGTATTTACACAATTTATTTTTACATGGTTTATATAGTAAGTTGAAGTGTGGAGTAAATTCTGAAATTAAAGTGTACACAATGCAATAAGTAATGAGTATGAGGTAATTAAATTAGTTTACATTTACATGCAAGGTTTTTGTTGTTGGTTTAAGATTTCCAATTCAATAGATACTGTAGTGGTCTGCAATGACCTCTCAGGCACGGAGCTGCCTAGACAGGTAGGCGTGGGTAGTGTGGTGACATCAGGCAGCCTAGCTGGTGTAACGGTTAGCACACTAACCCGGAATGCAAAGAGATGTGGGTTCGAATCCCACTCTAGGGGCAATATTTCCCATTTTCATCACCACCCCCACGACAATACTAATACCTTTGATTACCTAGTCTTAGTTCTATGTGATCAGACACTCTTTTATTGATTTTGTTGTTTTGTATGCAGCAGGATTTGGGTGTTAGTTGGGGTATTTTTGTGTTAGTTGGCCAACATGTTATGTGTAGGTTTCTAATTCACCGAAATAATACCAAGATAATATGATGAGAGTAAAAAACATAAGAATAGTAAGAAGAATAATGCTGTTTATAATACGAAGAATAGCAAGCGTTATCGGAATAATAGGAATAATAATATAAAATAAAATAAACAAATAAAAATAAATAAAAATGACAGAATAATAATAACAGCAACAATAACTACTAACAATAATAACAACAATATCAGGTATGATCAGCAAATCAATGGGACAGTCTAAAGATATATATTCTCCAGTCTACATGTACAAAATAACATCCCCCATAATTTGTGTAATGCCTGATTTCAACCTGCTATTGTCTATATTGTTCATACCATCTCATCATCACATCCATAAATAGTTCATACACACCATTATTGCTAAGGCCAGAAGACCAGCACCTTGGTGCTGAACAAAAAATATTAGTCAACTGGAATATTCTTTAAAAAAACATTTAGAAAAATTATGCATAATAATAATAATAATAATAATAATAACCTTACTAGGATTTCTCTTTTAAGATTTCTTGAGTAAATGAGTATCATGTTCCCCTCCCACGATATATCTAATGTTATTTGCTGAAGTGCGTCTGGCACTTGCAGTTGTTCATTAACCACAAGTAGCCGATATTAAATACCAGAATACCAGAATACCAGAATACCAGAATTCCAGAATACCAGAATACTACCCGGGGGGGGGGGGGATGTGACAGGTGTGTTTGCGAAGACATAATTTTGTGTTGTTGTTTTACGTCCTAGCAACATCTAAGGTCATATCAGGACGGATACCGATTTGTGACTTTAAAGTGCTGCTCCACTGGGAGACCTGGCCACCGGCACCATGGACTGATAACCCCCACATTCACATTATCCTGACACTGTGCTAACCAGTCCATGTCCTATCATATTACTGCAGGGCGTCAGGCTAGGTAGTGGCAAGTATCAATTTTTATAACTCATTGGTTTGACTAGGCTGGGATTTGAACTCCCGACCTTCTGCATGGGAAGCATGCACTCTACCTATTCGGCCACTGCGTCCAGTGCGACGAGATAATAGACGGCCAGAGCGGCGCACAGTAAGGTTGTTTGCTGGGGCTTTTTGTCCTATCAACATCTAAGGTCATATCAGAACGTGACTGTGCATTCATAGCGACTTTATAGTGTTGTCCTACTGCGAGACCGAACCACCAGTATCATGACCCAATATCCCACTCAGTCACCTAATCCTAATACTGTGCAAACCAGTCCCTGCCCTATCCTATTAATGTCCGGCACCAGGCTGGGCAGCGACAAGTATAAATTCCGTAACTCATTGGTTTGACTCGGCTGGCATTCAAACCCCACAACCTTCCGCACAGGAAGGCAGGTAGCGTTCTTGCAGTACCGGCTATCCTGTTCAATCAGACTGCAATAGAAGAAAGGGGCGGTGTGGAGGTGTCGGGGTGTAGGGTTGTTGTCAGGGTGGCGGGTGTAGGTGTGATGGGAGACGTTGCATAGTGATCGTGCGTCTGTGTTAGGGCATTACTGGACAATGCCGAGATTTGCGTCCAATTTCCAACTCCGCCTCCACACGTGGCAAAGTCCCACTACGGAGAAACAAGCCTAGCCCAGCAACCTCCTATATCTGCACGGTAAAAGAAAGCAACTATCCTAAAGTGCCTGTCACACCTTACCGGATTGAGCAACGGACATAACCGGACAAAGAATTTTCTAGTCCAGTGGTGTTCTGAATCAAAATGTACCAAAATGTGTCGAAATGTTGCGCTATCGGGTCAAAGGCCCACCGGACGAAACGAACGCTAAACGGACAAGGAACGTACATTAAGGAATCGTCACCGGACTATAACCAGACGATAACTGAATGACAACCGAATGTCAAATGGATGGACCAAACATCAACCGGACACATTCTGGACTGTTCACGGACGCGCCGAAAAAAACGACGAACCGAATTCCCCCAACACCGTCAACGGACTATTCAAGAAGCAAACCAGAGACTAATGGATGCGTACCGGACATGAACCGGACAAAACGAACTAAACGGACTTAAACCGAACACCAACAGTACACGTCAATCCGGCGGTGTCAGGTACAAGTTTTGTCCATGTTCAAAACTTGCCACCATCCACACCGGACACCACCGGACAGAGAACGGAAATGCTGGATGCCTACTGTATATAAACCGGACATTGACATAATTCACCGGACAGTGTCTGTTTTCTATCCGGTTCCTCAATCCGGTATGGTGTGACTGAGCCTTAAGCATTTGTCAGTTTCATCATGTAGGTATATATTTTTTGTATTTATATATTAATATCTTATTTTATTACAGTCATTGATTAAAGCTGTATAGTTCAATGAGAACATTAACTTTTCAAAACAAAAGCAATTAACCAGATTTGATTTCAGATGTCTAGCTTAGATACTGATGCACTTCTCAAACATTTGTCGGCACATAGAACTATTAGAAGGAAATACTGAGGCATTTTAATGGAACATGTTACTGCAGAAACCTATGGTGTCAGAGTTTTGACACGCTTGCTCAAATTAATTTTGCATGTTTGTACTTTAAATATCTGAAAAATTAGCCATTTAATATTGAAGTTACTTCAACCTAAAGTAAGGTAGATTATAACAATCAACCTAATATATTTATCTCAGAAAATGACAGAAACTCAAAACAATCGGACTATGCAACTTTAAATAGAGAAAATTGGAACTGTGAAAACTTGATGACAGATTCAGATTTTCGAAACCAACACACCTACCTAGATTTTATCTTACATTTCAAACTTAAATACTGGTGCACTCATTGAATATTTATTGCTACATAGAAGTTATGCTAAGTCAATTTAACTGAACCTGTCAATGCTGAAAGCTACCATGTCCAGCATTTCGACATGTATGCCAACATTAAAATGGTATAATTTTACAACAAAGATAATTGAGGATTGATAATGATTGAAGATGATTAGTAATGATGGGTGATGTTGGATGACTGATGATGGATGAGTAATGATTGGTCTGTTGGTTGTTGGAGTTTTAGGTCCTGGCAACACCTAAGGTCATATCAGGGCGGGTACCGACTTGTGACAGTGCGCACTCATGGCGACTTTATAGTGCTGCCCCACTGGGAGACCAGGCCGCCAGCACCATAACTATATTACCCACTCAAGTCACATTATTCTGATACTGAGCTAACCAGAATCAGGGATGTGGCTGATGGGCTGAGGCTGAGACGGAGCTAACCAGTCCTTGCTCTATCCTATTAATGCCGAGCGCCAGGCTAGATAGCGACAAGTATAAATTTTGTAAGTCAGTGTTTTGATGCAGCCAGGATTCAAATTCGTGACCTTTCGCTCAGGAAACCTGCACTCATTTGATTTGGCCACCGCAGCAGGTTGTACAGAGAAGACAGAGTCACAATGTTGTTGGCCTTGGGAACGGAAGGGATGGAGTCTTGTAAAATTGTTTCATAAAATACTACAACACTAGTCATACCGGAAGATCGTCCTTTTATCCTAATCTCAGGGAGCAGTTTTATCCGCTGAGGTATACATTGACATGCATAATATTTAAAACCAAATCCACTGAGGTCGGTCCCACTGCGTCACTGGCAACAGCTGGTCCATTGTGTTACTACTAACAACCTCACCCCAACAGTAGGACTCGTATTGCTGTCAGGTGACTATCTATATCACACCAGCAGTCTGTAGCTAACAAACTCACATAATTAACCACGATGGGGTAACACTAGAATATTCCTATCAAACTGACATTTATATACTCCTTCCTTGTCTAACTCCAACTGACCATCATCATCATCATCATCATGCTGTCGGTCGCGATGCCACAAAAACTGCTTTCATTACTTGACTGCCGCTCTCCATTGTTTTGTGCGGTTGTACATTTCATGAAAGCTGCCTGCAAAAGTGTTGAAGTGCTGCTGGCTTTTGCAAGTTACCAGCGGCACTCTCTCGGGGAGCAAATAGAGGTTTTACACTGGCAAGAACATGTCAAGACAGGCGCAAAACTATTTGTCCCTGCAGTGGCTGGATGGGAGATGTTGGGAGTTCTATACATCAACCGCCCTTAATGCTGCCACAGTGACATGGTTTTCTGTTTAGGGTTTGCTCCCTTAGCCTTCGGTTCTGTCAAGAACCTGTACCACAAGGCAGTGGTTTACAACTCTGCAGGGCAGGGGTGTTAAACTGACCACGCCCTACATTAAAACTTATAACAACTTTACCAATACAGGAGAGCACGTCTGTTTACATTCGACATACCATGAAAATACTCACATTTATACATCTATTATTGATGTAATCATCTGAGATGACTGTTGCCATATTGCTGTGGAACTTGTAGGTAACAATAAGAAATCGTGCCCCCCCCCCACACCTCTGCCAATTTGGATTTCCACCACTGTGTATAACTTACAGCGTCATCAAAGGCCAGTTGCTCTCATACCATGTCTATGTGGTGTGGGAGGTTAAAAATCCCTTGGGTGGGTAAAAGTGTAGGCTCGGGCTTTCTATCGACAAACTGTCTAATGGTGAAAACAAGTCTAGTCCATAATAGGCAGGATAAATCTTCAAGAAAAAAAAAGAAGAAAAAAACCCAGTGTGCGTTATGCTGTAAATGTGTATTCAACAGCTATTGTTAGCTCACCTGATATAAATTACACTATACACCGTTTTTGTGTAAATAATCCTGAATTGAAAAATGGCTGGAAGGAAGACCATTGCTTTGGCACTGACAAAAGAAGTTATTCAGCAGAATAAGCATATTTACCCCTAAAAAAAAAACCTCCTCCACAGCACTACTGTTATCGCCAGGTATCTATACCCAAAGGGTACAAACTCCTTAGCTTAGCAAGTTAGATACCGAGGAGGTGGGTGTGCCCTTAAATTCAGTCACCACCAATATTACCGGATGCAGTGGCTGAATTCGTAAGAGTGCAGGCTTCCCATGTGGAAGGTCGCGAGTTCGAATCTTGGACCAATGACTTACAAAATTGATACTTGTCACTACGCTCGACATAAATAGGATAGGGCAAGGACTGGTTAGCTCCGTGTCAGCCTCAGCCCATCAGCCACATCCCTGATTCATCCAGCTCTGCAACCCCTGCCCAGTCTTGCCACTCACCCCTCAACCCGCTCCACACCCCGCCCTCGCCCCTCACCCCGCTCCACACCCCGCCCTCGCCACTCACCCCACTCCACGCCCCGCCCTCACCCCGCTCCACACCCTGCCCTCGCCCCTCACCCCGCTCCACACCCCGCCCTCGCCCCTCACCCCGCTCCACGCCCCGCCCTCGCCCTCACCCCGCTCCACACCCTGCCCTCGCCCCTCACCCCGCTCCACACCCTGCCCTCGCCCCTCACCCCGCTCCACACCCTGCCATCGCCCCTCACCCCGCTCCACACCCTGCCCCCGCCCCCATCTCATCACTTATCAACCCAATTCCTTCTGCCTAGGTGCACCCATCCAGCAGGTCCCGCCCACTCCTGGTACGTCACACTCACAGCCAGCATCACACACACACACCCTCCCCGACCCCCCACCCGAATCGGGAGAGCGCGGGCCTCGGGTGCGGAAGGTAGGAAGTTTGGTTCCCGGTCGAGTCAAACCAATGACTTATAAAATTGATACTTGTCGCTTCCTAGCCTGGCGCTCAGCATTAATAGGATAGGGCAAGAACTGGTTAGCTCAGTGTCAGGATAATGTGACTGAGTAGGATCTCAGGTCATGGTACCAGCAGCCTGATTTCCCAGTGGGGAAGCACTATAAAGTCACCATGAGCGTGCACTGTCACAAGTCGGTCCTGATATAATCTTAGATGTTGCCAGAACGTAAAACTCCACCCCCTCCCCCATACAAACACTTCCCTCCGATACCAGAGATTCTCCTGTTCGATAAGTCACATATCTATGTTGGGGATGTGAATTTTGTTGTTTGCTGATTTCAAAAAATATATTTATATACTTTTTTGTCGTGTTTTTGTATTCGTCAGAAAATGTCATTCGTCAACGCCGAGGCCGGGGGTGGGTGGAAGGCCGGGGTTTGAGGGGGGGGGGGGGGGGGGGGGGGGGGGGGGGAATGGCGAGGGAATGGTGGCGGGCCGGGGGCGGGGCCAGGAGTGTGGGGTGGGAGGAGGATGCGAACGGGGTCGGAGCCGGTTGTAGCAGGAAATCGCAAACCCTGTAAAATCGCAAACCCCCACTTGTGATTTCTAGGAAATCGCAAACCCCCATGCCATATATGGGCATGGGGGGTTTGCGATTTCCTAGGAAATCGCATATCCCCCCTGGAGATCGCAAACCCCCCATTCGGCGGCGGCGGCGATTTGTTTACTTTACGTTCGTCGAATTTAGGGTTAAATTGGTCAAATTTCACTTATTTGGTTACCAATTTAACCCTAAATTTGAAGCGTTATTAAGGCTACCGCCGCATTGGCGGCGATATTACTAGTTATATTTTCGAATCGACGAACGTAAAGTTTACATTACGTTCGCCGATTACGGGCCGTTTTAACGGCGCCGTTTAGTAATGCTGCAATCCTGCAGCCAGTGACCGCCAGGTCACGAACCCCCCAATAATAATAGTTCGCCGATTAATATCGCCGCCAATGCGGCGGTAGCCTTAATACACGCTTCGATTTTAGGGTTAATTTAATGAAATTTCACGATTTGAGTATATAATTCTGTTAAATATGGTCGCATTGAATAGATTTGGCCCGAATCGGTCCCAAAACATAGGGGGGTTTGCGATTTCCAGGGGGGTTTGTGATTTCCCAGTAAATCGCAAACCCCGGGGTGTGCAATTTCCAGGGGTTTGCGATTTACTGCCACACCGGTGTCACAGTTTCAGTTCACAGCAGTTGAAGTTCCCACAAAAGCATCTGCGCATGCGTCAAAGCATTGTCTGCACATGTGTCAACATTACCCCGATTTAAACCATTGCCGATCACCGCAAATCGCTGTCACTATAGTATCAGTGTGAGTAACCTTATAAATTTAATATAATCTTTTCGGTAAACATGTTTTCTATATGTGTACCAAGCGATTTGTTTCTAGGTGGTGTGGTTTTAGAGATATTTCACTTTTTCTGCATGAAGATTGCTCACGAACATTGACAATGCGTTGAGTTTGGCGGTATGCTCAATGCAAAACATTATTCAAAATTAATAGAAATCCAGAACCCTAACCATATCAATTTAATATAATCGTGTTGGTAAACATATTTTCTCTGTGTGCACCAAGCGATTTGTTTCTAGGTGGTATAGTTTTAGAGATATTTCACTTTTTATGTGTGAAGATTGCTCACGACCATTGACAATGCGCAGACGATGCCGTTAGATGTTGACGCATGCGCAGAAGCAATTGTGGGAACTTCAACTGCTGGGAACTTCAACTGCGACACCGGGGCCAGGGCGGGGGTGAGGGGAAGGGGAGTGACGGGCGGGACCGGGACTGGGGGGCGGGGAGGAGCTTCGGAGGCAGGGGCCCGGCACAGGGCACTGTTCGCGTAGGAACGGTCGGCACCGTTAGGCCCGGTGTAGGACGTTCAAAACACTACGCCGTTCAAAACACTACGGTAGTGTTTTGAACCTACGTTCAAAACACGACGGTAGTGTTTTGAACTTAGGTTCAAAACACTACTGTTAAGTTCAAAACACTATCACTACGTACGTTCAAAACACTACCCAAGTTCAAAACACTAGCTGACCCTGCTGCGGCGTTTGAAGCACGTATTAGTAGTATACGCTGATAGTGCTGCGGCGTTTGAAGCACGTATTAGTAGTATACGCTGATACTGTGATAGCGCTGCGGCGTGTGCACCACGAACGTCAAACGTCATCCCTCCCTCCCTCCCTGTGTGTGTGTCTCTGTGTCTATGTGTGTGTCTGTGTCTGTGTGTCTGTGTGTGTGTGTCTCTGTGTCTCCGTGTGTGTCTCTGTGTGGGTGTCTGTGTGTGTGTGTGTGTCTCTGTGTGTGTCTGTGTGTGTGTCTCTGTGTCTTTGTGTGTGTCTCTGTGTATGTGTGTGTGTCTATGTGTATGTGTGTCTCTATGTTTCTGTGTGTGTGTCTGTGTGTATGCGTCTCTGTCTGTATGTGTGTCTCTGTGTCTATGTGTGTGTCTCTGTGTGTGTCTGCGTGTGTTTCTGTGTGTGTGTCTCTGTGTCTCTATGTGTGTGTCTGTGTGTGTCTGTGTGTGTGTGTGTCTCTGTGTCTGTGTGTGTGTCTCCATGTCTCTGTGTGTGTCTCTTTGTCTGTGTGTGTCTGTGTGTGTCTCTGTGTGTGTCTCTGTATGTGTGTCTGGGTGAGTCTGTGTCTCTGTGTGGTCTCTGTGTGGTCTATGTGTCTGTGTGTGTCTGTGTGTGTATCTCTGTGTGTGTGTCTCTGTCTGTGTGTGTGTCTGTGTCTTTGTGTGTGTCTTTGTGTGTCTCTGTGTATGTGTGTGTGTCTATGTGTGTGTGTCACTGTGTCTTTGTCTGTGTGTGTGTCTCTGTGTCTGTGTGTGTGTCTCTGTGTCTTTGTGTGTCTGTGTGTGTGTGTCTCTGTGTCTGTGTGTGTGTCACTGTGTATTTGTGTCTCTGTGTCTGTGTGTGTGTCTGTGTGTGTCTCTGTGTCTATGTGTGTGTCTCTGTGTGTCTGTCTGTGTCTCTGTGTCTGTGTGTGTGTTTTTGTGTGTGTTTCTGTGTCTGTATGTGTCTCTGTTTCTCTGTGTGTGTCTCTGTGTCTGTGTGTGTGTCTCTCTCTGTGTCTCTGTGTGGGAGGGAGGGAGAGAGGGAGAGAGAGAGGGAGGGAGGGAGGCAGGGACGGGGGGATGGAGGGAGGGAGGGAGAGTGTCTGCATGTGTGTCATGCTCTCAGAGACACACACACAGACACATACACACACAGAGACACAGAGTCAGACACACACACAGACACACACAGAGACACACACAAAGACACACACAGAGACACACACAGAGACACACACAGAGACACAGAGACACACACACAGACACAGAGACACACACAGAGACAAAGAGACACACACACAGACACAGAGACACACACAGAGACACACACACAGACACACACACAGACACAGAGACAAAGTCCCATGAGTGTGCACTGTCACAAGTCGATACCCTTCCTGATATGACCTTAGATGATGCTAGGACGTTAAACAACATCCAGCAACCGGCTGACCCACATTACTACATACTGCTCCACCCTAAGAAAATAGAGTAGTGTTTTGAACTTAAAGGTAGTGTTTTGAACTTAAGGATAGTGTTTTGAGCGTGGCCACAGTAGTGTTTTGAACTTACCATCAACCAGGTTAAAAACACTACCGTAGTGTTTTGAACCTAGGTTGAAAACACTACCGTAGTGTTTTTGTGGGGTAGTGTTTTGAACTTACTACACCGGCGCCCAACGAGCCGAACGCCGTCCCCGATCGACCAAGCGACTCCTCCCCTGGCGGCCGTCACCCAAGGCGACAAGCTATTTCTGGGGGCCGCCTGAGTGGCCGCCGATGACGTTCCTTATGTCCGGTTCCACGAATCGCCACCAGGGGAGTCGATGGCGCTGTAATCGGCTCGCTGAGGACGGTGTCATTAGGAGCAGGGTGTGGGCGTACAGAGCGTGGGCAATGATAGCATCGGATTGGTTGTTTTTCTGGGTGGTGGGGGGGGGGGGGGGGGGTGCGGCCTATCATCAACATCTGAGGTTATGTATCAAGGGCAGGTTATACCATAGACATTTTTTTTTTTTAAGGGGGGGAGGGGGCGCACCAACGTCACGTTTCCCCCGCCTATCGCTCACTTTACCTACGTTTATATAAGATAATATTTATTTTTATTGGGGCTTTATATGCTAGCAACATCCAAATTCATATCAGGATTCAAACTCCCGACCGAATATTATATCATGATGGTAATCAGGCCACGAGGGCCAGCCGCTACTTTGTATTGCGACTGTGCTGCTCTATTGGTTTTATCTGTATTTCTATTTAGCTTAATACAACAACCAAACTTCCAGTTTTTGTTGCTTAAGGCTTTTATTTATTTTGTGTATGTGCCTCTCTAGCCCATTTACATGCTAGGCACCCTGCCGATGCATTCTCAGATACCAGTGTTACATGCATTATTTATATACAGTGTTGCATACAGTGTTCTACTCGGTGTGGCCCTGGGCTCAAATGTTTGGGATCAAGTTTGTGGGCTCGATTGCCCGTATTGGCCTGTTGTAGAAGCATCTGAAAGTTCCCTCGCTTGCCCACCCCACGGCTGTGAGTATGGTAGCGATTGGGACTTGTTTCCTGAGAACAACAAACAAACAAACAAACCCGTCCTGATATGACCTTAGATGTTGCTAGGACGTAAAACAACAACAAACAAACAATGTTTCCTGAGCGTGGCACTGGTTGAGGCATGCCTGCAGGAGTATGGGGTGAACTGTTGCATGTCGATCCCCGACTCTGCCATTGTCATTTGCACGTACCTGGAAAGGAGTTCCTGTGATGCCGCCACGTGGGGGCTCCTCATGGTTGCAAACACAGGGGAGTCTGCCCCTTTTAGTTCTGCCCCCCCCCCCCAGGTATTCCTGTAAGTGTCCATACACGCAGAGTTCTCGCACTTCATGCTCCTGAAATGTCAGTATTAGCAGGTTTTTTACCGGGTCATTCGACTTGAGCTTAGTGGAATACCACAAGGTGCAGCTGTTCTCTGCCCATCGAATGTTCCCGCGCTTCATTTGTCCTAGCGCTTGCAGTCTCTGGCCAGTTGCCAGTAGGAACAGGCCTGCTGTTCGCTTGTTCAGCTTCTCAGTAGCTGTGTGGGCCCCCATGCCCTTAGGTGAGACAGCAGCTGGGCAGGGTCCCACACCGCCTCGTATTTCGGGATCCCTGGCTTTAGGTTCCCTATGCCTTTCAGCAGTCTCCCCACCAGTGGGTGCTCCCCAAACGGTTTACCTCCGATTGTTACGAACGCTGATAGTAGTGAATGTACCGTATTGATTGTTGTTCTGGCGGCCCCCTCGGTGAAGAGCTTTTCCAAGTATGCTATGACCTCATTCAAGGTGTTTTTTTTGCGTTAATCCTGATCGTCTCACAGTGGGCGACCCATGTCCTTAACACCAGCATGTACTGTTATCTGGTTTCTCTGCCCAGAAACAGAATGATTTTTATTTATTCCACCTCATGGTGTTATTGTTAAACTGCAAATAATATTTATATTATTAAAGAAAACATTTGCAGATTTTATATTTAGGTGATCAGAGAAATGATCTGGTGTTTGTGTTCTAGTAAATTACCCCTTAATAATGGGTGACGCATGGGTGTGAGGAGGGGCATGTGTGGGGCTGCTTTTGACAAGCAGGACCCCCTGTACCCGCGCCCCCCTCACACACACACTGCCCCCCCCCCCTCCCCACTGATTATGTGTCAGGGGTGGCCATCACACGTGTTCCCGTTGCTCTGCCGTAGTGCTTTGACTCTCCACACACACACACACACACACACCCTCCTACCAGCGTGGGTGTTGGGTAGTTGTTGGCTTCCAGGCTAAGATGTGTGTATGTGTGTGCATGTTGTGTGCGCGCATGTGTGCATGCATTGATGTATGTATGTATGCTTGTATGAATGTGTATGTTATGCAATTACATTCACCCCACCCCCATCATTCACCACCAAATGGGCCTAACCAATATTGTAATTAAATTAAATATCACTTCCTACATGTGTGTTCTTCAACACCCTCATCTGTGCTAACTTCGGTCACCCACACCCTGTCTTAATTAGTAACCATGGTAACCCCCCTCCCACCCTTGCTCACCAGCACATGCCACACTGACCACTGTGTGTTGGGGGCAGCAGTTGCCACATATAAGGGGTATTTTCCTAGAACACAATCACCAGATCATCTGGCTGATGACCTAAATATAAAACGAGCAGATGCTTTCTTTAATGATATAAATATTATTTGTCAGTTGAACAAAACCACCATAATATGAGATATAATACATGGAGATCCTTCTGTTTTAATGTAAATTCAAACCTTAATTACTTTTAAATGAAACACCAAATTACTTTTAAATGAAACACCAAATGTGGTTGATAGTAATTTAATTGGTGCAACAGGTTTGTCTCTTTCTATTAATATAAATATGTATTGCCAGTTCATGCATGTTCACTGTATATAAGTGATAACACATTTTCCTATAGTAAAGCCTACCAATTAACGTACTGAAATACATCAACGGTAGTGATTGTACCAACAGACTCTCATTTCAGGTGTTTCCCCAACCTGGTCTGGTCACTTGGTTTTAGGACGTTTTCCTTACTTGAGCAGGGTAGGACAATAGCTTTCTTTCCCACTTGTCAATAAGGCAAGTGACTGAATTTTCTAATTGCCTGAGTGGCAAAACTTGCCCAAGCCCAAGTCAGCCAATTGAAACTGAAATCTGCTATGGCAGATCAGAAAAATAATGACTTGCCCGTTCAGGCAGGTCACCGAGAACTTCCCCTGCCCAACTGAATAAACTAGGTGTCCCAGGCAACCGGGCAGTCCTTAGTGTCCTACCCTGCTTGAGTATTCGCTGTGTCTGAGCAACATATTCATTTTGTACAAAAATTTATTGTAATTCATTTAGAATTACTACATATTGAACCAGAAGTGGTGGCTCAATCAGTAAAGCACATGCTTCCTGTGCAGAAGGTCGGGAGTTCAAATCCCAGCCGAGTCAAACCAATGACATACAAAATGTTAGATAAAAGATTCACCCGGTACTTGTAGTACACGGGTGAAGGACAACGTGGTGTAAATACGGGCGAAAATAGGTTTAGTATGGAACATGAAGTAGAAACTGTGGCTCCAGTATCAAATAGCTATCCATATAGGCACAGAGTTGGTGAAATGGGAGAGAATGCAAAAAGACAAGATGGCGGCTGCAGAGCGTCGTCGATTTCACTTTTAAATCTTATTAAACTAGATATTATATTATATTTTTCAACTCAAAGGTAGCGGGCTATCAATAAGACATATGTAAAGAATAAATGTTGCTTCTTAGATTGTGAAATTAGGCTCTCAATTCATTGACCCGTTTTTTCGACAGCTTTTACATAGGGTTGGTTTGCACCCCTACTGCAGCAGTACGGGGTGAATCTTGTATCTAACAAAATGTATGCTTGTCATTAGCTAGCATGGTGCTTGGCATTACTAGCTGAAGGCAATGGCTGGTTAGCTAAGAATCAGGATAATGTGACTGTCTGGGATATTGGGTCATGGTACCGACGGTCTAGTCTCCCAGTGGGGCAGCACTATGAAGTCGCCATGAGTGTGCACTGGCACAAGTCGGTACCCATCCTGACATGATATTATATGTTGCCAGGATGTAAAACTCCAACAACCAACCAATAATGCAGCAGATATTTGCTGACAGGGCACAACGCATGTGAAAGTGGGAGTGGGGAGAAGACAGCTCCATTTCTACCACAGGCGGCCGCCATCAGGGCATGTTGTTGGTCCTAGGTGACCAGCTGACGCGGACATGAGGTTATGTAAACGGAAAAGCAATATTTTTTTTTGTTGTTGAAGATTTATACTGCCTATCATGGATAAGCCTGAATAAGCTTGTTTTCACCATTAGACAGTTTGTCGATAGAAAGCCCGAGCCTACACTTTTACCGACCCAAGGGATTTTTAACCTCCCACACCACATAGACATGGTATGAGAGCAACTGGCCTTTGATGACGCTGTAAGTTATACACAGCGGTGGAAATCCAAATTGGCAGAGGTGGGGGGCACAGGGAATCGAACCACTGACCTTCACATTAGGAGTCCGACCTAGAAAAAAGTCAGACGCTCTAACGACTCCGCCACAGAGAACACCACATGAAGCGAACAACAGATTAACGGTGTCGACGATATAGGGTATGCACTGACGTCACGCTAAACGGAAGTGCGGCCATTGTGGAGATACAGCACAATAACAAACCCAACCTGATCAATGCATTGTCAATGGTCATGAGCAATCTTCATACAGAAAAAGTGAAATATCTCTAAAACCACACCACCTAGAAACAAATCGCTTGGTACACACATAGAAAACATTTTTACCAAAAAGATTATATTAAATTGATATGGTTAGAGTTCTGGATTTCTATTAATTTTGAATAAAACTAAGGTTTTGCACCACGCGTATGGGCAAACTCAAGGCATTGTCAATGGTCGTGAGCAATTTTCATACAGAAAAAGTGAAATATCTTTAAAACCACACCACCTAGAAACAAATCGTGTGGTAGACATGTAGAAAACATGTTTATCAAAAAGATTATATTAAATTGATAGGGTTAGGGTTCTGGATTTCTATTGATTTTGAATAAAACTAATGTTTTGCACTGCGTGTACCGGCAAACTCAATGCATTGCCAATGGTCGTGAGCAATCTTCATACAGAAAAAGTGAAATATCTCTAAAACCACACCACCTAGAAACAAATCGCTTGGTACACATATAGAAAACATATTCAACGAATAGATTATATTAAATTTATAAGGTTAGGGTTCTGGATTTCTATTAATTTTGAATGAAATAGACATTTTGCACTGCGCATACCGGCAAACTCTATGGGTTGTTTATTGGTTGATATCGCCACAATGGCCGCGCATCCGGTTGATGACGTCACGTGAATACCTTATATAGGCAGTACAAAGAATACATGACATAGGCAGCTGGGCATCTACAGTAAAACCTCTCTAAATCGACCGACCATGGGGCCGACTTTAAATGGTCCATTTGGGGATGTGGTCGGTTTAGGGATTTTTCTTTATCGTTACAATGGTGTTGTATGGGCGATCGTAAGGGACCCAAATAAAGTGATCGATATAGGGGAGTGGTCGATCTGTGGAGGTGGTCTCTTAGAGAGGTTTTACTGTATTATAAATGGTCATCGAGGCTGGAAGCCTGGCATGACGAGTCGATGACTGAATTGTATTGGTTGGTTGGTTGTTGGAGTTTTGTCCTGGCAACATCTAAGGTCATATCAGGATGAGTACCGACTTGTGACAGTATGTACGCACTCATGGCGACTTTATAGTGCTACCCCACTGGGAAATCAGGCTGCCGGCACCATGACCCGATATCCCACTCAGTCACATTTTCATGACACTGAGCTAACCAGTCCTAGGCCCCCTCTCCTATTAATGCTAAACGCCAAGCTAGGAAGCGACATGTATCAATTTTGGTTTGACTCGACCCGGAACCGACCTCCCGATCTCCCACACGCGACGCCTGCGCTCTAGTGCAATGGAAGGAAGTGTCGCTTGGTTCGCTGTCCGGAGGAGTGCATTGTGGGGGCCCAGGACGGAGGGAGGGGGCAGTGAAAGGAGAGCTGTGATTGGCGAGCCATGGGGACGACGAGGAGGGAGGTGTTAGTGGCGTGCCCCCCAACCCCCCCAACCCCCACCCCCACCCCCACCCCACCCTGCCCCTTTGGGGGGAGGGGAGGGGGCATGTGGACGCTTGCTGTTGTTTCCGCAATGACCATGAATGAACATCCCCCACTCATTCATCACCATGAATTGTTTGTTTGTTTGGTGTTTTACGTCCTAGCAACATCTAAGTGATGGATAGCAACTTGCGACAATGCGCACTCAGGGTGACTTTATAGTGCTGCCCCCCCCCCCTGGGAGACCAGGCTGCCGGCACCATGACCCGCTATCCCACACAGTCACATTATCCTGATACTGTGCTAACCAGTTTATATAGCTTTACATATGCTTGCATATTTATATATGTTTACAGAGTGTGACGCGAGGGGGCGCCCGCCCGGCAATACCCGACAGCTGGGAGGGGGGGGGGCGCTCCAACAATGCGCCTGAGGAAATATAGGATGTTCATGTTACCCTTGCATTTATACTCGCATAATTCATTATACATAACATATATATGTTTATATATGTGTTTATATATATCTGTGCACACACACATATATATATAGCAAGGTCACCAAGAATTCAGATTCAGCTATTTTATCCCAGTCAGCAGTTACATAAAAAATAATTACATAAATCATTAATGTAAATTTCGATCAAACTATTTACTAGGGTTAACTATATTTTTGCTTGTTAATATGCATGCCACTTTACTTCGACCCCGCCCCCCCCCCCACACACACACAAAATCCATCCAAGTGCAGAGGATTCAGTATTTTGATAAAATATCGGTTTTATTACAAAGACATATTATTACCAAACTGAGAGGACACTGGTGATATTAAATAACATTCCAATACTGTTCTGCATTAGATATTCTGCAAGACTCGATTCATTAAGCATTCAAATTAAGTATAGTTGATAAACATTTGAAAGCAAATGTATATAAATTGGTCAAATTAAACTTTGGCGATAGATGTTATACTTTTATTAATGCAACATTATTTTTAAATGAGCAAATCATTTTGAACAGGTATGGTACTGGTAATACCAGCAGATGTGGAACTTATATATATATATATATATTTATATAATGCGTTATACATCATATATATATCAGTTATACTAGTAAAAGCATAGAAGCTAAGTTATACCTGGTTATATTGTATCGCGATATATACACATATAACTATGTATATATGTATAAATACACATATGCATATGTGTATACATATATAGGCCTACACCAACATAGTTTCATTCACCATCATTTCATAATAACATCATTGAGAAAGAAATATATATAGATATATCATAATATTAAGAATTGTGAATCTCATTCAGGTGGAACAACAACGAGCAGTTGAACAAGAATACAAGAAAATGATAATGCATTATCTCCGCGATCCTTATCAATAGATTTGACTGAGACTTGAGCATTTGGATATAGCTCTGGACATTTTCACTTCGTGTTGTTTCAGTTAAAGTCATGGTTTCCAGGAACATAACCACGACGTTAATGGGAAAGTTGGTGTATATATTTATAAATAGGGTACAGATTTGTAAGACTATTCTCTCACGAAGTATACCTGGTGATTATGGCTGAGTCATAACGTACATAATATAAATACCTCAAAATACAACATTTAGTTGTTACTAAATTAATAGAAAATCATTCAAGTAAAGAATACTTACTAATTTTTAAATATTCATGTTGCTAATCTATTATAAGTACATATCTATTAACATGACAAGGTATTATTATACAAATGACACATTTGTCAATGGTTACCTGATTCAAACAAATATAAGCAAAGTACATACGACATTAATAAATTGATCATTAACGGCCCTGTCAGACCTTGCTGGACTGGGGAACCGGACGAGAACCAGACACTGTCCGGTTGTGTATGGCGATGTTCGGGTACTGTCCGGTAACCATCCGGCAGTGTCCGGTACAAGTTTTGAACGTGCACAAAACTTCTACCGGACACCACCGGACTGAGGTGTCCGGTTGGTGTCCGGTTTGTCCGGTACCCATCTGGTACCCATCCGTACATGTCCATTACCCATCTGTTCGTGTCCGGTACATATCCAGTACCCATCCGTTACGTGTCCGGTTCTAATCCGGTTCTCATCCGGTACATGTACGGTACATGTATGGTACATGTACGGTACTTATCCGGTTGTCCGGTGGCAATTAACCCAATTTTACTCTCCATTTTGATACATTTCGATAGATTTCTTCACCGGACAACACCAGACAAGAAAATTCTTTGTCCAGTCGTCTCCGGTGCTCAGTCCGGTGAGGTGTGACAATGACTTAAGTTATGTAAATCGATTTTTGTTTCACCACCGACGAAATTCAAGTTGCAGAGTCCGATTTAAAAAAAATAATTCTGCCATATTTGTTAAAGATAGATATGTTAGGGTGATTGGAATAATCTCATTTACCCTAGTTCGAAATACCTTTTATTTTGAAGGGTTATCTTTAGATATATTTAAAGTGAAAACATACAAAATTAATTTTGGCGTGCACACTGAAATGCTGTGTTTAGCTACTATTAAGTGTAGCAGTGTAGCACAGGAGCACCAAACTGCAACGCATGTTTCATGAGTTTTTAGTTTAGAAAATTTGATGTTTTTATCGGACTGTGCAGCTTAAAACCTCTGATGCTTAAATACAAAATATCCAGGGCGGTTAAAAAAGAAATTCGAATGAATGCATCATGTTGGCAAAAATATGTGTTATTAAAGACCATGAATTTAAATTAAATACTATTTCGGTGGTAATATTCTCTTTGCCTTTGATTGTTTACAGTGCAAATTAGGACTCTTTAGCTATCTATTTACGTCACTACAGTTCATTTCTGTTGTATATTATAATATCCCTATATTATCACCAATGGACCAGTGTTGCCTGGTTTAGTTCCATAAGTCCTCACTAGCCTCGCTTTAGCTGGCATAGGGGGCACCACTTAGCAGAAGTTTCAAAAGTCCTCACTAGGGGGAACTAGTGGTATCTGACATTCGCCTCGCTTTGGCTAGCACAGGGGGGTCCACTTAGCAAAAGTTCCGTAAGTCCTCACTAGGTGGAACTAGTGGTATCTGACATTCGCCTCGCTTTGGCTAGCACAGGGGGGCCCACTTAGTAAAAGTTCTGTAAGTCCTCACTAGGTGGAACTAGTGGTATCTGACATTCGCCTCGCTTTGGTTGGCACAGGGGGGCCCACTTAGCAAAGGTTTCGTAAGTCCTCACTAGGTGGAACTAGTGGTATCTGACATCCGCCTCGCTTTGGTTGGCACAGGGGGCCCACTTAGCAAAAGTTCCGTAAGTCCTCACTAGGTGAAACTAGTGGTATCTGACATTCGCCTCGCTTTGGCTAGCACAGGGGGGGCCCACTTAGTAAAAGTTCTGTAAGTCCTCATTAGGTGGAACTGGTGGCATCTGACATTCGCCTCGCTTTGGTTGGCATAGGGGGCGCCACTTAGCACTCAAGTGGTGGCCGCCTCCCCATCAGTTGTTAGATTTTTGCTTTTAATAATCAAAAATGATAGGAAGGTGGTAAATTGTAGTTGTCTTCTGTTGATCAACTACCAAGTCTAAAAATACTCATCACACATTGGCAGAACAGTAAATCCTCTCTAACTGACCACCTCCACAGATCGACCACTCCCCTATATCGGTCCCTTTATTTGGGTCTCAAACGATTGCCCATACAATACCATTGTAACGGTTTTTTAAAACTCCCTAAAGCGACCACCTCCCTAAATCGACCACCTCCCTACATCGACCATTTAAAGTCGGTCCCACGGTCGGTTGATTTAGAGAGGTTTTACTGTACATTGAAGAGAAACTGCGCGAAATGTCACTCGTTGCTTTCCACGCTGTGTGAATCAGGTAATTTATTGAAGTTGCCAATTTACTAATTCTAACACCAATTTGCCACTGGATATGCATAACAATTAACACCGATTTCACCACTTAATTAACTGTGCAATACAATATGTGCATGTGCAATGTACATCTTACTAGAAATCATAGCTTAAGCTAAAGCAGACATATTGCTTTTTGCGCGCTTCAAGACGCATTCTATAAACTTCACTAATTAATGTCATACTTGGGTCATCTTATGTGAATGAGCTTTAAAGATTTTGTCACGTGATTTTACTGTGTTTTCCGTACAGGAATATCCGATGAAGTTTGATCAAATATTCACATTCCATACAGATCAACTGTATTGCACTTATAATGGGTTATTTACGATAAAATCCAGTAGACGACGGCTGATTTGTCGAGGGCTTTGCCATAGTTCTGTGATGTCAGTCAGAGAAGGGAGAGGTCGATTGACGTAGGTTATAAGGTATACTAAAAAAAACTTCAAATTTACTTGGAAGTTGCATAGTCCGATGGTTTTGAATTTCTGCCATTTTTATGAAATAAATATATACAATTGATCGTTATAACCTACTTTACTCTCACATAGAGTAACTCTTATTTTAAATGGCTAACCTCGGAGATATTTCAAGTGCAAACATGGACAATTAATTTTGGCAATCACACCAAAACTGACACCATAGGTTTATGCAGTAACAGGTTCTATTAAATTAACACAGTATTCCCTTTTATGTGGCAACAAATACTTAATAAGTGCATTAGTCAGATATGTAGAATCAAATCTAGATAACTATTTTGGTTTTGAAATGTTGATGCTTCTTTGCAGTAGAGTTTGCACCCTATAAGTATGTAAGCATTCCCTGCTGTATGTCACTCGAACAGCTAGGGAGGGCCTTTAGCCCTGAATGACACTAAAGCTCCAGTCACACCTCACCGCATTGAGGAACCGGATACAAACCGGACACTGTCTGGTGAAATACGGCAATGTCCGGTTGATATACAGTAGGCATCCAGCATGTCCGTTCTATCTCCGGTGGTCTCCGGCGGTGTCCGGTACAAGTTTTGAACATGCACAAAACCTGTACCGGACACCGCCGGACTGACGTGTACGGTTGGTGTCTGGTTTAAGTCTGTTTAGTCCGTTTTGTCTGGTTCATGTCCATTACTCATCCGTTAGGTGTCCAGTTTGTATCCTGAAGAGTTTGTTGACGGTGCTGCGGGAATTCGGTCCGTCGGTTTTTGGCGCATTCGTGAACAGTCCAGTAGGTGTCCAGTCCATCTGTTAGACATTCGGTTGTCGTCCGGTGGCTATTCATTAATGTATGTTCCTCATCCGTTTAGCTTCGTTTCGTCCAGTACATTTTGGTACATTTTGGTACATTTTGATACCGAACACCACCAGACTAGAAATTTCTTTGTCCGGTGGTGTCCGGTACTCAGTCCCGTGAGGTGTGACTGGGCCTTAACAGCCACAGCTTGACCATGGAAACCCAAAGACCATGGTTGGGCCTTATATAATTCCCAGAGAATAGTTTCTTTCAATGTATCCACAGTACGAGTAGTCACATTTGATCAAAACAATTATTATGATCTAATATGACTAGCCATATTTTGCATAGCTTGGAACAAATTATTTTCTGGGATTTATTTAGGGTCCAACCATGGGTTGACGGTGTCTGTCGTCAAGCGGTAGCTATTAGTGTCGTTCAGCCCTAATGACGGTCCTCAATGATGTAGGTGTGAGTATATTACAGACTTGAAAAGTAGTGCAAACCCTACTATCGCTTAAAATAAATTTGAAGGTTTTTGAGTATCCCTTATAACCTATGTAACTCCACCCTTCCCTCCAGGTGTGACGTCACACAACTACTACTAATAGCCATATACTACTCCGACTCTATTGTCACTGGGCAGACCAATCCAAAGACCCTATAACACTAAGACAGCTCACTCCCTATCTCTCCCATGGTAATGTAAATTTCGCAGTGCCACCTTGTGGTGGGGTTTGATCAGCCTGGCTGCTGGTTGATGTTTCACATGTAAACACATACAATTATATCATACATGATATAGGTAAGTATGAATACACATCAATACGAAATTGCTATGAACAAATACGCATCATCATCAGCATCATCATCAGCATTGCCATCATCACATTCATATATACATTTATATATATATAATAATAAATATAGCAACTGTGTAATCAAGAGAACAGCCAGCGCACCAGGTGGTGGGTTTGATCATTTTGATTACACAGTACAGGCTGAGTGCACCGTCATAGTGTTATAGGGTCTTTGACCCATCCCAGCCTACTGGGTTCAAGCTCAAATAGCCCATTTAAAGTGTACTCTTTCAATAGATACATAAAACATTCATCTAAGGAATACGTGGCAAAACCACATGACTAAATCTTCAACCTCTATTAAGTATAACATATGACGTGAGGAGCAAGCCTCGGTTAACATGTGCTTTGCGTCACCTGCTCTGCTATGAGTACACATTGGCACATTTATGGGTCATATAGTCAACAGACATGAAAAGGAGGTAAGGATTAATAGAGTATGACACTTCTACTTCTACACAATGGACATCTTTCATCACAGCTTAACTGGTTTCAAGTTGAACTCACTTCCATTACTAGGCGTCTGCCGACTGTACCTGGTTGGATATCCCAGTATCTTACCTGGTGCAGGCTATTTATTACCTCTGGGGGAGCAGTTTCTCTCATTATCGCTCAGAGGTCAGTTTTCCATTAAAAAATACTCTATTCGGCTTATTTTATTTCTATACAGTAATACTTGGTGACTATGCAGGAATGTATAATCAAGGGCCATTAAAGTAGCATATACCGATGCTTTTGAGTTTCTGTAATTTTCTGAGATAAATATGTTAGGTTAATCGGTATAATCTACCTTACGTTAGTTTGAAGTGACGTTGATTTAAAATAACCAACTTAGTAGAGATTTGAAGGGTAAACATGGCAAATTAATTTTGGCGTGCTTGTAAAAACTCTGATCCCATAGGTGGCAGCAGTAGCAAGTTCTATTCAATTGACTTAGTTTGCCCTTGTAGGTAGCACCAAATGCTTAGCAAGTACACCAGTTTCTACGTTGGATATGCAGGTTCAAATATAGATCAATGTTTTTAATTTGGAAATGTGGTCCTTTCATTGGACTTTGCAGTTTTATTCGTTCCTTATTAGCTTATAAAATTATTATAGTCACCCGGTTCTGACTGGTGAAACCTTCTGCCCTAACACGCCAATTTTAGCAGCATTTTTGGGTATAAACAGATATATATATTTTCTTGAAGATTTATACTGCCTATCATGGATAAGTCAGAATAGACTTGTTTTCACCATTAGACAGTTAGTCGAGAGAAAGCCCGAGCCTACACTTTTATCGACCCAAGGATTTTTAACCTCCCACAACACATAGACATGGTATGAGAGCAACTGGCCTTTGTTGACGCTGTAAGTTATACACAGCGGTGGAAATCCAAATTAGCAGAGGTGGGGGCACGGGGAATCGAACCACCCTCAGATTAGGAGTCCGACCTAGAAAAAAGTCAGACACTCTAACTACTCTGCCACAGAGAACACCACAAAAGTATATATCTCTCTAAATATGCATATATATATAGTCGTCATTACAAGAGTAGTGGCTAGAATATATCTCAAGCTAAACAAAAGCATCAGCAGAGAAAAGATCGTCCCTCTCTAGGCACAATGTTGCCATCTGTTCCCCCACCCATCCATCTTGAGAGATCCTTTCTGAAACCTAACTAGAACTTACTGCTTAGTGAAGGAAGTGGCTGGGGGTAGAGGTGTGTACAGACCTGTGAACCCTCTCTATTCTTCCGTATTTATTACAGAATCGAACACTGAATACGGAAACATGGATTTGTTTGTTTCATTAAGCGTGCATTCCTTACACGCGGTATGTGGTATGCGAATGCGAATGCGAATGCGGCAAAAAATCGAAAAGCATCTAAATCAATGGGGGTGATTCCGTACACGTGGTATGCGGCATGCGAATACTGAATCGGTCCATGTAGCGATCGGTGCGGCATGCGAATGCGAATGCTGCTGCGTTTGCCATAGAGAACAGTGGTGAGGAAACCTGACACTGTGTGTGGGTGTGGGTGTGGGTGTGGGTGTGGGTGAAAGGACCCATCCCGTAAGCACGCCGCACGCCGCATGCCGCATGCCGCATACCGCGTGTAAGGAATCCTAGCTTTACGGAATCTACTCGTCAAGGCCTGCTTGCCGATAGATTTACATATTACACTGCAAATTCAAGCGTTTGTTGTATTATCTGTAATTGTTTGTTTTTCATAGTGAAAGTGTTACTAAAAGTCATTCAAGAATGCTGAAAATAGCTTTGGCAATACGGAAAGCTGCGAGATCGGTGTACACAAGTCTGTGTTACTAAAAGTCATTCGAGAATGCTGAAAATAGCTTTGACATAACGGAAAACTAAAGATCGGATGCCGTGGGGGGGGGGGGGGGGGGGGGTAGAGGGTAAAGAAAAACCGCACCTATCACTGTCAACTCATTTAAAACCGCATCTATCACTGTCAACTCATCTAAAGCTTGCCATTTTGTGCTTTCCGCTTTGGTGGCGGAACAATGTCGTGCCTCTCGCGCACACGTGACAGGATGACGTTGGTGTACTTGTGCAGCGAGCTGTCCACAATCCACGGGTACTGCGGCGGGTCCGCCCAGTGGCGGTAGTGATGTAGCAAGCCCAGCTCGGCCGGCACGTTGTTCTCCATGTAGCGATTGGCGATGAAGCGCCACACATTGTGGACCCCGACCATCGCCACCTTCAGCGGGTCGATGATGTACTTGGAGCGCACCCCCCAGGGGAACGCGTCACGCTCGCGCTTCGTCTTCAGCAGGCTCAGCAGATGGTACTTGCGCGCAGCCGGAAGTGACGTCACGTTGCCGTCGTCTGCCCAGTCGGTGCGAAAGAACGCGCACTGGAAGAGGAAGGCGCCAAATTTTCCGAAGCGCTTCTGCTTGTATTCACGCCCCAGCTTTGCGAGCATCTCCTTCCACGTGTTGTGCTGCTTCGGCACGATGATCTCGTCGAGGTCCGAGAAGACCAGGTAGCGCGATCTGTACATGTTCCGGTACAGGCAGTCGTTCAGCGCCGCCAACTGGCCGAAGTAGTGCACTTCCGATTTGCGCATGGCTGCGTGTCTTCCTCTTCCTCTTCCGCCACCGTGTGCAGGCCACGTGTCAACACCCACCGGAAGTGGCCATTGGATGACGTCAGCCAGACCCTCAGCGATGTAACTGCGCAGGTAGCGGTCGAGGTCCGGCCCAGTCGAGTAGTTGTAGAAGATGAAACGCTGCGCGCCGAACATTCGGTTCAGTTCGAGCGTCTCGACGAGTCTGCGCGCGTCGTTGTAGGCGAAGTGGAGTGGGGTCACGCAGACGCTGAAGTCGACCCGGCTCTCGCGAGACGAGTCGGCGTTCAGCACCGGAAGTAGCGTCACCGGAGCCTGGCAGCGATACTCGACGAGCGAGACGGCGACGGGCCGGCGGTCGGACCGCAGCCGGCATAGCAGCAAGTATACAGCGAACCTGCGGGGGGATGAGAGTAGGGATGACAGATTTCCACGGTTTAGCGAATTTCCGATATTTTTTATTTATTTATCGATTAAAGTTAAACAAAATTCCAAGGAAACAGGACGTATATGACAACAGTTGGGTAGTTTGAATCCATTCTTGTATGACCTTAGGTATTGCTAGAACACAAAACCCAAACAACAACAAGTTAATTATGGGCGATAATATAATCACAACAAGGACAGTTGAAACCTGACTTCCGGAATTTCCCCCGCGATTCCCTGACAGTGCCACCTAAGTCTATGGGTGAAGATCCATGTTTCGCCATCAGTGAAATAATCTCAGCTTGTCTTCCATGTTTCACCCATGATGAGAGGACCTGTAAACGCTCATGTATTAAAGACTGGAGTCTTGCTGGCAAGCAGGGACTGGCTTGTCACCAATTAACACCCTGCCCCCCCCCCCCCTCCTGGCCCTTAAAACGTGGCAGGTGTCCTATTTCAGGAGGGCACATGGTGCCTGCCGCCTCCAGTGATCCCTCGGTGATAATGTCGGCCATTTTCTACCAATCAGAACACTTAGCGAATGGCACCATGTGGTTTCCGGCCGTATTAACACTGAGTGAACAGTTGCTATGGTTACTGACGTGACAATCACTCGCTCTACCTGTTTTCTTTATTTGAACTGAAATTGTGTAGTCGGCATGGTGCGTCACCATTAGACGACATACATTTCTAAACAGCATTATTTGTATTATTGAATGTTCTTAAATATATTGAGCTAATTTATACACGGATGATTAATCAGCTAGTTCTAGGATAATTGTCCACATATATTGGCAGATGTGGCAGAGACCAGTTAGGCAGGTGAGGGGTATATAAGTATTTGGATCTAATAGATCTCTCTCTCTATATATATATATATATACATATATATGAGAACCATATAACTATATTATATGTACGAAACAAACAGCAGTTATATATACAATCTATAGCTGGTGTTTATTTCATTTATAAGTGTATGGTTCTTATATATATAGTTAGTATATTTATATACGTGTATAAATCATCGGTATGAGGTATTTCTTATTATTATTATGATCCGTTATATTATTATGATCCATTATATATATGATAACCATATACATCTATATATATGGTAACAATATACTTAGTTATATGCGAAACAAATAGCAGTATATAAGAACCACATCCTTATATACAAGACAAACATTGAAACAATAAGTATATATATACAAGACAAACAATTTATATATATATAATATAAGAACGATATACTTATAAACAAAATAAACAAGTTATATATAAGAACCACATAATTATATATGAAACAAACAACAATTATATACAGGTACCGAACCTCTTATCCAGCTTGCAAATATCTGTAATTACCAGAAAACCGTCTCTTTTTGAAACTAGATCAATATAATTTAATTATTTACTTTTAATTGTTTATTTTATATTTAAGTATATACATGTATAACCCCGTTAAACCAAACTTGAAGGGACCCTAGCAATTTGTTTGGATTAACCGATCATTGGTTTAACCGAGCTTTGACTTTGACTTGGCTTTGGCAAAAACGGGGGTGCATTATGAATGTACAAAGTATGTGGACACTAGGATTATTGTTTTTTTATGTATATACAGTTTAACCCCATTAAACCAACCTCGGTTAAATCAAGTGATCGGTTAATCCAAACTTTGTTTGGCGACCTGGCAAAATACTACCATTTATCATATAAAAAAAGTCTCAGATGACCTTAAAACCACATGAAAGTTTGGTTTAACTGTACCGGAAGTAGCCTGGGGCCGACAATTTTGTTTGGATTAACCAATACTTTGGATTAACCGACTTTGGTTTAACCAACTTTTTTATATGATAAATGGTAGTATTTTGTCGGGCCGCCGAAAAAAGTTTGGATTAACTGATCGTTTGGTTTAACCGAGCTTGGTTTAACGGGGTTGTACTGTATTTAGGCTATCTCTAGGAAAGTGAAAAATCCAGAAATCTGGCCCACTTCTGGTCCCAAGCTTGCGGGATGTTTTTTCTGGTAGTGGTACCTGTATATATGCATATAAGAACCACATATTTATATACAAAACAAACAACAAATTTAATACTATAATAATAATAAGTAATATTTCCTTACGTATCTTTGTACTCGCATAATGCATTTTATATCATAGATATATGTACTATATATGCTGTACATGCACACATGCACGGCTTCAGTCATGGGTACACCTGATTCCAGCTTCACAAGAAGTGTGATTTTACAAGCACAAGTTCAGACAGAAAAGCAAATTTGGCAGTTAGAATAAAAAACACACGTCTTGTATTAGGCAAAATAGATCGGAATGAGGGGGGGGGGGTGTGTCCATTTTGTTACAAGTCTTCTGCTCATTACAGTGTCCTTTTTCCATATTTCTCTTTTATTGTCAGTTTTATAAGCAGATAGGATGTTGTAATTAATTTAACACATAAATCCACCATGTAGATTATATCACAATCAATTTTGACTAAAAAAGCAACAACATAAAATGGGGTTGTATGGAATTCAACAAATTGTAGGACCCGAAGTTATGAGCAAACGAATTTGCCCATTGAGAGATTAATGTCTATCGAAATTCAATTTAAAGCTGATTAGTCCGATGAAAACATTACATTTTCAAAACCAAAACAATTATCTAGATTTTATTCTTCATATTTGACATAGATACTTGTGCATTTATTAAGCATTTGTTGGCACATAGAAGGGAATACTGAGGTAAATTAATAGAACCTGTTACTGCAGAGCCTATGGTGTCAGAGTTTGGAATGCTTGCCAAAATTAATTTGGCATGTTTGCAGTTCAAATTTCTCATAGCGATCAACCTAATATATTTATATAAAAAAATGTTAGAAACTCAAAAACATCGAACAATGAAACTTTAAGAAACCATTTGCTCTATAAAGTGAATTTTCAGTCGAAAGAGATTCTAATTCACACAAGTAATGTAATTAGAATACAATTGTGACAATTTTGCTTTTGATTTTTTTTGTACTTATATGTAACACTTTGTGCACCCGTGATTTAAGCCATACACACATGCATGCCGAGGCTATTCAGCCAATCAGCGCCACCTACTTCCGGTCCAGGTGTCCCTCGGGCACGACCTCCGCCTCCAGGGCGACGACTTCCGGGTGCGCCGAGTGGGCAGTCCACACTTGGCAGTAGCTGAGGTTGCCCCTGTAGGCCGGAACCATCAGCGCCACCACGCGCACGGCCGGCTGCCACATGCGGCTTTCGTAGAAGGCTGAAAACACGTGCGCCCTGCCGGCACCCAGCGTCGCCCAGCCCGCCGGGTCGCTGGTCACCGGCGGCCGGCGCACCTGGGGGCAATAATCGGAACCAGCGGCGTCGTTAATACCCCCATTGTTAATGCTGTTATTGTTGTTGTTGTTGTTGTTGTTGTTGTTGTTGTATGGAGTCTGGTTGTGGGGGCCCTTGCGTCCAGTCCGGGACTGGTTCCGGAAGCCCTCGAGCAAACCGGATGTAATGTCTGTCGCCCTGAACCGCTTCAGCTTCTTCCTCCTGCTGATGCCCTTCACGGTTCCTCCAGGGTATAATTTCACAATAGCCCTGTATCTTAGGGCATTGCCATCTTCTCGTCCTCCTCCTCCTACTCCTCCTCCACCTGCTCCTACTCCTCCTCCTGGAGTGGCCAAATTACTGCGGTGAGATTGCCTATAATATTGACCTTGACCTTGGTGGAGTGAAGGCCCTCCAGGGTGGATGTGCTGGCTGAGCCTCTCTAGGGCGGGTGACAGCATGTACAGGGTGTGGACCACTCCGTAGACAAAGATGGCCAGCAGTAGCACAAGGCCCACCAGGTGCTTGATCTTGATCCTGTGACACAGCCCCATCTAGCGGTAGTGTTTACCAACACTCGCAGATCAGCAGAATCCCATAGAGACTGCAGAGTGAGTAAGCTGCTTTGTCACAGCCTTAGTTCTCCCCACTGTCACCAGAGGGCGAGTTGGTGGTGAAGACCTTTCCCACAGAGCATGCTGTGCAGTGAACTGCTTTCCACAGGATTAGTTATCTCCACTGTCACCAGATGGCGAGTTGGTGGTGGAAATCCTCTATTAGTCCTTTTCTCAGAGGACACTGCACAGTGAGCTGCTACCTACAGTATTAGATCTCCCGACTGCCATCACAGGGCGGGTTGGTGGATGTAATCCTTTATGTGACCTTTTCCACAGAGCACATTGCACGGTGAGCTGAAACGCTCAGCAGTAGTTCTCAACTGACGTCAGAGGGCAGGTTGTTGGTGGAAATCGTCTATTTCTACACTGTGAGACAGTGTAGGGACAAATAGTTTTGCACCTGTCTGGACAATTTCTTGCTGGTGTGAGACCTCTATTTGCTCCCCGAGAGAGTGCCACTGGTAACTTGCAAAAGCCAGCAGCACTTCAACACTTTGGCAGGCAGCTTTCATGAAATGTACGACAGGTGAAAAAGCTGCATGCCTTCATGATGCGACATCTGTGTTCGATCATGATGCTCACCTGGAAGGACAAAGTGACAAATAAGGAAATACTCGAACGGGCAGGGCTGCCCTCTATGGAAGATCTTCTGATCAAAAAGAATCTCCGGTGGACTGGACACCTCATGAGGATGTCATCAGACAGGCTACCAAAGCAGATCCTCTACTCTCAACTGTCTTCTGGTTACAGAAAGAGAGGGCGCCCTCGTCTCCGGTTCAAGGATACCATCAAGAGAAACCTGAAGCTGAGAGACATTAAGATGGACTCATGGACATCACTCTCACAGCAGAGAGCTAAATGGAGAGCGACAGTCAAGTAATGAAAGCAGTCTTTGTCGCATCACGACAGACAGCATGATGAGAAAATTCTAATTCAATGAGGGATAACATAGCCATAGTGGTCAGTACAATATATTCTTTATAGAACTTTTAAAAATTATTATTACAAAAATATGTAGATTGTGGGTTGTTTGACTGCTGTGTGATCAGAAGGACAGCCTTTGTTCGACATCAATGTGAGAATCATATCTAAATTTAATCATATGGAGATGGCTGAATGAGTTGGAGCAGCTTCACATTTAGGCTCCCGCCAAGTGAAGCCCAATGACTTAAAAAATTATACTTGTCACTACCTAGCCCGGTGCTAAACATTACTGGGATAGGGCGAGGAGCAGTGGATTGAGGAAGAACAATTGTCTGTGATTGAAATTTATGCTGCTTAATCAACGAATGCCACAAAACTGAACTAAATCCAAAACTACATCAGTTGTGATGCATTTTGTTTGAATAACTTTGATTATTTATTGCTGCATTAACATTCTCCAGTATGCAAGGGGGTAGATGCATTAACCGCAAGTGTGATCAAGACGCTAGTCATGTGGCTAGAGATTAAATAAAGTTGCTTAGTCCGATGGTTTTGAATTTCGAAGAACTCCTGAGATAGGCCGTGTATAATACATTATATTGATCGTTATTATCTACTATATTTTAGTTTGGTGTTGTTGCTTTAAGTGCTAGCAACATCTAAGGTCATATAAAGATCGGTACCGACTTGTGACAGGGCACACTCATGGTGACTATATGGGGCTGCCCCACTGGAAAATCAGGCCACCAGCACCATAATCCTACACAGTCACATTATCCTGATACTGTGCTAACCAGTCCTTGTCATATCCTATTAATACAGAGCGCTAGGCTAGGTAGCGACACGTGTCAATTAGATAAGTCATCGGTTTGACTCGGCTGAGATTCGAACTCCCGACCTTCCACATGGGAAGCCTGTGCGCTATCGATTCGGTCACCGCGCCCCCTTTAGTTTGATGCAACTTTTATTTTAAATGGCAAACTTTGAAGATATTTGAAGTGAAAATATGTCAAATGAATTTTGGCTTAAGTTGTACATCAACATTCTGACAACATGGGCTTCAGCTGTAACAGGTTCTGTTAAATTTACTTAGTACCCCCTTCTCTGTGACAACAAATACTTAGTGAAGCCCAGTCACACAATGGCTTATAACCACTTGCCACCCTTTTGGAACAAAGAACCTACAGTCGCCAGCGACCTCCTTGCGACCAAAGCAACCTACGGAAATGGTCGCCAACCTCTGGTGACTATTTTGGTCACAAGGAGGTTTTTAGTGTAGTAGCTGCAATCTCATTGTGCAATGGAGGGTGATTCAGATGCCATAACCATACCATGCAGTGTAGGGTGATTCAGATGCCACAAACAGTGTAGGGTGATTGAGCTGCCACAAACATAATGGTGCAATGTAGGCTGAGTCAGATTCCACAAACAGTGTAGGGGGATTCAGATGCCACAAACAGTGTAGGGGGATTCAGATGCCACAAACAGTGTAGGGGGATTCAAATGCCGCAAACAGATGGTGCAGTGTAGGGTGATTCAGCTGCCACAAACATAATGGTGCAATGTAGGCTGAGTCAGATTCCACAAACAGATGACAGTGCAGTGTACGGTGATTCAGATGACGTAAGCCGAGTGATGTAGAGGCCAATTACGGCAGGGTTGTTGTTAGTCGGCGGGCAGTGGGCGGGTCGGGGCAGTGGGCGGGTAGAGGCAGTGGACGGGTCGGGGCAGTGGGTAGGTCGGGGCAGTGGGTGGGTCGGGGTCGGGGCAGTTGGCGGGTCGGGGCAGTTGGCGGGTCGGGTTAGTGGGCGGGTTGGGGCAGTGGGCGGGTCGGGGCAGTGGGCGGGTCGGGCAGTGGGCTGGTCAGGGTCGGGGCAGTTGGCGGGTCGAGGCAGTTGGTGGGTCGGGGCAATGGGTGGGTCAGGGCAGTGGGTGGGTCGGGGAAGTGGGTGGGTCGGGGCAGTGGGTGGGTCGGGGCAGTGGGCTGGTCAGGGCAGTGGGCGGGTCGGGGCAGTGGGCGGGTAGGGGTCGGGGCAGTTGGCGGGTCGGGGCAGTGGGTGGGTCGGGGCAGTGGGCGGGTCGGGGTCGGGGCAGTTGGCGGATCGGGGTCGGGGCAGTGGGCTGGTCAGGGCAGTGGGCGGCTCTGGGTCGGGGCAGTTGGCGGGTCAGGGCAGTGGGCGGGGCGGGGCAGTGGGCGGGTCAGGGCAGTGGGCAGGTCGGGGCAGTGGGCGGGTCGGGGTCGGGGCAGTGGGCGGGTCGGGGCGGGTGGAGACCAGTTTGACCAGGTCACCTAGTGTGTCCGGGCAGCACCAGTAGACAGTAGACTGCTGGCTGAAAGTGGCCCAGGTGGAGATGATGCGCAGCCACGGATGGCGTCTGACATGGCTACTTAATTGTGACTTATTTTCAGCGAGAATGTATTCATATTGGGTATTTATATTGGATATTTCCGAATCAAGCTTCCTAATCGTATTGGATATTCATATATTGAATATTTGTATATTGGTTATTCATATATTGGGTATTCGTATATTGGGTATTTGTATGTTGGATATTCGTATATTCTGTGTTTGTATGTTGGCTATTTGTACACTGGGTATTCGTATATTGGGTATTCATATATTGGGTATCTGCAAATTGGGTATCTGCATATTGGGTATTCACATAGTAATATTGGGCATTCCTATGTTGTAGGGTGATTCAGATGACGTAAGCCGAGTGATGTAGAGGCCAATTACGGCAGGGTTGTTGTTAGGGGTTGTTGTTAATGTTAGTCGGCGGGCAGTGGGCGGGTCGGGGCAGTGGGTGGGTCAGGGCAGTGGGTGGGTCAGGGCAGTGGGCAGCGTGGGGGTCAGGGCAGTGGGCAGGTCGTGGCAGTGGGTGGGTCAGGGTCGGGGCAGTGGCGGGTCGAGGCAGTTGGCGGGTCGGGGCAGTGGGTGGGGCAGGGAAGTGGGTGGGTCGGGGCAGTGGGTGGGTCGGGGCAGTGGGTGGGTCAGGGCAGTGGGCGGGTCGGGGCAGTTGGCGGGTCGGGGCAGTGGGTGGGTCGGGGCAGTGGGCGGGGTGGGGCAGTTGGTGGGTCGGGGCAGTGGGCGGGTCAGGGCAGTGGGCAGCTCTGGGTCGGTGCAGTTGGCGGTTCGTGGCAGTGGGAGGGTCGGGGCAGTGGGCGGGGCGGGGCAGTGGGCGGGTCAGGGCATTGGGTGGGTCAGGGCAGTGGGCAGGTCGGGGCAGTGGGTGGGTCGGGGCAGTGGGCGGGTTGGGGCAGGTGGAGACCACTTTGACCAGGTCACCTAGTGTGTCCGGGCACTCTTGAGTGTTTCTATTTGGTATTAATGTGCTATATAAATTATATTATATCAATATTATTTAATGTCCACCGTGCCCCTAGTGCTCGACCTGCTAACACTATGCCTCATCCAATCCCGCTGGGAACTACAGCGGCCTGGGCGACTTGGGTTTGCACTCAGCTATGCAAACCCACTACGAGTCGCCGGCGAGGTGGTGTGAGCACCACTATCCCCCTCACTCCCTTTGGAAATTTTGACCAAGTAATAAGCGGTAGGAAAAATTGTTGGCCAGCCAGAGGTGTCGATCTCAACCAAATATTTGCGTTTCGTTGTTATAGAGAGTAGAGCATTATACTATTGGGTATTCATATTGGGTATTCCTAAATTGGGTATTCATATTGGGTACTCCTAAATTGGGTATTCATATTGGGTATTTATATTGGGTATTAATATTGGGTATTCTTATTGGGTCTTCATATATATGTATATATTATTTGCGCACATATGTTGGTTGCAAAGCAGATAGCGGGTGGAGTGTGACAGCCAGCTGTCAGGTTTGCATACTGACAGCCAACCTTGACTACGAAGCAGGGCAGCGTGACAGCTGTCAGATTGCTGGCAACATTATGTCCACACCCCGCCACACACAGCATTTGGACCTCACACACACACACACACACACACACACACACACACACACACACACGCCCATCACTCGCCCCTATTGTTGTACACACACACCCTTTCCCCTGGGCACCTGCTCTGCACAGCAGCAAAGCCGGGAGGCAGGCAACCGACACACGACAGTGATCGCATAAGCAGTAGATTGTCGTCTGCACGGGATGTGTGTGTGCATGCTGCTACGCCCTGAGTACAAAACACACGAGTCTGTGATGCTTTACTACGTACCTACGTACACCTACGTACCTACCTCCCCGCCTCACCTCGTCCCGCTCTCGCTGCTCACCGCCCGCCTCCAGCGCCTCACCCGCCGGTCACCAGCCGACACGGGGTCCCGGGGTTCCCGGCGTGTACGCCGCTGCAATCACTCACGCGACGAGAGGGTGCGTTGACAGACAGCGCGGCCAGTGTAGCGTCACCCCGCGCTGGGCCCCGCTGGTTGGGCTGGTCCCCGTGCCTGCCATGCCCTGCGCTGGTCACCCGGTGACCGCGTTTTGGAGGGCTGCTGGGCGGGTCTCCGGGCCTGCGCTGGCTATCTCATCGGGCGGGCAGTGGGCGGGTTCCCGAGCCTGCGCTGGTTACACTTACACTACAGAGTCGCCTGGGCGCTCTTCGCTGGTTCCCGGCAGTGCTGCTGATACCCCTTGAAAACTGCCCCCCGCAACCTACACCCAGCCAGGCAATGTAGTCCCCACAATGTTGCCAGTTGAGCATCCAAAATGGCCGGCTTCACACCCCGTGTATTGGTAAGAGCACAGGCTTCGCACGTGGAAGGTCGGGAGTTTGAATTCTGGCCGAGTCAAAGCCAATGACTTACAACATTGACATTTGTCACTACCTAGCCTGGTGCTCGATATTACTAGGATAGGGCAAGGACCGGTTAGCTCAGTGTCAGGATAATGTGCCTGAGTGGGAAATCGGGTCGTTGTTCCGGTGGCCTGGACAAGATAACTTTAATAATCACAGTCATTGTCATCAAATATAATTAGTCATAGTTTGCTCTGTAGTTAAGCTGTAACTTCTTGGTTATCCATCGGTGGCGATGATGACATCAACTCATCGTTGCACTCTGCAGATTCGACCGTGCACCGCGTCCCGTCACCTAGAATCTACCAGGCATCAAATCCCATATCGGCCAATAACTGCTTACTATCACTATATCACTGTTATCAGACAGGGCAGATTGTCGGGGATTAACAATAGATACTGCCGCCACAAAGAAGCCGAGACCAGCCTCACTTCGCTGTTCATTAGTGTGTGTTTATGTCCACATGTTGGGACTCCTACTGGTATCGGGAAGATCGATATAACCAGCCGCATGTCGGCACTTGGTCGTCGGCAGCATCGGTTAATCCATACTGGGCGACGGTGCAGCAAGCAGATAGGGTACAGAGACCCTTAGGGGAGGTGTGTGTGGTGGGGGAGGGGGGAGGGAGGGGGTCAGCCAAGGTGCGGGGTGGGGGCACTACTCAGATGGAGGCTGGGAAATAACACACTGCTTCTCACTAGGGGCCATATGCATGGGGCGGTGTTAGCGAGCCCAAACTAGTTTTGCAGGGGATTTCTAGGTTAGCGGCGAAAAGTCAGTATGTATGGAGCAGTGTTACGCAAACACCGCGAGTTTAATGTTGTGTACACTAACACCACTCTGTAGGAAGTGTACGGATGGTGTTAGGTACCGATTAGGCCCAAATCCATTCAATGCTATCATATTTAACAGAATTACATACTCAAAATGTGAAATTTGATAAAATTAACCCTAAAATCGAAGCGATATTAAGCTGCCGCTATGTCGGTGGTGATATTCATACTGTCGAATCTAAACAAAACAAATCGCCGCCACCGTCGCCGCCACATCGGCGGCAATATATTAGGCCCAAATCTATTGAATGCTATCATATTTAACAGAATTACGTACTCAAAAAGTGAAATTTCATCAAATTAACCCTAAAATCGAAGCGATATTAATGCCGCCACCGCTGCATCGGCGGTGATATTGGCAAATAGCAGTGGTTGCCGGGAACAGGCTCAGAGGTATACCCCAAATCTATAAATAACTGCTAGGTTAGCTAACGCCACCATGCTTTGCACCCATACATACCCCGTGACCTTTTACCTAACACCTGCATTAGCTAACCCGGCGCCGGCCTTTAACACCGGAGCCGATAAAAAGTTGTTCATGCATATGGCCCCAGGTGTCTGGTGCATATATACATGTGTATATATATATATATATATATATATATATATCTCAATATATATATATATCTATAGCGCCGACTGACGGTTCGAATCCAGACTAGTTATCAGCGGAGCATTATGCTCCGACAGTGACCCCCTGAAATAATTAAACCCAAATGGGGGGGGGGGGGGGGGGGAGCCCCGCGTCCCCTTACACCAGTATATATGGATATATACTGTGTATATATATTATACACAGTATATGTAAAATATAATTATTATATATAATATAGAGGCGGGGTTACCTACCTTATTTATAATTTTATTTATTATTTATTTTATTATTATTTCCTCGCATATATTTGCTCCGTGGCTGCTTTTGCCTCGCTGCTACTCCGCCATTGCTGCTCGCAGGTCACTTGCTCTGCCGCCGTACCTTGCATCGCATGCATTTTTAGCTGCCTTGTATCGCATGCCTTGTTCATATTCGTCTTACCAGTCCATTTTTAACGACGAAACTACATGGAATGAACCGAATCGGGGAGGAACTAGTAAGAAGCGAAAATCCAAGCCAAAATACCAACACTCAGCTTGGAAGCTTGTTGGAAGCTTGTGGAAGCTTGTGGAACATTTGCTTGGAACCGACGTCTGTCATCCGAGTAAGCGAAGTAAATAGGTGGATGCTGATGCTTCCTATTTACTTCGAGGTATAGTTTTTGGTTTTAGGGTAGTAAATTCAGAATTTAACCAAAGTTACGAGACAAATAATAGTCATACAGCCTGTCAAATGTGACCGGGACCTGATGAGGAGAAAGTTGAAGGCCGACTCGATCAGGGTAAATATCTATTACCAATTCTACCCCCTATGTGTACACTCAATGATTGTTTGTCCTCAGGATGGGGGGGGGGTCGACTTGTGGTCGATTGTATAGAGCCTCCGTGGCCTGTCGGTTAAACTCCGCAACTAGTGAGGTAGCTCACAAATTCAATACCTAGTATTGATAGTGGTCCATTGGATGTCCTCGTCATGGGGATTTTCTCTCGTCCATGCGACTAAAAGAAGCCTATAGGGCTATACAAATACACCCAGATGACCGAACCAAACAAGGGATTTTAAATGGGCTTCAAGGGGAAAAAGCGGACATTTACATGCTTGATAATCGCCTATCCATGGCCTCGCCTCCAGCCCCTTTATCTTCACAAGAATCTCCAACTCATCGTTAGGTGTGCTAGGCGAGAGGGGGCAGATCGAGTGCATCAATTATCTTGATGACTTTGTGTCATGCTCATCATGGAGGAGTCAGCCCCCTATCAACAAAAAGTAGTAGCAATCCTACTATAGGTTGGGGTTTCTTCTGAGTTTTAGGAACTCCAGTCCACCAGCGCAGAAGATGAGATTTTTGGGGATTGAGTTGACACAGTCGGTCTAGCAATTGACTTTACGGCGATATACTAAGAAACTACTATGAGTCCTTGCCCATTTTCGCGGCCGTAAGAGAGCTAGAAAAAAGAGGAAAAGGAACTTTGAAAGATGGGTGGCTACTAGCCCATTGCGCAAAGGTTATCAGGGGTGCCCGCCCTTTTGTCGCGGAATTTATACCCTGATCGCTTCTGTACGCGAACCATTATTACTTTGCTAGCTAAGTGCAGGGATTCAGACAAGACATTGACAGGTGGGAAAAGTTTGCGGGTCCGCTTTAACGGTCAAGGCCGCTATGTTGGGGAGGTTTACCCAGTTCAATCTGTAAATAGTGATGCCTCGAGTTGGGGATGGGAGCCACCCATGGTATGATTGGCTTGGTTTCCTATAATGAGAAGGCGGATGAGGCATTGCAAGTCTTTAAATGCAGGCCCACCATCATGTCTCGCCTGATAGGAGCCTGGCGCCGCTCCTATTAATATTAAGAATGCGCAGCATGGGAGGCGGCTGATCGATGGGCCCATTGTTGGGGGGTTCCTCAATTATATTCGATGACTGATAGTGTGTGGGTCCAGGCAGCCCTTAATACGGGCCGCTCGCGCTTCTAAAGTGATAATGTCCCTACTTGAGTGACTTTTTGGCTCGCGATTGAAGAGAATTTTGTTTTTAGCTCATGTTATATTAATAACCTCTAAGAATATAACTTGCGATGCACTTAGAGATTGGCTGATAAGGAAGTGCGGCCAGAAATCGCCACTGTAATGAAAGTTGGAGGATGTGCTAGGAGCATTTTTGAGGACTCCCTTTTTTCTTTGTTCCAGGACGGGAGTGACTAAAGGGGGGAGCAGCGCCTCTATGAGCAGGGATATTACCCCCAAACTCCTGGTCTGCTAGAAACGTCCAAATTAAAGCGTTACCTGCGTTTGTGGATCAAGTGGGGGACACATAGGGCCCCGCTACCTTGCTCCTCTAAGTGGGTGCCCTGTACGCCACCTGGTTGGCTAAGGATCTCGCCTATAGCTCCATCTTAAATATCTTTCGGGCCTAAATTTTATTTAAAGCAGAATGGTTCGCCCGAAATCGCATACTCCGACTACTAATGTCGCCCAACCTAAAAGGGTAATAAGTCGCACAAAGGGCGATACCCCTAGGAGGGGCCCCCGCCTCCCTCCTTCCAAACATGTTGCTTAAGATTTTTGAGGCTTTTTTTTGACCCTAAACTCACCACACGGCTTGGCGGGCCCCGTTTTGCTGTCATTTCGTGCATTTGCTTGAAAAAGCAGGTCACCGCCTCAGATGCGGCCTTGACCCGATCCAATTGTCACCTTTCTTTATTGGGGCATGGTAGTACGGGTAAAAAAACGCAAGACCATCCAATTTAATGAGAGGATTCACGAGATCCCTGTTGCTAAGTGTTTCAACCTCAGCCCTTTGCGCAGTTTTTTGGACACGTACGCATTTCATGAGATACCTGCTGGCCGGGTGATAGAGCCTTTAGGCTGCCTGCTGATGTCGGTTCCACTCCTATGTCATATTCGTCTTACCAGTCCATGCTAAAATTATTACACAATATTGCTCCTGGGTGAGTTTGATTTTACTCCCACTCCCTCCGCCGGGGAGTACAACCTTTTTGGCGTATTTGTGGTGCTACAATTGAAGAATTAAGGTGAGGGTGGACTGGGCCAGTGAAACGGTCTACGCCATACCTGAAAACGCCATTGCAGTTCCGTAAAATGAACGTCCTGAGTGTTTTCCTCTTCCTGGCCCAGGTTGATAAGCGAGTAGTGGTGGGGGGGGGGGCCTCATTGAGGCCCCCTTAGGCTATTTTCTTTGACCCGCCATGGGCCCTTTCCTTGCAAAATTAAAAGACTGTAAGGTTCCCACCCACTCCTCGTTTTGCGCTCCTTCCTCTTCCCTCCACCATAGCCCGTTTTATGTAAAATATAATTTTATTATAATATATATAAAGAGGCGTGGTTTACCTACCATCTTTATTATTTATTTATTATTTATTTTATTATTATTTCCCTCGCATATATTTGCTCCGTGCTGCTTTTTTGCCTCGCTGCTACTCCGCCATTGCTGCTCGCATGTCCACTTTGCTCTGCCGCCCGTACCTGTATCGCATGCATTTTTACTTTGATTGGTAGGCTATTTTCGTTTGCCTCGGCCATGGGCGTTTTTCTTGCAAATAAAAGACTGGAAGGTTTCCCACCCACTCCTCTTTGCCGCTCCTTCCTCTGCCCTCACACCAAGCCAGTTTTATATATAATAATGATGTACATATATACGCGTATATATAGATATATATTGTATATATATATGTATATATATATCTATATATATATACATAAGGGATGAAAGATCTCCGCGATTTCGCGGATTTCCGGGATTTTTCCTGTAGCTATAAGTGTATACTAATACATTGCGCCGTCCTGATATTACCTTAGATGTTGCCAGGATGTAAAACTCCAACAACCAACCAACCAATGCGTTGTTTCAAGCTGAAGCACCATCAGCGTATACTAATATGTGGTGCAAACGCCGCAGCACTAGCAGCATATACTACTAATACGTGCTTCTAACACCGCAGTACTATCAGCGTATACCAATATGTATGAAACCCGACTTCCGGGAATTTTCAGGGATTCCCTGACAATGCTAAGCATATATGGGAGAATATCAACATTTCCGCTTTTCTTCCCGGAGACCACTTTCATCCATGATATATATATATATATATATATATATATATATACACACATTTGTATACATATACTGGTGCGCGAATTCATGTAAGTAGTACAGAAAAGGAGGTTGGAACACCCCTATATACATATACAGTAAAACCTCCGACCACCTCCACAGATCGACCACTCGCCTATATCGATCGATTTATTTGGGTCCACCACTGTAACCATATTCTAACTCCCTAAACCGACCACCTCCCTAAATCGACCACTTAAAGTCGGCCCCAAAGTCGGTCGATCGATTTAGAGAGGTTTCACTGTATATTGGTATATTACCGACCCACCCAGGGGGGAGGCTAAGGACTAACACGTGTATATATATATATATATATATATATATATATATATATATATACATACATAAACAATACCCATACTCATAGAGGTGGAAAATGAAATCACCAAAATCGAGCAAACGGAAACGGAAGTAGCCCGATATGAGCGTCCCCATTTGTGTACTGATGTTGAATAATCAAAATCCAGCAAACGGAAACAGAAATAGATCGTCAAACGTTGCTACGCAGCACACAGGGTGGACGACAGCAATTGCTGAGGTATCATGTTGATGGATAGATGTGTTTTCAGATGTAGTGTTCATTCATTGAATTGTTTGTTTATTCTACATGAATTAATCCAGGTCACAGATTTCTGCGATTTTTTTAATATTCATCGATTAATGTTCACAAAATGCTAATGTATATGGCAGCCATTGTTTAGTCCGAATCCCTTCTTATATGACCATCGATGTTGCTAGAACATAACACCAAAACAAGAAAGAGTTTGCCATGAGCGATAATACAGTCTCAATAAGACGGTTGAAATCTGACTTCCGGTATTTTTCCGCGATTCCCTGACAGGGGCTAATCCTATGGGAGAAAATCCGCGTTTTCGTGGAAATTTGCCATTGGTTCTGCTGGAACCCGCTAGGTGGTGCCCAATGTCTCGCCCTGATTTCGAATTTTTTTGCTGGAGACCACTTTCATCCCTGTAAATGGGTTGTTAGTAGTGATATGGTAACCTGCTTAGTTGTAATTGTAAATTTCTGGTAGGTTTGTTTGTTTGTTTGTTGTTTTACGTCCTAGCAACATTCTGGTAGGTAGTAGATAATGTTTGGCGTCTATGCATACGGAAATTCTCTTCGGCAGTGACAGCTTCTATTAAAGTTGCATAGTCCGATGGTTTAGAATTTCTTTATTTTTTTCTGAGATAAATATATTAGATCGATCACTAGTATCTACTTTACATTAGTTCAAAGTTACTTTTATTTTAAATGGTAAGCTTTTGAGATATTTTGAGTGCAAACATGGAAAATTAGTTTTGGCATGCTTGCCAAAACTCTGACACCATAGACTTCTGCAGTAACAGGTTCTGTTAAATTGACTCAGTATTGCCTTCTACGCAGAAACAAATGCTGAATAAGTGCATCAGTATCTAAGTTAGATATTTAAAATCAAATCTAGATAATTGGTTTGGTTTTGAAAATTTGATATTTCATCAGACTATGCAGCTTTAAATTGACTTAAGATCCTTTCGATGCAGCAATAGATGTCCAATGAATGCACCAGTTTCTTAAAGTTGCATTGTCCGATGGTGTTGAGCTTCTGCTATTTTTCTGAGATAAATATATTAAATTGATTGTTATAATCTACCTTACTTTAGTTTGAAATAACTTTTATTTTAAATGGCTAATGGTTGAGATAATTTAAGTGCAAATACATCAAATTGGTTTTGGCAAACACGGCAAAAGTCTGACACCATAGGTTTCAGCAGTAATAAGTTCTATTAAATTGACTCAGTGTGCCCTTCACCCCTAATAGCCGATGTCTACTTTTTGTGCTGGGCGGGGGGGTCGTTAAACAAACAAACAGTATTCCCTTCTAAATGGCAACAAATGTTTAATAAGTGCATCATTATCTAAGTTAAATATGTAGAATCAATTCTATGTAATTTTTGTTGTTGTTGAAAATGTGATGCTTCATCGGACTATGCAGTTTTAAATTGCATATGTAGGATAATCATTTTGGTTTCGAACATTTAATGCTTTCATCAACATACGCGGCTTTTAGATACCCGGGAGAATGTACTAATGGAAAGTCGTCGGCTGGCAGGCTACTAGGAAATCAATACAGGCAAGGATAAGAAAGGCAGAGTATAGAGTGAAAGTAAAGTTATGGGGCTGTCACACTACGACGTGTGTCCCGGCGACCCGTCAGTGTTGAAAGTACTATGTTACGCGTCGAGAAACGTCAAACTTTTCGGCGGTTTGGGGGAAAAGATCGGCGTCAGCGCGGCGCGTTATGCGCGCGCGGCCAACGTGTGTCGACGCGCTGGGGAAAAAAAAAAAAAAGTTTGGCGCGACGTCTTCATTTAACCTTAAATGTTGCTAGGGCATAAAACAAAAACGGCCCAGTTTGCCGCAACGTGTGAGCAACGACCCTCCCGCGCGCGCGCCGTCTTCCTAGCGTTCCCATAACGTTATTCCGGCGCGTCCAACGCAGCGCGACGCGCGCCTAACGTCCTCCTAGCGTTCTTACCCATTTACTCCCGCGCGTTGCCGGTTGCTGGTGGTTTTTGACATGTTCAAAACACTCAGCGACCAATAACGCGCGCCGACTTTCGCCGCCGACCATCAACGTCAAACATAGTGTACCGACGTGTCCCGACGCGCCCATAACGCGCCACCAGCGCTTCTCGATATTTCACCAAATATCGCCCAAAAACACCACGCGTTGACGGGTCGCCGGCGAGAAGCGTCGTAGTGTGACAGCCCCATAAGTGAGAGCTTGCACCCTCAGGTTTATTATTATATAGTGGTTTCTGGACCTGACATGGCATATCACCTGACCATGCCCTCCAATGAATAGTAAGCATTTCTAGGTCCACCAATCAACAGTAAGCATTCTTGTGTCACTATGGCAACTGTGATCTACCTACCACCACCATGCCTTGTGGCTGCTTTGGCCTCACCTGCCCTGTTGTGTCTGTGTGTTTGGTGATCCGTGACTAACAGTGGGGGGGGGGGGGGGGGGGTTGTGAGTAGAGCTCTTCAGCTCCTTCCACACTAACAGCAGTGCCCCTCTCACACTATCTATAGAATACACAATGACTATTTAATATAAGTAAAGGATCACCAGCACCACATAATACATTAATGCCCCTGGCCCTATACATCATTTACCTTTATAGACCATTTGTAATCCCTTATAGACCAGTTCACATTCCCCACCAATGGTTTTTATCAGAATATTTTACACTAAGTTATATCTAGTTATATCTATCATAACGCAGGAGACAGCGGGAGACTTGGAAGATGTAGTTACTCAAATTAGCACTAAGGAAACACTACTTTGTCTTCGTCCTCACACTTTTGGTTCACTTTTCTTTGTGCTGAAAGAAAATAGAAAGTAGCAAATCAGCTTAGAAAATATCTAGTCAACACTGTAATAGTCACAAAAATATATGTTTGTCCCTCTAGATATTATCAATGTATCCCATAATAATATTAAAGGAAACAATGCATTGCTTGGAGAGAGTGCTCACATTCTGGGCGGCCCAGAAGACTTACAATTGATTTTTGTTGTTGGTAAAATGTGAATATATAATTTGTTTATGCCAGGGCACTGGTCTTCCAGCCGTTAGACAATCGTGGTTGGTTACACATGTTGGTGAGAGAATAATGTGTGCTGTATTGTGTTGCAGCACACACGACTGTGTACAAGTAGAAGGTGGGTAGCCGGCACTGTATAGCTTACAGCACAAACTGTTCGATGGAGTGCTGGAGGCACTAGTCACGTACAGCAAGGTCCCTCTGTATGTACATAACATATACATACACATAGAAGTTAGATTAACTTCATATGGAAGTTTCTTGATGGCAGTGTCCTTGTTGATGCTATTTAACTTGTTGGTGTATAAATAGCATGTGTTTGATATAGCGTTGTGGGTTTATCAGAGTAGAGTAGTTGAGCAGGTCAGTTTAAGTGGGGTTTTCCCCCCTTCTTTTTACAGTTGTTCGGTCCGGTGCCATGTGGTGAGTAGTTACTTTTACATGGTAGTGTATCGGTTGATCAATGTATTCGGATTTTGTTAGTTTGTTATGTAGTTGTGTTCGTTAGTTGTTTTGTCGCACTAGGTTGTCAAGGTGAGGGGTCCCAGTGTGTCGGTTTCAGCCATGCGCCAGTTTCAGCCATGCGCATACTCAAACTCAAGGCATTGTCAATGGTCGAGCAATCTTCATATAGAAAATACAGAACAAGTGAAATATCTCTAAAAGCACACCACCTATTAACAAATCGCTTGGTACGCATATAGAAAACATCTTTACCAAAAATATCATATTAAATTTCTACGGTTAGGGTTCTTGCTTTCTATTAATTTTGAATAAAACTAATGTTTTGCACTGCGCGTACCGTCAAACTCAAGGCATTGTCAATGGTGGTGAGCAATCTTCATACAGAAAATCCAGGAAAAGTGAAATATCTCTAAAACGACACCACCTAGAAACAAATCGCTTGGTACACATATAGAAAACATCTTTACCAAAAACATTATATTAAATTTATAAGGTTAGTGACTCACGACCATTGACAATGTCTTGAGTTTGACGGTATGCGCACGGCTGAAACTGGCGCACGGCTGAAACCGCCACACCGGGCAGGAGACCATGGCGGACTGTGTGTGGTGGTGGGGGGGGGGGGGGGCTGAAGGAGAGCGAGCATTGGGGGGGCGGGGGGGGGAGGGTTGCTTAAAAGTGAAATTCACGGAGAAATGGGATGATGGTGGGGGCATGACTAGAACCCGGTCATTCAAGATGAGGACATTGATTACTATGGAGCAGGCCTACTCACACACCAGTCTGCTCGAGCCGAGTAGCATTTGTTTTGTTTGTTTGCTTAATAACCCCCCCCCCCCCCACCCCCCAGCACAAAAAGTCAACGTGGGCTATTGGGAGTAGTAATACATATAGAACTTTGGTGGACAGACAGGATGATAAGGCAAGATAGTACTGGATAATTGCGTCATTGTATAATTAATAATATCCGTACAAGTGCTTTACATATTACATAAGCGCTACTTTCAACACAGCATATATACCAAGATTTTGCTGTTGATCCTGATCTATTATTGCGGTGTAAAATTTAATGTTTTGTTTAAGGCGCAATATCCTTATGAAAGCGCGAAAACTAGAGTTAAGGCCGCATAATCCAATGAAAGCATCACATTTTCTAACCCAAAACACTCATCTAGGTTTGATTCTAGATATCTAGCGTAGATACTCGTGCACTTATTAAACATGTGTTGTTGCATAGAACAGAAGGCTAAGTGAATTTAATGGAACCTATTACTACAGAAGTCTATGGTGTCAGCATGTTGACGTGTTAATTTAGCATGTTTTCTCTTCAAATATCTCCAAAGTTAGCCATTCAGAATCTTAAGTTACTTCAAGCTAAAATAAGGTAGATTTTAACGATCAACAGTGGTCTGCACTGATGTCTCCGCATTGACAGGTAGGCGTCGGTAGGGTTTTGTTTTGTTTGTTGTTGTTTTACGTCCTAGCAACATCTAAGGTACCGACTTATGACAATGCGCACGCATGGTGACTTTGTAGTGCTGCCCCACTGGAAGATCAGACCATCAGTACCATGACCTGATATCCCACTCAGTCACATTATCCTGACACTGAGCCAACCAGTCCTTGCACTATCCTAATAATGCAGAGTGCCAGGCTAGGAAGCAACAAGAATCAATTGTTAAGTCATTGGTTTGACTCGACCAGGGTTCGAACCCACGACCCCACGATCTACCAACGCGGGAGGCGGACGCTCTAACTCATTCGGCCATCCCGTCTGGTGCGTCTGTAGGGTGTGTGTGTAATGATCAGTTACACACACTACACACACACACACACCCTACGGTAGGGTGTGTGTGTGATGATCAGGACCGGGCGCGGTGGCCGAATCGGTAGAGCACAGGCCTTGCATACAGAAGATCGGGAGTTCACGAGTTCAGTTCCCGGTCGAGTCAAACCAATGACTTAAAAATTGATACTTCTCGCTTCCTAGCCTGGTGCTCGGCATTATTAGGATAGGGCAAGAACTGGTTAGCTCGGTGTCAGGATAATGTGACTGAGTGGGATATCGTGTCATGGTTCCGGCGGCCTGATTTCCCAGTGGGGCAGCACTATAAAATCACCATGAGTGCATACTGTCACAAATTGGTACCCATCCTGATATGACCTTAAATGTTGCTAGGACGTAAAACAACAACAAACAAAAAACAAACTGTGATGATCAGCACAATGACCCGGAATGCAAGAGATGTGAGTTCGATTCCCACTCTAGGCGCAGTATTTCCCATTTTCATCACCACCCCCTCTCCCCACGACAGCTTTAATATAATTACAGGAACTCAAAACCATCGGACTATGCAGCTTTAATAAGACCATTCTGAAAATCAGCTTTCCTACTTACTCGCTACCTGATGTCCGCAGAGAGTCCGCTGGTTCTTGACGAGCTGTGTCCTGATGGTGGAGGAACCAGCTCTGAGTGGTTCACATGCCGGGTCAGACAGCGAGCTGCTCAGACAGGCCAGGAACTCATCTGTCGACTCAACACCAGGGCTGTAAGGAGATTTAGGTTTAGGTTTGTTGGTTGGTTGGTTACATCTAAGGTCATATCAGGATGGGTACCGACTTGTACAGTGCACACGCATGGTGACTTTATAGTGCTGCCCCACTGTGAGATCAGGCCGCTGGCACCATGACCCGATATCCCACTCCATCACATTATCCTGATACTGAGCTATCCAGTCCTGGCCCACATCCTATTAATGTCGAGTGCCAGGCTAGGATGTGACAAGTATCAATTTGATAATTTATGGATTGCTCACAAAGCAGCAACTGACTAAGCTACAAAGGATCCAAAACCGGGCGGTAAGAACAATTTATTGGGGCAAAACACTAAGTGTACAGGAAATGCATGACAAAGCAAACCTAGATTACCTAATGGTTAGAAGAGATTCACATCTCCTATCACTTATGTACAGAAGAGCCAGAGATACCCAATATATAGAAAACACAAAAAGGAATACTAGACGGGCTGATTCCACTCTACTCAAAGTCCCCAAGCCTTCCACAAACAAACTAATTAAAGCACCAATTTACAAAGGCAGCATGATGTGGAACAACCTACCAACAAGAACCAGGGCAGCATGCTCTTACCTAGAATTTAAAAACTCACTAAGAGTACATCGGATTGGGCAGGCCCTTATGCAGTTGCAGTAAAGTATGTTCCATGGCGTCACCATACCGTAAGTGGCAGACCACCAAACCCTCAGCCTCGGTTTCTTCCCCCCCCCCCCCCCAGCCCCCACTTTTTAAAATTTGTTGCTGTTCCTCTGTTATCTCCAGTCAACCATATACGATGACAGAGACAGTCCAGGTAAAAATGTAAAATTTAAGACCTAAATGCACTGGGATTGGTCCCACTGCTTCACTGGTCACAGATGGTCCAGTGTATTATTAACAACCCCACCCCAAAAACATAATTCATAAACTCACATAACTAGCTACATTAGAGTTACACTAGAATTTTCCTAACAAACCAACATTTATATACCGCTTGCCTAACTGCAACTGAACATTAAAACTTACTACAAGTTTACCAACTGAATACAGAAGATAACTTCTGCTTACATTCTAAATATTATGTAAATACTCACATTGATCTGACTAATATTGATCTGGTTATATGACACTACTGTACCATATTGTTATGGAACTTTTGGGCTTCAGAATTTCATTGTGTTACATGGTGCAAATTGTCTATTCAACAGGTATTGTACACCTTATTCTATATACCTTTTGTGTAAATAACCCTGAATTGAAAAAGGGCTGGAAGACCAGTGCTTCGGCACTGACAAAAGAATTATTCAGCAGAATAAACATATTTACAACAACAACAAAATAAGTCATTGGTTTGACTTGACCAGGAACCGAACTCCCAATATCTCGCCCGCGAGGCCCGCACTCTACCGATTTGGCCACTGCACCCGGGATAAGGTTGTTTAAAGCGGTATAGCGCAATGAAGCATCACATTTTCAAAACCAAAATAATGGTCTCCACTTGATTCTCCATATGTAACCTTAAATACAGATGCACTTTTTAAGCATTTGTTGCCACACAGAAGGGAATATTGATTCAATTTAGTCAAACTTGTTACAATAGAAGCCTATGGTATCAGAGTTTCGATATGCTTGCCGAAATTAACGCACTTCAAATATCCCAAAAGTTAACCATTTAAAATGAAAGTTACTTCAAACTAAAGTGAGGGAGATTATATCAATCTATTTAATATATTTATCTCAGATATTGACAGAAACTCAAAACCATCCGACTATCCAAATTTAAAAATAGATTAATAACAGATATAAGTCCCCACGGCTTCCCATCCATTCATACAATACAAAACAACAACAATTACTAATTAAATGACTCAAACACTGTGGCAATAACATTCACATCGCAATATACCCCCCACCCCCTCCGCCCTCCGACTCGGAACATGGTAACAATTCACTGTTCTGATCTCCTGACCTATCCTCTGTACCCATAATACCTTGTCCCTCAGTGTACAATAACTTACATTCACTCGATACCAGTGTATGTCTTGTGATTATATCATTAACAAAATCGCTAACAAAATCATAAATAAAATCGCTAATAAAATCGTTGACAAAATCATAAATAAAATCATAAATAAAATCGTTAACAAAATCATTAACAAAATCATAAATAAAATCATTAACAAAATCATCAACAAAATCATTAATAAAATTCCTAAATCCTGACCTCTTAAGTTTGAATCCATGTGCCTTCCATAAGAACTCTTTTGATTGGTCGACAGGTATGACAACCTCAGCGCAAAAAGAATATTCTAGATGGCACTCGCAGAAGTGGACTTGAGAACCAACAAAAGAAGGACTGCAAGAATTTTAATCTATTTTGTTTATGAAACTTTTAGTGCTTAGCAGGTAAGCAAAGTTTTTCAAGAATAATATGTTTAAGCAACAACAAAAAAAGCACAACAAAAAGCAGGTTTACTTACCCACATCCATACTCTAGTGGTGCGTCACAGGTGACTAGAACAGTGTTAACCTTGTCACACCCTGGGGAGGGGGGGTCAAAAGGTCAGTAACATGGTTCCCACCGATCCTTAAAACTACTTATAAGGTCTTATATTGATTATTCAATTTTCAAGGCCTTGAAAAATTAAATATGGTAACTTTTCTTTGAAAAGTCTTAAAAAGGTATTAAATTGGATTTGGCCACTATAATATTTTGTCAAGATGTAACCGACCATTTATATCACAGACTAGACTGGCCAGCGAAGTGATCATCCATATAGAGATCCATAGATTGCATCACCTCACTTATTTCTGTTAAATTTTAATTAGATATCTACGTTACATTTGCCACGAAAATAGGTAATAAATTGTATGAAAATTGGTATTGAAAAGTCTTAAAGAGGTCTTAAATGTGATTTGCTCCTAGGTTCAGGAACTCTGAGTAGGCATGCTTTGATTGATTGATTGATTGGTGGTTGTTTTACTCCGTGTCGGCAGCATAGGCCATATTCACGGCGAGAAATGTTTGTTTTTTGTTCAAACCATTGCTTTTACATGTGAAAGTAGACAATCAATTATGTGCCGATAGAACCTCATTAAATTAGAAAGCTCACAATCATATATTTGTGGTCAAGGGAAACAAATTCCCATAGAAAAAGAAAAGTTTGATTAATAATTGATAGAATCTATTTAGTAAACTATATGAGGTGGTACAGTCCAGCTGCCCTCAAAAAGGCTAAAATGTTTTCCTGTTTTACCTTAGTAAAAAGGTCACGCATACTGTCTGCAGTGTAGAACTGTTGGCGCAGGGCCAAAAAATCGACGCAACTTAGTAAAATGTGTTTGAGTGTCAGCGTAGGCATGCAGTACCAACCACATACACTGTTTTTAGTTTAAGCAATTTGATTTAATCCTCATATAGTTCTATAGTTGGTGTTGCTGGATTTTTAAGGCTTTTTTTCTAGATTATAGCCAGGGCGCTTGTCGTTCTCAAGTTTTACATTGGTTAATTTAGCAGCAGAAATTTCAATCACCGACAATTGGTCTTCCTCATTCTATTGTGGCTGGCTGCAATCATATGAATACTAGGCTAGGTAGCGACAAGTATAGATTGTTAAGTCATTTATTTCATTCAGCCAGAGTTGACTCTCATGACGGTGGTCCTGTAAGGGTTTCCACGAGCAAAGGCCGCCACAGCCCCCTTATGATATTATTACTCAATTAAATCCAAAGAATTTGAACAAAATTGGACTAGTGCTGCCCAGTGGTGAAAACAAATGTTAACACATTTATCCGTTATCATCAGGGTAAATAAATCCATCACAAAACAGAAGAAAAAAGACACGAATGCACTCATTAAGCATCTATTGCTGCATATATGGAATGTCGCGTCAATTTAATCAGTCATTCATATTGGCCGCCTCTGACAACCTGGGTAAGCCAAGACGAGGCCATGAAGTTGTCAGTTGTCAGGACTGGGTTATTTATTAATCAAGGTCTGGAGATGGAGGGAGGGGGGAGGGGGGAGGGGGGCACCTGAGGCTGTACACAGCCTTCTTCCAGTGCTCCATTAAGCCCGAGTCACATTGCGGCTTGCGACCACTTTGTGACCACTTTGGGCCAAAGAACCCACAGTCATCGGCAACGTTCTTGCAACTAAAGCAATGGTCGCTGACCTCCGGGTGACCATTCTGGTTGCAACAAGGTTTTTAGTGAAGTAGCTGCAACCTCCTTGCGACAATTTTGGTCGCAACGAGGTCGGCGACCACTGAGGAGAATTTTGCAACCACTTACAACCTCCTTATGACCAATCTTTTTAATGGTCGCAAAGTAGTCGCAAGCAGTAGTGTGACTGGGGCATCACCTGAGACACACTGCACAAAAATCCACACCCCAACGCGCGATATGGGTGTGTGTGTGGGGGGGGGGGGGGAACAAGAACAAGAACAATAACAAAGAAATCAAGCCCGGTTGATACCAATCAATAAAGGGAAATAGAATGGCATTAATGATTGATCGATTCATTGATTGATTGGTGGTTTTATGCCATGTCGACAGCAAATGTCATATTCACGTTGAGAAGTGCTTAAAATTTATTCAGTCATATTATTATTTAGCCGTTGCTTTTACACAGGTTGTAAAGCCCACAATATTAAAATGTTAGAGAAAATGTTAGAGCTCACAATCAGTTGTAAAATATTTGAGTAAAGGATAGTAAAATCCAAGGTAAAATTCAAGGGGTTAAGAACTGGTACAATCTTGTTGCCCTCACAAAGGCTGAATTTGGTGGGTTTTTTTTGCATTTGTAAATTAGATCATACATGTTGTTTGCATTGTAACATTGTCAGGGCAATGCCATCAAATTAGCGCAGTTTAATAAAAAGTCTGTTTAAGTATCAGCATCCACTGACACACGATACATTCGGGGAAGGTTCATCCTTGAGTGAAAAAGTGTGTCAACCACGAATGGGCAAATAGTCCCTAGTTCCCCACAACCTTGGCTTTTGCCTCGAATTTAAAGCAACAATAAAACATTTAAACAAAAAGCCTTTTGTAACCATCTGTCGGGAATGTATTCATGGCATTAATCCGCCATCACTGATCAATATCAATCGCTGATATCGGCAAGCGCCCGTCTGCCTTTGTGCTACCAGGTGGGAGCGGGACGTAGCTCAGGTCATAGAGTGTCCACCTGTGAAGGTGTGAGTCATCCTATCGATCCTGCTCAGTGGACACATTTGCCGTTTGGGCTATTTTCCCTTCCAACCAGTGGTCCACAACTGGTTCATCAAAGGCTGTGGTATGTGCTGTCCTGTCTGTGGGAAATTGCATATAAAAGACCCCTTGCTGCTTATCGGAAAGAGTAGCCTATGTGGTGGCAGCGTGTTTCCTCTAAAGAAATATGTCAGAATGACCATATGTTTGACATCCAATAGACGATGATTCGAAAATCAATTTGCTCTAGAGGCATCGTTAAATAAAAGAAGCTTTACTTTTGTGTTACCGGGTTACCATTTGACCAGGCTCTTCCTGTTAGTACTGTGAACTCGCCACCAGGGAACAGGAACTGGTCTTCACACCCCGCTTTGGACGGCCCTGTCATCTGCAGCTCTGCGAAGCATTTCTCAGCAGCATCAAATAAGTCCCTGGTGGCGAACAAGCGAATTAGTATTATGACTCGACATTTCTATGTTTGTTGCAGGAATATTATATTGCGGGGGTCCAGGGATCAAACTAATCTTGTGGAAGTCGCCAGTGCAACGTTGCCCTGAAATCTGATGTGGAATTGACTGGATAAGTAAGTCCGTTTTTTTTTTAAAGAAGTTTTATTAACAATTACAAATAAATCAAATTTCAGTAATTTAAGCCACTTGCCTAACTCAAACTGAACATACCCTACATTTAAAACTTACTACAACTTTACCAATTGAATACAGAAGATAATTTCTGCTTATGTTCTACATACCATGTAAATACTCATATTGATGTGACTAATATTGATCTAGTTATATGACACTACTGTTACCATATTGCTATGGAACGTTTGGATTAGAGAATTTCATTGTGTTACATGCTGCAAATTGTGTATTCAACATTTATTGTATGCCTTATTCTATATACCTTTTGTGCAAATAAGCCTGAATTGAAAAATGACTGGAAGACCAAAGACTTATTCAGCAGAATAAACATATTTACCCCCCAAAAAGGATATATATATATATATATTTTTTTTTTAATATATATATATTTATGATGCTTAAATTTTAAGCATATACCGGAAGTAAAAAGCATTGCTGACGAAGTGGACTTCTTCAGTTTATAGCAGTAAATTTATCGGTAGAGCGCAGGCCTCCTATGTAGAAGGTCGGGAGTTCAATTCCCGGTCGAGTCAAACCAATGACGTACAAAATGTATACTTGTCGCTTCCTAGCCAGGCGCTTGGCATTATTAGGATAGGGCAAGGACTGGTTGCCTCAGTGTCAGGAGAATGTGACTGAGTGGGATCTCAGGTCATGATGCTGGCCTTGTCTCCCAGTGAGGCAGCACTATGCAGTCACCATGAGTGCAATGTCACAAGTCAGTCCCCAATCTGATTTGACGTTCGATATGGGCAGGACATGAAACTCCAACAACCAGCTTTACATACTCACTTTCTTTTGGCGGGAGAGAGGGTGGCGCCCTCTGGTGTATACATGATCGCTTCAAACAATGTTTCCATTTTGTTCAGACACTCCTCAGCCTCCCCATGTTTGCAACCTGCGAATACCACAAAAATGCAGAAACTCTTCATTGCTCAATTTCACTCGAACTCCACATCTACTGATCCCGGGGACCTAGTGGGGCTGTTCGTTAGTTGTTGTTGTTTTACGTCCTAGCAACGTTTAAGGTCATATCATGACGGGTAGGACCTAGTGAATATTGTTTGATCATATATCATGCAAATAAACTTACAAGGTATACCCCAGTCACATGAGGCCTGCGTTCGCTTACGGTTGATTCGCGACGTCAAAACGTCCTCAAACGTCCTTAAGTGCTGGCGCCGCAAGGTCGCCAACCTCCTGGCGTCCATTTCGGAAATTTTGGACGCAAGGAGGTTGCAGCGGCTGCACTTGCAACCTCCTTGCGACCAGTACTGTCAGCGCCATTAAAAAATGGTTGGCGACCTGGCGCCGACCTGTCACTGCCAGGTCAATGACCTTTTGGTTGGCGACCCGGCGCCGCCCTGGTGCCACCCTGAATCAATGTACTCAGTGGGACACTGGGAGGTTTGTGACCTTTTGGCTGTAAGGAGGTTGGCGGCAAACACTGGCTCTCGTGTGACTTGGGTATTACAACTCTCTAGAATCTTGTCATGTGTTATTCGATGCTCTTTCAGAAAGTTGAAATAAATTCTGAAAGCAATCAGAAGCATGGCACTTATTGTTATGCACATAATATTGTTTGGATCCGACCTTTTAAAACTGAATCTCCAAGGAATGCCTTTTCCGGCAGATTTTGTCAGGGACATTTAATTTCAACTTGAATAGCCCCAATTCACAATTCACAAATCAAGCCTCAAATGACGTCTGTGCGTTCAATAGGTCCCGCCATTGTCCTTCACAATGCGAGTAATAGAACAATTCCAGTGAACCATTAATTAGCTCTTTTTTTGTAATAAAAAATAAAATGGGGTAATGTCCCTGCCATTCAGGTAGATTTCTCTAGAGGAACTCACCACAGGAAAAGGAGGCGAGAAATTCCATTGTGTCCAGTAAGAGCTCCTGCGAACAGCCACACACAGAGGCCAGCTCTATGCACTGGTGCACCCCCCTGATTCCGGCACTGTTGACATAACAAATCACCGATCATTATCTGCATATATTTGGTTAAAGCTGCATAGTCCGATGAAAGCATCAATTTTTCAAAACCAAAAACATTCAGCTAGATTTGATTGTACATGCAAAACTTAGATACTGATGCTTCTAATGGCCCTGTCACACTACGACGTAATGACGTCAACGTAGGGAGAACGTGAAATACGTCGAACTTCTCGGCGTAGTATGCAAATTTTGGCACAAGTTGAACGTGGATGAGAGAGTAACGGCGGTAAAGCGTAGTGATAGCGTCATTCAACGAGAGAGGACAACGTAATTATGCTCAGGGAACATTATGTACATTATTCCATCGCCAGAACTACGTTGTTTTACATTACCTTACATTACTTACGTCATGAAACGGTGGCAAAACGGTAAACGTACGTTGGATGTCCGTTAGGCGTCCGTTTTCCCGACATTTTCACGACACGGACTGCACGTTCCGGCCACCTTTAATGTGGGTCAACGTAATGCAATGTAATGCAATGTAGTGCAACATAGTGACCAGCGTTTCATTGACGTTCGCTGAACGTGTACAGAACGCACGGCGAACGTAAACCCTTACGTTCTAGTTACGTCGAAAGTTACGGCACGCCGACGTAACGTGACATAGCTCGACGTCAGTCTAACATCATTCTGACGTCATCATAACGTAATCCAACGTACATCAACGTAATGACGAAAAATCACCACGTCAGGCTTACATTGGCTCGTTACGTCATAGTGTGACAGGGGTATTAGTCACCACTTGTGAACTTATAGCAACTCAAAACCATCGGACTCTTCAACTTTAAAATGGTGTTTTTTCCACATTGAATAAGAATGGTTGTCCGTGTTGATGTTCTGGCCTACCGTCACTAGTGACTATTGCTGTTATGCACTAAGCAAAGTTATAACGTCATATATTAAGAGTTACATGAAAAGAAAGAGGCAATGTGTTCATTTTGAATTGAAAATGACAAAACCGGACGCGGTGGCCGAATTGGTAAAGTGCAGCCTTCCTGTGCGGAAGGTAGGGAGCTCCACTACCATACGGTGGCAGCAAGGACTGCTCCGTCACCGTTGCAGTTCACTGCGCTAGGTGGCTGTATAGTAGCCGCCCGGCAGCATCATGACAGGGCTGCCATCTACTGCGTGTGGCTAGCGTAACCTCACCCCCCCCCCCCACCCCCTGAAGAAGTTGACGTGGGACGTGTCAGGGCAGAGGCGGGTCGCTTGATCGTGGGTGCCGCAGTGAGCGGAGAGCAATAAAGACTTGAAAGAAGCAAGCATACTCGTTCTCCTGCTTGCTGGGGTGTCTACAGCATGAGGGTTAAGTTCCAGGCGGCCAACAAATGGGCCCATCACAATAAGAAAAAGTAGTTTGCGTAAGACAATTCACAAGTGGTGACTTACAAGCATTCCTCAGTGTTCGGCTCCAATTTGTGCAAGCTCAGTGTACATTGAAGCACGGGACATGTGGCGTTGGAGTCACCCAACTCAAAATCTGAAATATAAATATGACATTTTTATTGTTGTTGTTGTAAATATAGTTTATTCATACCTGAAGCGTTGGCTGAATCGGTAGAGAGCAGGCTTCCCGTGCGGAAGGTCGGGAGTTCAAATCCCGGTCGAGTCAAACCAATGACTTACAAAATTGATACAAGGACTGGATGGTTCGATGTCAGGATGATGTGACTGAGGGTGATATCAGGTCATGGTGCTGAAGGTCTAGTCTCCCAGTGGGGCAGCACTATAAAGTTGCCATGAGTGTGCACTGTCACAAGTTGGTACTTGTCCTGATATGACCTTAGATGTGGCCAAGGAATTGTAGGAATCGCTCGAACAGATTACCTAAGGGATAGCGTCTCATTTTCCCATTGTGCGGTCAGTTGACCTTAGATGTTGCCAGGACGTAAAGCTCCAACAACCAAGATAGGTTATTCATTGGCTACAGTCTGTTGTCAGCCCCGTAGCTCTGGTCTTCTGGTCATGTGACAATACAATCATTTACCATGTGTGTACATGTACATGTAGTCAGGTATTGCCATTAGCATCTGAAATGGGAACATTTTCCATTTCGACACTTATATGTGGTACTATTTGAAAATTTAGATATGAGATAGTAATAAATGTAATATATACTACCATTTAAATTATTATTTTCATTCATTCGCTGATTAAGCAGAGCAAATTTCCATCACGGACAATTGGTCTTCCTCATTGCACTGCTCGCATTTAGATGTGATCTAAAGCGAACATTGCGTTGGGAATAGCTAGCTGTCCGCTCGGAATAGTTTTAGATTGGAGAGTTTCTTCACATTTGCCGTCTGTCCAGTCCAAGCAGTATCCTTAAAATTCATTGATTCCCAACAAAAAAAACACAACAAAAAATCTTTTTTTTGGTAAGTGTTCAATAACTGTACTAGTTCCTACCGGAAGTGTTTCCCTTGTTGGGCTTTGCGGGCTGAGGCGCTGAGTGTAGTCCCGGTGCACACAGGCTGAGCAGCAGTAGAACTGACGCCATGCCCCTGTCATCTATCTGAGTGAATCTACACCGACGTGGTAGGACGGAGCCCTGTCACACTGTACAAGCACTTAGCTAGTTACCCAAGGCTGGGGTCCAGAGAGGGCTATGGTACCAGAGTAATGGGTGCGTATAGGGGGAGGAGGGGGGAGAGAGGGAGGGGTAGGAGGAGTAGGGGGATGGTAGGAGATAGGAGCGAAGGGGGGTTGAGGGGGGGGGGGGCGGGGATGGTAGGGAGGGGGGGAATGGTAGGAGATATGAGGGGAGGGGGGATTAGGGGAAGGGGTAGGAGGGAGGGGGAGTGAGGAGGGGAGGAGAGCACTAGGGGGTAGGAGAAGGGGTAGGAGGACATGGGGAAGGGATAGGAGGGAATAGAAGTAAGGGAGGGGTGGGGCGGGAGGGGTGTTGGAGGGAGGGAGAGGGGTGTAGAAGGCTGGGGAGTAGAGGGGGGGGGGGGGGGGGTGGGAGGAGGGTGGGAGGAGTAGGGGGAGAGCACTAGGGGGTAGGAAGAGGGGGAGGGACGGGAAGGGATAGGAGGGAATATAAGTAAGGGAGGGGGGTGGGGTGGAGGGGTGGTTGGGGGAGGAGGGGAGGGAGGGGTGTAGGAGGGGGGAGGTAGGAGGGATGGGAGGAGTAGGGGGAATGGGAGGGAGGGAGGGGTATGAGGAAGGGGTGGGGGGGAAGGAGGGAGGGGGGTGGGAGGGAAGGAGGAGGGGGGGGTGGGAGGAAGGAGGAGGGGGGTGGGAGGAAGGAGGAGGGGGTGGGAGGAAGGAGGAGGGGGTGAGAGGAAGGGGGAGGGGGGTATGAGGAAAAGCGGGGTAGGAAGGAGAGGAGGGGGAAGGAGTAAAGCTAAGGCGTAAGAAGGATGGGTAGGTAGAGGAATAGAGGGGGGTAGCGGAGGAGGCAGAAGGAAGGGGGGGGGGGGAGATGGGGAGGGGTAGGAGCAGGGGAAGAAGTAGGGGGTGGAAGGGAGGGGGAGTAGAGGAGTGGGTAGGAGGGAGGAGAGGAATGGGGGGGGAGGTAGGAGGGGGAGGGCGAGTTTAGAGCACCCTCTGAAATAGCCTAAGTAAGTAACGTTTATCAGGTAATCAAATCATCAATAGGTGAACAACAGTAACGCTATCCGAACTGCAGCTAATCCTTCTTTCATGGTTTCCTAAATGTTTTGTGCAGTGGCGAAGTTCCAGTTTGTTTACACTTTTACATTCTGCTTCACATCTGTGAAACAGAAACAAACCGATGACGTACAAATGTATACTTGTCGCTACCTAACATGGCATTCGGCACTGCTAGGATAGGACCTGGAGCAGTGGAAATGGAATGGAGAAGACCAATTGTCCGCAATTGAAAATTCCACTGTTTAATCAACTAATGTACAACAACAAAAGACAAGTTAGATATGAATATCAGTGGTAGCAATATATGTTATTTAAAGGAGTAGACACGTGGCCATACATTTAGATAAGTGTCAGATTGATTTAAATTAGGCCTTTAGTAAGTGTGCATATATTGTTTTGAATAATCTCTTCACCATACATTTTATTTTATAATAGGTCGCCTAGCACAATAGCTCATATATACATGTTTGTTTCGTTTGTTTGGGGCTTTACGTCCTAGCTACATATATGGTCATATCAGGATGGATACCGACTTGTGACAGTGCGCAGTCCTGGCAACTTTACAGTGTTGTCCCACTGGGAGACCAGGCCACCATCACCATGACCTAATTTTCCAATCCGTCACATTATCCTGATACTGAGCCAACCAGTCATTGTCCTGTCTCTTATTAATGCCGAGTGCCAGACTAGGTAGTGACAAGCATCAACTTTGTAAACCATTAGTTTGACTGGGCTAGGATTCGAACTCCCGACCTTCCGCACGGGAAGCCTGAGCTGTACCGATTCGGCCACCACGTCCGGTATATATATATATATTATGTATATATGCGGATATATACATATGTATGCATATATATTTGTACATATATATACTCGTGAATATGCATATGCGTATATATAATTATATATACATATATGTATTATACATGACACACGGCGACAATAATCGCAGGGTGCATTACAACCCCTATGCTCAGTGATTATTGGTGTCATCAACCCGTCCAATAAAACATGTGAACCCCGTTTAGCCCCGTACGATTACCAGTATCTGTAACAGGACTAATCGCACTCTGTCCTAGAAATCCTAATACATGAACAGAGTCCTTTAATTTGGATGAAGGATTGCCATTATAACCATATAAATGTGCATGCATATATATATATATAAAATATGAATGGTTTATATTTCAATTTCTGAGATAAATATATAGTAGATTGAGTGTTATATATAATATAGCATTCTTTAGTTTGAAGTAAATTGATTAAGAATTTACTGTACTTTAGTTTGAAGTAATTATGATTCAAAATTACTAACTTCGGAGATATTTGTCGTGTAAACATCCAAAAGTAATTTTGGCATGCTTGTCAAAACTCTGATCGCATAGGATTCAGCGGTAATAGGTCATATTAAATTTGACGTGTTACGCCCTTCTAGCTAGCAACAAATACTAAGTGTACCATTATCTAAGTTAGATATGTAGGTTCAAATCTAGATAGCTGTTTTGCTTTCGAAATAATTGAACATTCTATCGGACTGTGGAACTCCACCCTTCGTAAAATTCTCTATGGGCAATTTTGGAAATGAAAATGGTGCATTGTTTACTCACCAGGTGGCGCCATGGTCAAACAGGCAATACTGTAAAAGCATGAAGCTGTTGTTCCAGGAGGTGAGTGTTTGCTGCCTCAATTTCTGATACAGACCTGACACATGATACGGAGTACCCGTATCCGATACGAAGTGCCCGTATCCGATACGAAGTACCCGTATCCGATAGGAATGTTGGTGTTATTTTTAGTGATACGGCCGTACTCAATTTTGATACAGATTTTTAGTTAAATTTATGAAAATAAAATGTGTAACCACATTATTCCCTTGTATGCATTCATACAGGATTTTAGATGAAAAATGCAGATTGTCATCCAAAAAATGTGGCAGGTCAGCCGATATCATAAAAAAAACAAAAACTAATGTCATCACCTGATACTTTCTCAATTATTAATGCGTGATTATGCAACCATGCTGATTATTTGTATTATTGAACAATAAGAATGGCATATAATCGATTTAGTTTGGTATAAAATTGCTTTAATGTTTATTTTTAAAGTCATGTTGAGTCAAGATGCAAACATGCGTACGATTTGAGTGTTCTACTATAACAATGGCACTGGATCATTATTAAAACACATAGATGACAAATTACAGACAATGATTTGCTACGAACACCATGGGGTTTTTTGTTGTTGTTTTAAAACTACAATCAAGACCATCACAAAATTTCACAATTCTTTTTTATAGTTCTTTTCAATTTGAAGTTATTTTCCTGGCCATGTGACTTTTGTGATTTCCCCCTATGCCTAGTAATCGTGCCTTCTATGTGGCAGGTCCGACTTTATGGAATAGGTCGCCTGAGGATGTACGAAAAGTTTCTAATTTCAAAGTATACAGGAAGGGATACAAATATTGGACCATAGGCATATTATTTTCATTTCGCTGCCGGTACCTACTACTACTAGTATAGTATTAATGTGTAGGTAGTCTGGAACCTGACTGACGCCATATTTGGTACTGGGAATGAGGGCAAGATTAATAAGGTCACGAGATTGACCTAATTGGTTTGTAGCCTCCCTGCCTAACAGCTGCTTCAAAGTAGGTGTCCAAAGGGATAGGGTAATAAATTTACGGATTAAGCTAAGATTCCTTATACTTGGTATGTGGCATGCGAATGCGAATGCGGCAAAAAATCGAAAAGCATGTAATTGAATAGTGGTGCTTCCATACGTCCGAATGTGAATGCAGCAAATGGATCGACCCATTGACCGATCGGTGCGAATGCGAATACTGCTGCGTTTGCCATAGAAAACAGTACTAACTTTGATCTTCCTTCACAAATTTGGAGGAAAAACCCAAAAAAAATGTTATGGGTAACTTTTTTGGTGTGTTTATTTGTTTAACCATCCCCCAGCACAAAAAGTAAACATCGGCTATTGGGGGTTGGCACATATCTATGCCGCATATACCACATTCGCATTCACATGCCGCATACCGTGTATAATGAATCTTAGCTTTATTCTGTACATACTGCCCCAAAGCCTTAGTTAATGCACCAGTACCTAAGTTGGGTATATAGAATCAAATGTAGGTAAGTGTTTTGAATTTGAAAAGAATATGTTTCATCGGACCATGCAACTTTAAAGGCTATTCATGTTGCTGTTATTTCATTTTCATGCTTGTGTCTTTATGAGCCGTACAGGTATCAGTCCATTGGTTTAATGATCGAGCAGACACTATTCTATAGTACTAGTAGTAGCCCCTTTTCACACCTGACAAATAGATGATTTCCACCACCATCCAGCCTTCTGACATCACTGGAACAACTAATGTTGTGGATAGCAGCTCATTGTGCAGCACTATGGGAAAAGGTCTTATAGAGGAATTCCACTACCATCACACCCTCTGAAGGCAGTGGCAAGAATTAATGTGGGTAGCACTAGCAGCTTACTGTGCAGCATAGCCTGTGGGAAAATGTCTCCACCACTAACCCTGCCCTCTGATGGCAGTGGTAAGAACTAATCTTGTTGGTAGCAGCTCATGGTTCAGCATGGTCTGTGGAAAAGGGTCTCATAGAGGATTTTCACCACCAACCCGCCCTCTGGAGTCAGTGGCAAGAACTAATATTGTGGGGAGCAGTTATTTGGGCAGCGTGCTCTGTGAAAAAGGTCTTATAAACAACTTCTAGTACCAACTCGCCCTCTGATAACAATGAAAGCTGAATTGTAAGCATGGGCGATAATACAGTCACAACACGAATAATGGAATGCTCTCCAAGGATAGTCTGTAATGACTGATCAGTGGAATTGAGCTAGGAATAGTGCTTGGAGCGCACCTGCCTTCCGAGAACTTTTCCAGGATTCCTTGACAGCGCTGAGCCGAGCCTATGGGAGAATATCCGCGATTTCGAAGGTCAAGGTCAATTCGAAAAGCCGAAAATGAGGCATGTACCGCATTTGTTTGTCTATAGCACAAAATGTCACTGTTAAAAAGCCTCAGCTACATAAAGGTGGTGGGAAGAAGAGGAGGTACTGGAGCCAATCAAAACACAGGTGACAACCATCAAACTAATAGGGGCTAGCTAATTTAAATTCCTTATTTCACAGTTAGTCTGACAGGTAGCGAAGTAGTTTTGCCAACTCAGTGATTCTTTAAACAGTTGTGACGTCACCCAATGGAATCACTATCTCATAATTGTTACCATATTTTCTACACAAGAGGTTTAACACTGTAAAATAATTGTTGAATTAGTATTGATTTTCTCCATTTTCCTGAATTCTTCTCCATTTCTCCCCTCTCCTCCCTTTTCTTCCCTTTTCAGTTTTCTTCCATTTTACTCCATTTTACTCCACTGTACTCTATTTTGCAGCTGCTGTGAAAGCTTCCTCTTCAGTTTCCTCCTGTAGTTTTGGTCTATTTAATAGTAAGTTTAAATGGGATTAGTTTCTTTGTTTTTTGTTGTTTTTTTGGGTCCATTAGTTCTTTAAGCAGGGGAAATTTCAGTCATAGACGACTGGTCTTCCCCACTCCACTGCTGGTCGATAGAAAGCCCGAGCCTACACCTTTACCGACCCAATGGATTTTTAAACTCCCACACCACATAGACATTTCTGTAAGTTATACACAGCGGTAGAAATCCAAATTGGCAGAGCTGGGGGCATGGGGAATCGAACCGCCGACCCTCAGATTAGGAGTCTGACCTAGAAAAAAGTCAGATACTCTAACCACTCCGCCACAGAGAACGCCGTTTTGGCGTGTGAAGAAATTGCCAGTGTTTGTTTGTTAGGGTTTTGCATCCTAGCAACAACTATGGTCATATCAGGATGGGTACCGACCTGTGACAGTGTGCACTCATGGTGACTTTATAGTGCTGCCCCATTGGGAGACCAGGCCACTGGCACCATTACCCGATATCCCACTCATTATTCCGACAGTGAGCTAACCAGTCCTTGCCGTATCCTATCAATGCAGAGTGCCAGGCTGGGAAGCGACAAGTATCAATTTTGAAAGTCATTGGTTTGACTCGACCGAGAATCAAACTCCCGATGGGACGCCTTGACTCTACCGATTGGGCCACTGCGTCCAGTCTGAGAGAAATGGTTTTAATCTTCATGGTTCACTCTTTGTTCCGGTCCCGTCTGGTGCTGGAGTTCGTGCTGTAGAAGAGACGGATGAATCCGTGGTGGAACGTTCAAAGGGTATTTTCCCTCCTAATTGCTTCCATCGCTTGAAGACCAGGACAACACTGACAGCAAATGCAATTCCACTCATGAAACAAAATGCCTGAAACCGAAATGGAGTTTAACTTAGTTGTAAGATAACAACAAGCAGCAAAGAGTACGTTTTATTTGTTTGTTTGAGTTTTGCATCCTAGCAACATCTGAGGGCTAGTCATAAGCCATTACTCATTATATGTATGAGCAACACTTACGGTTACAATTTCTTTTCTTTTTTGGGGGGTAGTGATCCATTTAAAGGAATTATCCTTTCTTTAGTGTAAATCACTATTCCAACATTGGCTGGAACACTAATCTGTAGCACTGAAAAAAATACTTTGTTCAGAGGAATAAATATATTTACCAATTAAAAAAATATATCTTGTAGTTGCTATTCTCTGCAATTTCAGCAGCTATTTTTAAATAGAGAAATCCAAGATTGTCATTATGAGGATAGTTTGCTTATATTTAACTTTTTCTCTCTCCATAATTCATTCAAAGGGTCTGTTTCAATACTTCAGAATGGGATGCTTCAAGAACTAATCAGCACGATGGCCCTTTGATTCAAGTTGAGTTGTTAATATAGCATTTTTATTGGTATGTTAAAGTTGCATAGTCCAATTGTTTTGAGTTTCTCTCAATTTCTGAGGTAAATATATCAGGTTGATCATTATAATGTACCTTACATTCGTTTGCGACAACTTTTATTTTAAATAGCTAACCTTGGAGATATTTGCAGTGCAAACATACAAACTTAGTTTTGACACCATAGGCTTATGTGATAACGGGTTCTATTAAATTCACTCAGTACGCTCTTATATTTAGCAACAAGTGCTTAATCAGTGTATCAGTATCTAAAGGCCTTGTCACACTACGACGTACGACATCAGCGCGTGCTCAACGTTCTAAAATTTGCCAGTACGTCAGCATTCGTCTAACTTTTCAGCGGTGGGAGGTAAAAATGGGCATATACACAATGTACACACAACGTACACACAATGTACGTAACATATGCAGAACGTATCTCTGACATATTGCTAGTGTATGAGAGCGTTCATGTGCCTCGCAAAACGTTCACAAAACGTTCGCAAAACACTCGCAAAATGCTTGCATACGCTCACGGAATGCTGACCAATGTTATATACGTTACTCCATCGCTAGAAATATGGCATATCCGTTAAATACGCTGGAGATATGGCAGGCATATGTTTGAAGTATGTTAGGAGTATGTAATGCATCCATTGGCAGTACGCGGACTGTACGCGGACTGCCCGTTCCCACCAGCTGAACGTACGGCTAACGTGCAGCAACATATACCAACGTATCACTAATGTACTCGCAACATACGCCAACGTATCCTGAACTTACACGCAGCATACTTTCAATGTACGAGCCACACGTCGACACACATTGGAAATTTTGAGCATGCACAACAAATTTTCGGAGCCTCGACACACGGCGACGTAAGACAATGTATAATGATGTACCCGGAAGGTACCCGACATACGCCCAATGTATAAGTAACATATGACGATGTACACCGACGTGTTGGTCGAAAATCACATACGTTGGCATACTCTAAGGCTATACGTCGTAGTGTGACAGGCCCTTTAGTTAGATATATAGAATCAAATCTAGGTGAGTGTTTAGGTTTTGAAAATGTTATGTTTCATCCGCTAAGAACTTTAACACACTGGTAGGCAAGGTGGGCACCTGTACAAAACACGGAGAGGAAACAGAATGGAGGAAGTAGACCTATACAGAAAGACAATTAAAGGGGCAGTAACACAACCGACTCAATTTGACTTATTCACAATTCTCATGATCGAATTTTACTATTCATAGTTTGAATATTTTGAAACAACCTATTATCCGGTAATTATTTAAGGTCCAATCACGACTAAGGGCCACTGGGGTCAAGCTGTGACTATTAGGGTCATCCGAGCCCTATGAAGTAGAGAGTCAGATAGCAGGTGGGTGGGTGTGGTAAAATCTAGAAGTGTTGATTCACTGGAGGAGCTGGGCCGACTGACCCAGGCGGTATAGGGGCCTGGGGTGGTCAGGAGCTGTAGTGTCACTGGTGCCCTCCAGGGCAGGGAGTGGCTGGGGGAGATGGCAGCTGCCCCAACCAAATCAACCACACTTTAGGAGTATGCACCAATACATAGGATATTGGGATGGTGGTTGAAATCATCTATAACTACAGATACATACGCAGGTAGCCGCAATGGTTGGGTGGATCCAGGCATAGTCAGCACTCAGGATACCAGCAATGAGAAGGAACAGGGTGTAGATGGAGCACAGTGTTATATCCTGGAACAAAGTACAGGCACAGGTCTAAGGTCATGAACCTGAACTGTAGGCTAAGGAAAGTTGCATAATCTGATGAAAGCATAATATTTATTGATTAAAGTCTCCAGTTATACCTCGTGGCGATGGGAACCATACTCTGACAAATGCTCTCCAAGCACAACCTTGTTTAGTTTTTATGTTTATAGAACCAAATATGTGTGGGGAGAGTAGTGCTGAGGTCAGGGTCAGAGGGGGGGGGGTGGTTCTGAGGCTGGGACTAGCTGGCAGCTCTTGTTTTAAAAATGGCTGGGTCAGTGGAGAGAAGGGAGAGTAAAACTGGGATATAGTTCAATCAGGAAATATATTTGCGTAATGTAAAATATATGTTAGTACATTACATTGCATAATTCAATGAGAAACACATATAGATGAAAAACGTGTTTTGTTGTTGAATGTAATAAGGTTTTGGACTGTATGGGGTTTGAACACACACCACCAAACAACTTCAGATTACAAGTTCAACACTAACCACTAGGCCACAGAGACCACACACACATCATTAGTAGTCTCAGTTCAGGCTATTTGTGTATAGGACGTTGAAAATTGAAAATAGCTCAGTTTTACCCTCCATTCTCTCCACTGACCCAGCCATTTTCACAACAGCTGTCACATGACCAATCTAGGTCACTCGACACCACCAAGTAGAAAAGTTCAGTACTAAGCATGCACCACCCTGTGGCACAAATCTGATCTAGGTCACTCTACACCACCAAATGGAAAAGTTCAGTACTAAGCATGCACCACCATGTGGCACAAATCTGAACTATTCCGAGTTTGTTTGTTTTCCCGACGAGGTATAGCTCGCCACTTTAAGCAAGCGAAATTTCAATCGTGGACAATTTGTAGTCCTCATTCCACTGCTCCTTGCCTTAGTCTAGTAATGCTGATGTCATGGGGGGTGATGAAAATTGGAAATATTGCACCTAGAGCGGGACTCGAACCAACATCTCTTTGCATTCCGGGCCAGTGTGCTAACCGTTACACCACCTGGGCTCCCTGATATCACCATACTACCCACACCTACCTGTGCATGCGGCTCCTTGCCTGAGAGGTCAGTGCAGATTACTACACTCGTCCCCCTCGAATTGTAAGTCTTTTAATGCTTACAATTACATACATACAGGCAATGCAGTAATACATACACACACAGGGTAGGTTCTACAACCATACAGTGCGTAGTTTGTACAGGATCATGGTCACAGCAACCAGTGTCGTGGGGGGTGATGAAAATAGGAAATATTGCGCCTAGAGCAGGATTAGAACCCACATCTCTTTGCATTCCGGGCCAGTGTGCTAACCATTACACCACCTAGGCTCCCTGATATCACCATACTACCCACGCCTACCTGTCTATGTGGTTACTTGCCTGAGAGGTCAGTGCAGACTACTACACTGATCACCAGGCTAGGACTAGCTAGGCTAGGTAGGCTAGTGACAAGTGCAGCTATCCAAGCAAAATCCAAACAGTCGAGATAGATGAATCGGTAAGAACGCTATAGCTAGCTTCCTTTGTAGGAGGGCATGAACCATGACCGAATCAAACCAATGACTTACTAAATTTACACTTGTTGTTATCTAGCCTGGTGAAAGGCAGTACTGTATAGTACGATAGGGTAAGAACTGGTCAAAGTGTAGATAACAGATTCGCCCTGTACTTGTAGTACACGGGTGAATACCAACCCTATATAAAAGCTGTCGAAAAAGTGGGGAAATGAAATGAGAGCCTAAATTCACAATCTAAGAAGCAACACTTATTCTTTATATATCTCTTCATATTTTCCCCCTACCTTTGAGTTGACAAATATAATAAAACATATAGTTTAATAGAATTTAAAGGTGATATCGACAGCGTTCTATGGCCGCCATCTTGTCTTTTTGCATTCTCTCCCATTTTGCCAACTCTGTGCCTATATAAGTACCCATTTGATACTGGAGGCAGGCATTCTACTTCCTGTTCCATACTAAAGCTATTATCGCCAGTATTTAGACTAGATTGTCATTCACCCGTGTACTGCAAGTACGGGGTGAATCTTTTATCTAGTCAAATTGTCGATCGGCTTGACCTCGCAGGGAACCGGCTCTGATGTCAGAGCTTGTGGGACAGAACCCGCTAGGTGGCAGCAGCAGTGTAAACGAGCGTTGGTTCAACAGGAAACACGCTAGTCGGCGACAATAGTATCTGTAACCCGGTGTCGTGGTTTCAGATTTCCGCCAGTTTCAGGTCTCCGCCTGGCTTCTGCGCATGCGTAAAAATTGAACAGCATCGTCTGCACATGTGTCAACATCGAGCCAGATTCAAACCGTCGCTGATCACTGCAAATCGCTGCACTCATACTGTCACTATAGTGTCAGTGTCATTAACCTTATAAATTTAATATAATCTTTTCGGTAAAGATGTTTTCTATATGTGTACCAAGCGATTTGTTTCTAGGTGGTGTGGTTTTAGAGATATTTCACTTTTTTTGTATGAAGATTGCTCATGACAATTGACAATGCCTTGAGCTTGCCGGTATGCGCAGTGCAAAACATTATTCAAAGCTAATAGAAATCCAGAACCCTAACCATATCAATTTAATATAATCTCTTTGGTAAACATGTTTTCTAGTTGTGTACCAAGCAATTTGTTTCTAGGTGGTGTGGTTTTAGAGATATTTCACTTTTTCTGTATGAAGATTGCTCACGACCATTGACAATGCCTTGACGATGCTGTTCTATTTTGACGCATGTGCATAAGCAATGCGGAGATCTGAAACTGGCGGAGATCTGAAACCGCGACACTGGCTTGGTTCCCCGCCTTAGCCTTAGCACAAAGCATGACGTCATCGGACCATATATAGAAGACATGTAGGGAGGGACCAATGTAGATGTTCCTCTGCGCAGGATGTGTGTACTCTGTGGCGGTGCCATCAAAGGGTTAAGCCCGTAAGCCATCAATGCCTTAAAGTCGCGGGTATACCTCACCAGAGAAACGAATCCAGCATTAAAAGCTCTCCAAACATACCTTTGCTTAGTTTGTTCAGTTCATGCAGCTGAACATGTGGGAGGAGAGTGTTGAGGTCTGTGATGTATGAATGACATTCCCACATCACATGACCTAGAGGGATTCCCCACACACAGGGGAAGCCATGGCAACCACCAAGATGGCAGCCACAGAAAGCTCTCAATTCAACTTTTAAAGTCTATTAATCTACATGATTTAATAAATTATTCACATAAAAAGTAGCTGGTTATGAGAAATAAACATTTGAACTTTATATTTAGCATTTCAGATTGTAAATTCTAATATTTTTCTCTATATGGTTGTCTAAAAGCCTTGACAGTGCTGCTGGACTAACTACAAAATGACAGGATCAAGCAATTTCAGCACTCTTCCCCACGTACACAGTTACATCAACTGAAAACCTGCAAAGGTATGCTTGGAGAGCATTTGTCGGAGTACGGTTCGTATCTCAGCAGCCTATACCAGGTCCGTTTAAACATATAACATATACCAATCCCAGCATCTATTTCTTCATCAATATTTATATTCCCTAGACAGACATGATTTAAATCAAACTTTCAAAGTGACATGCCGGTACAAAGTTATAGCACAATATAACCAAAATTGATGGCTTATGGGCTTAACGCCTTGACTGCCCTGCCGCAGAGTAGCGCACATATGGACGAACACCTACATAGATGGGGACAACTGTGAACAAGCGTTAGTTCAACAGCAAACTGCTAGCCGGCGACAATAGTATATATAACATTGATCAGTGGATGATGACAGAACCCGCTAAATGCCGGCAGCAGTGTAGACAAGCGTTAGTTGAACAGGAAGCCGCTAGTCAACGACAATAGTATATGTAACATTGAGCATAAGCATATTCAGCGCTGAAAGGAGCGGGACAACCAGCCACATTTGAACCCGATTGAGCCCGTTTGAACTTGCCGGAAATAGAAACTTGCCGGAAATCTCGTGTTCGCGAGAACTGAGTGAGGTAGATTAGTTATCCGCAGCTTAATCTAAAACTTAATATTTTTGTTCAATAACTGATATAAGTACAGCAAAATAGGATTTAAAGTATTTTATGATAGTAGAAGCTGACAATCTGGGTTATTAAAAAAAAAGCATTAAATCAACACATAGGACCTGATTGGTCGTTTTGCACACGGCACGTGCTTTTGCCAACTCCACTCGTGGTGTTCGATTTGAAATTCTACCAACTCTGGTGACCCGAATCGCCCGGGTCGTGTTAATCGATTACGCCCTATTATTTGACTAGTTTCTTGTTCACACATTATCACACATTTATGTATCTTTTGCACAGATTAAAGTGTTTGAAGTATATTTGAAATTTATCTACATCAATTTCTGTTTAAATCACACAATTCACGCCACGGCCATGTTGAAACCAGACCGAGGGCACTTACGCGTCTGCGAGGCGCCGCTGTATGTAAAGTAATGTGAATACTGTTTTGTCGGCCAAAACCTCTCGCAATCACTCAAATTTGAGGGTATTCATTTTTTAAAGTAACATATTCATCTTTGCATACCTGTTTTCTATCTATTGGCCAATTTTCAGGAAGATTGGGTGACCCTTGCATGGTGATTTTTCCCATTCTTTAACTACAATGTGACTGTCAACTTCAAGTCTGCATAGTTATGGTGGTATCATGTAATGCAGCACTGTCAGCATAGCTATCTGTGCAACACAGTTAAACAACTAGTCTTAGTAATTACAAATTAATAAAAGCTTTAAAAGGGTTAAAATAAAATTTTTAAATATATCTATATTAAGAAAGTTGTGCAATTTTGAATTTAAGTAAAGATTGGCCACCAAGGTGAGTGACTTTATCTTCACTCAATCTTCATGAAAATTGACCAATAAATAGAAAAAAGGTAAGCAAAAATGATTATGATAGTTTCAAAAGTTAATATCTTCAAATTGTACTCCTTTAATTTATGTAGTAGTTCATACATATCGGCACACAGTCGTGGCTTATGGCCATTTCCAATACCGACGCTTACTCAGCCTCGTTCTGATGCCTAATTAGGTCGCGCGTGAATAGGGTGAATATCAGTACTTACAGAATGAGAAACTCATCATGTAAGGGTATGCTCGATATGTGACAGTGGTCACCCGTTTTTCCTCCTTTCCTCGCTGTGAACCCTTCTCACATTAGCCGTGTTCACACAGGCAAAATGTGAGGCGAGTCAGGCAAATCGAATCAGGTGAGGCGAATTAGGCGCCCGTTCACACGGGCACTGCATGAGGCGGAAGTGGATATCTGCGCATGAGCAAGTCCAGACTAACCAGCGCCATTTTGGGTTCGACGACGCCGGCACCAGAGAGTGTGGGTTCGACCTAGATATGTAATGACTGAATCGTATTGGTTTGGAACGGTCAAAACTTCTGCTGGGCAGTGAAACCCTACAAATAAATCATGAAAAAAATATCTGTGTATAGATAGCGGTTTCATTAATTAAATTATATAATATGCGCTTTTGATCGACCGGAAAGTCAACAACCTGAGGTGTCGACTGCGCATGAGTGTGAGGTGCTTAATCCGCCTCAGTGCGTCCACACGGGCAAAATAAATTGAATCAGAGAAATCGCCTCACGTAAACTACCTCGCTTAGGTGGTTTACAGGATGCGCATCACGTGAGTCGAATCAGCCCTAATCCGCCTCAGAGGTCCGTTCACACGGCAAATGTGAGGCGAACTAGGCAAGTCGCTTTCTACGAATCGATTTACATTGCCCGTGTGAACACGGCTATAGAGTGTTGGTTGAGGGCAGAAGCCGCTAGATGGCGAAAACTGTAAACAAGCGTTAGTTCAACAGCAAACCACTAAATGGTAACCTCCAGCAGAGAGCGTGTATATAAACAGATGAGAGGGACAACTATCATACTAGACCGTGTAACAGCCTCCGACTGTGGCGCTCCAAGTGGTGGTTGTTGAACAGCTTAAGCATATGGGCAAACCTCAAGGCATTTTCAATGGCAGTGAGCAATCTTCATACAGAAAACGTTAGATATCTCTAAAACTACAACACCTAGAAACAAACTGATTGGAATACACATAGAAAACATGTTTACCAAAAAGATTATATTAAATTGATATGGTTAGGGTTCTGGATTTCTATTAATTTGGAATAAAACTGACGTTTTTCACTACGCGTACGGCAAACTCAAGGCATTGTCAATGGCCTTGAGCAATCTTCGTACAGAAAAAGTGAAATATCTCTAAAACTACACTACATAGAAACAAACTGTTTGGAACACATATAGAAAACATATTTAACAATGAGACTATATTAAATTTACATGGCTAGGGTTCTGAATTTCTATTAATTCTGAATAAAATACACGTTTTGCACTACACGTACGGCAAACTCAAGGCATTGTCAATGGCGGTGAGCAATCTTCATACAGAAAACGTTAAATATCTCTAAAACTACACCACATAGAAACAAACCGCTTGGAACACATATAGAAAACATGTTTACCAAAAGGATTATATTAAATTGATAATTTTAGCCTTCTGTATTTCTATTAATTTTGAATAAAAACAAATGTTTTGCACTGCGCATACCGGCAAACTCAAAGCTTGTTCAACACTAACCGCCAGGAACGCCACTGTAGCCTGTGTTACCGTTTTTCGCGGGAGTTGTCCCTCTCATCTGTTTATATACACGCTCTCTGCCTCCAGCCACGTCTGAAGGCAAAACCCGCTAGATGGCGGCAATGGTGTAAACAAGCGTTAGTTCAACAGGAAACCTCTAGTCGGCGACAATAGTGCATGTAACCTTGCGCCACAGTTGACGGCAACACCCGGTAGATGGCGGCAACAGTGTAAACAAGCGTTAGTTCAACCGGAAACCGCTAGTCGGCGACAATAGTATCTGTAACATTGAACTACGGCTGAAGGCAGAAGCCGCGAGATGGCGAAAGCAGTATGCAACATTAGAGTTAAAGTGAACCCGGTGTATCCCTCGCAGAGGTGGGAATCTTACTCCAACAAATGCTTTCCATGCACAACTTTGCTTACCTTTTCTGTTTACATAACCAAATAGGTGGGGGGACAGTATCAGAGTTACTGCACCTGACCTGAGTCAGGGAGAGTGCTAACTTTGTGGGATCCATATCGCGTCATGGTGCCAACATATAAATATGTAGATATAGAGTTACTATCACCTCGTCGCCATAACTGACACTACCAACTAACCACTATATTTCACTAACAACTAACAAGTAACCCCACCCACTGCCTAACTAATCCCATCCTCACATCACTTCTTCCTCTGGCCTTGGCCGGACTTAATGTGCCTACCGGCAGAGAGCGTGTATATAAACAGATGAGAGGGACAACTCCGGCGAAAATCTGTAACATAGGCTACAGTGGCGATCCTGGCGGTTATTGTTGAACAAGCTTTGAGTTTGACAGTACGTGCAGTGCAAAACATTTGTTTTATTCAAAATTAATAGAAATCCAGAACCCTATCCTTATAAATTTAATATAATCTATTCGTTGAGTATGTTTTCTATATTTGTACAAAGCGATTTGTTTCTAGATGGTGTGGTTTTAGAGATATTTCACTTTTTCTGTAGGAAGATTGCTCACCGCCATTGACAATGCATTGAGTTTGCCGTACGCGTAGTGAAAAATGTCAGTTTTATTCCAAATTAATAGAAATCCAGAACCCTAACCATATCAATTTAATATAATGTTTTTGGTAAACATGTTTTCTATGTGTATTCCAATCAGTTTGTTTCTAGGTGTTGTAGTTTTAGAGATATTTAACTTTTTGTCTCTGAAGATTGCTCACTGCCATTGACAATTCCTTGAGTTTGCCCATATGCGTAAACTGTTCAACAACCACCACTTGGAGCGCCACAGTCGGCAGGTGTTACACGGTCTAGTATGAGAGTTGTCCCTCTCATCTGTTTATATACACGCTCTCTGCTACCGGTGAATCTGGAGGGACTGAAGTTTGGATCCTGGTCGAGTCAAACCAATGACTATAAAATAGGTACCTGTTGCTGCTTGGCGCTTGGCATTACTAGATCAGGACAAGGACTGGGCGCACAGTGTCAGGATAATGTGACTGTGTGGGCCATCGGGTCATGGTGCCGGCGGCCTGATTTCCCAGTGGGGCAGCCCTATAAAGTCACCATGAGTGCACGCTGTCACAAGTCGGTGCACGTCCTGGTATGGCCTAGGGTTTTACTGGGGCGTAAAACTACACCAACCACCCAGCCTCCCCTGGCCCTCACAGAGGACTGTGGTTGGGCTCTTAGGCTGCCTTTTTACTTCCTTACCCCCCTCCCCCTCAATTCCTCTGATCACTACCCATCGGAAGCCAACTCCCGACCACTTAGGACTGCTTTCAGCAGTGCCCATTTAGTGCTGCAGATTTGCAGCCTTCAGCGCGCCAATGCAACTGAAAACTCCCCAAAAACAATAGTCAAATAGTAATAATAAATTGAGTAGTCAAAAAGTAATAATAAATTGAATAGTAAAATAGTAATAAATTGAATAGTAAAATAGTAATAATAAATTGAGTAGTCAAATAATAAATTGAGTAGTCAAATAGTAATAAAAAATTGAGTAGTCAAATAGTAATCGTAAATTGAGCAGTCAAATAATAATAATTTCAGTAGTAAAATAGCAATGGTAAATTGAGTAGTCAAATAATAATAACAAATTGAGTAGTCAAATGGGAATAATAAATTGAGTAGTCAAATAAAAATAAATTGAGTAGTCAAATCATAATAATAATAAATTGAGCGGATGTGACTTACCACAACGAACCCATTTGGCACGTAGCGGGGGATGGAGGGAAGGAAAATGTTGATGAGGAAGAAGACTAGGGCTACGAGAAACCCCGTGACGGTGACGAAATGCACAAAGTTATTTTCTGAACTGTAGCCTGGAACTATTGTGATGGTGATTGAACAGATGAATGCAATGATGCTGAAAGCCTAGGAATAGACAGAAATCATCATTTAATAAGGTCAAATTCCTATAATCGAATTTTAAGGACATATATATACATTGTAATGTATTATTATATAGGCATATCAGGGATGAACGTGGTCCCGTAAAAAATATTATTTATTTTTTTAAATCGTGGAAATCAGGCCGAGACCCTGGCGCCAGCTACCGGGTTCTGGCTCAACCAAGCTGTGGTTATTACACCGATGGCGAATTTGGGCGAAAACGCAGATCCCCCCCCCCCCCCCCCCCCCCCGCCATAGGATTAGCACTGTTGGGGAATCGCGGGAAAATGTCGGAAGTCGGGGTTCAACTGTTCTTGTTGTGACCGTATTATCGACCATTCCGAACTCTTTCTTGCGTTGGTTTTGGCAACATCTAATGTCATATAAGAACTGGATTCAGACTAACCAATTGCGGTTATATATATCCTGATTTATTGTCATTTTGCTTAACATTAAGTGGTAAATATCAATATTGGCATTTTGTGAACATTAATCGGTGAATATATGAAAATTGCAGAAATCTGAGAAATCTCTCATCCCTGATATAATCATATATACTATTTAAAAGAGGTCTATAAATGTTAATAGTTTTCACAATCCTAGCCATATTAGGATTGTTATTAATTGATATGGGGGGTGGGCGATAATCAATCCAGATTTAAACTGACAATTACTGAAGGTGAATCATGTTCTATATATTAAGATCATGCATGCTGTTTGCATTGTAAAATTGTTGGTGGGCCAAGGCCCCGTTTAAAGTTGCATATAGTCCGATGCTTTTGAGTTTCTGCTATTATGCTAATCGTTATAATCTACTTTACTTTAGTTTGAAGTAACTTTAATTTTAAATGGCTAAGTTTGGAGATATTTGACTTCAAAGCATGCCAAAATAATTTTGGCAAGCATGCAGCAACAAATGTTTAATAAGTGCACCAGTATCTAAGTTGAATATGTAGAATCAAATCTAGATAAGTGTTTTGGTTTTGAAAATGTTATGTTTTCATCGGACTATGCAACTTTAATCAAACGTGTTGGAGTGTCAGCGGGCACTGATACCAAATGTATTCGGGGAGAGGTTCCCCTTTGAGCAGAAAAGAGTGTGTAAGCCGCAAGTGGCTGATGGAACTAGGTACATGTAACATTGTCGCTCACCGCCTCAACCATCCGCAGGATGCCGCTAGGCGTCTTGATATAGTCAGTGTCTGCCTTTACTATAGACGTCTCTTCATCCATTGTGCTTGGTTGCATGGTTCACCGACCTGAATTATGGACAAATCAATCAATTCAATTAGGAGAAGAGGGGGCATGATACTGTTGTGCTAATGGTCAGTATTGTGTCTAAGCGTACAATTAAAATACATGTAGCAGAGGACAGGAGAAAGAATCGATGAGATCAATAAAGTCTTCCTAAAAGCTTGAATATTTATTGAAACTACTAAAAACTGAAATTCTGAAACTGACCTAATAGCACTTGTCCCCTCAGGAAGGACTGACACGCACCCTCGATGCTGGTGTTGCAGTTTCCGTGGCACACCAGTTTGCGAGGGACACATCCATTCAAATGCATTGTCAATGGCCCTGAGTGATCTTCATACAGAAAAAGTCAAATATCTCTCAAATTACACCACCTAGAAACAAACCGCTTGGTACACATATAGAAAACATCTTGACCAAAAAGATTATATTAAATTTATAAGGTTAGGGTTCTTGATTTCTATTAATTTTGAATCAAACTAATGTTTTGCACTGCGCACACCGTCAAACTCAAGGCATTGTCAATGGTCGTGGGCAATCTGCATACAGAAAATACAGCAAAAGTGAAATATCTCTAAAACCACACCACCTAGAAACAAATCGCTTGGTACACATATAGAAAACATCTTTACCAAAAACATTATATTAAATTTATAAGGTTAGTGACGATGCTGTTCAATTTTGATGCATGCACAGAAGCGATGTGTCCCTCGCAAACTGGTGTGCCGCGGAAACTGCAACACCGGGTCACAGCTTCAGTGCGCATGGCAAAAGTTTGCGATAGCGCCCCTCCTACCCCAGTCCTTCATTATAGGCCCTATGCTTTGAACCCACTTTGCACCTATAGCCACATCGTTCCTGATTACGAAACTGCGTAGAGTTGTTGCCATACATTTATTTCTAAAGTAGATTGCAGTGAAACTGTCCAAGAAAATATGTTACATTCCAGAAAATGTAGGCTAAAGTCGACAGTGAAACAAGGTGTAAAAAATCCCACTGGCCAATCGAGTAGGAGGAAGATGAACTCGTCTGTCCAGTCCAATTCAGTCCAGTGAAGTCCAATTCACTGCGGGGGAAAGAGAAAACATGTTGTTCCTGTTGAACCAAACACAATGCGAGTATCGTGAGTCATTTCAGGTGGTCACAAATCAATGTCCAACTTCTGGTCATTAACCACTCGGCCACAGAGAGGGTCACTGATCCAATCAACCTAACCCTGCCAACCCGTGATATCCTTCAGGTGGGCTGGTGAAGTCAGCGCATCCCACTACACCCAGCCCCCCCCCCCCCCCCACCTCAACCCCCGCCCTCCCCGCTGGAATGACAAATATTTGGAGTGTTGCCAACTCGAAATTCCCGTGACTGTCACGGAAATTGAAGGTTTTGATCAGTCAGCTCATGGAAAGCCCACGAATTTCATGCAATATGTTAAAATATCAACTGTATGTCATTTGCATAGATGTAGATAGTAGGCTAAGTTATCATATACAGGTTAGGAAAAAATTTGAAAATTCAAAAAAAACTAATATAGAAACTACTAACACCCAAAACCGCAAAGGTTGGCCCAAGAAAGATCAGGTAAACACTCCTGAGTGCGGGACCAGACCAATCCAGTATCACAGCTGTCCAGCGTTGAAAACAAGCACCCTCACGGGAGCTTATACATTATGGGCAGAATAAAAAACTTGTCACAAAAAATATATATATATATATATATATATATATATATATATATAATATATATATATATATAGTATGACCCCTTGGAAATGCCCTTTAATAAGGAATATCACGCTAAAATATCAGCTTATAACCCCTTGGAAATGCCCTCAAATAATCCATTCTGGGGGTGGTGGTGGGGGGGGGGGGGGCATACTCTGGAACCCCCTAGCAAACTCGCGCCTACCGTCACTCGTGTTCCCCGCCTGCAACATAAAACCTCAATGATTCTCAGTACCTCCAGGTTGGCAGCACTATATTTGACACACTCCATGACAATAAGTCGACCTAATGCTAGGCATACATTAGTCTATAACCCCGTGGAAATGCCCTCAATACAAATATCCAGGTCACGCAGGCAAGTTCAAATAACTAGAGTTTTACATCCTAGCAACATTCCAGGTCGTCATGAACAGGACTGGGATGACGAGTGTCAGCAGGGTTTTGTAAGCATGCGGGATACCCTGCCCAGAGCGGGATTCGAACCCACATTCCGGCCATTCCAGGGCAAGAGTCCTAATAGTATAGACCTATTTCAATGTTGGTAAACATCATGTATGTGCGCGAGGCTTGGCTGCAAAAGGAATGCACACTCCCACTGAGTTTGCCGGTATGCGCAGTGCAAAACATTTATTTTATTAAAAATTAATAGAAATGCACAACCCTAACCTTATAAATTTAATATAATCTATTCGTTGAATATGTCTTCTATATGTCTACCAAACAGTTTGTTTCTAAGTGGTGTAGATTTAGAGATATTTCACTTTTTCTGGATGAAGATTGCCCTCGGCCATTGACAATGCATTGAGTTTGCCAGTACGCGCAGTGCAAAATGTTTATTTTATTCAAAATTAATAGAAATGCACAACCCTTACCATATAAATTTAATATAATATATTCGTTGAATATGTTTTCTATATGTGTACCAAGCAGTTTGTTTCTAAGTGGTGTAGTTTTAGAGATATTTCACTTTTTCTGTATGAAGATTGCCCACGGCCATTGACAATGCACTGAGTTTGCCGGGACACGTAGTACAAAACGTATATTTTATTCAAAATTAATAGAAATCCAGAACCCTAACCATATAAATTTAATATAATCTATTCGTTAAATATGCTTTCTATATGTGTTCCAAGCAGTTTGAGTCTAGGTGGTGTGGTTTTAGAGATATTTCACTTTTTCTGTATGAAGATTGCTCACTGCCATTGACAATGCATTGAGTTTGCCGTATGTGCAGTGCAAAACATCTATTTTATTCCAGATTAATAGAAATGCAGAAACCTAACCTTATAAATTTAATATAATCTATTCATTGAATGTTTTCTATGTGTGTACCAAGCAGTTTGTCTCTAGGTGGTGTCGTTTTATAGATATTTCATTTTGTCCATAAGAAGATTGCTCACGGCCATTGACAATGCACTGAATTTGCCGGTACACGCAGTACAAAAGGTGTATTTTATTCAAAATTAATAGAAATGCAGAACCCTAACCTTATAAATTTAATATAATCTATTCGTTGAATATATTTTCTATATGTGTACCAAGCGGTTTGTCTCTGGGTGGTGTGGGTTTAGAGATATTTCACCTTTTCTCTATGAAGATTGCTCATAGCCATTGAGTTTGCAGTGTGTCATCCTGCAGCCAAACACCGCGCGCACTGACCTAGGTACCCGTGATGACGTCACATGAAATTGGTCAATAGGACTAATAAATAATACCAGCTAGCCTTCCTGGTGTAATCCATCTAACCATGCCCACATGTGTGCGTGTGTCCCCCCCCCCCCCCCCCCCCCCAACACACACCCTTGAGGTGGCTATGACCCACTAACAATTCTCTTCACTAAGCTGTCGTGAGATTGCCACTTTTCAATCAACTGTACCACGTACATCCTGGCAACATAACATTCTAAGGTCATATCATGATGGGTACAGATTTGTGATAGTGCGCACCCATGGCGACTTTATAGTGCTCCCTCACTGGGAGACCAGGCTGTCAGCTACATGACCTGATATCCCATTATTATCCTAACACTGAGCCAACCAGTTCTTGTCCTATCCTAATAATGCCAAGGGGCTGGCTCGGAAGCGACAATTATCAATTTTTAAGTAATTGGTTTGACGCGACCAATGTATGTTACCACTACCCCTCCCCCCCCCCCCCCCACTTCCACCCTTACATGGGTGGTGTCATGGTATGTACATACGTGGCATCAGGGTGTGTGACTGAGGTGGGTAAGGAATGCTCTCCTGTGTTGGCGCCGTGGGGGTGAGGGGTGGGAGTGAGTCCAGTGCAGGGCGTACAAAGGATTGGTCGAGCAGATCCAATGCGCAGGCCTCACCTGGTCAGCTACTTTGTTAAGAGCCTCGATCTGGTTTCAGCTGTCTGCCTGTCCTGCACAGCCTCGATCTGAAGCAGAACGCCGATCTCCTTGTTTCTACTTGGTGGTGCCTTGAATATTTAAAGTTGTAACTCCGTCTGCTCCCCTTGAATGACATCTGTCGCCGGCCTCAAAGCAGTGAATGTGTATTGGGTGTGTACCCACAACTGGATCTGGGTGACCTATAGACCCCTTTCAATGTTTGTAAGCATCGTGTATGCGCACGCAGCTTGGCTGCAGAACGAATGCACACTGCCACGGAGTTTGCCGGTACGCCCAGTGCAAAACGTTTATTTTATTCAAAATTAATAGAAATGCAGAACCCTAATCATATAAATTTAATATAATCTATTTGTTAAATATGTTTTCGATATGTGTTCCAAGTGGTTTGTTTCTATGTGGTGTAGTTTTAGAGATATTTAACTTTTTCTGTATGAAGGTTGCTCACGGCCATTGACAATGTATTGAGTTTGCCGGTATGTGCAGTGCAAAACATCAGTTTTATTCAAAATTAATAGAAGTGCAGAACCCTAATCTTATCAATTTAATATAAACTATTTGTTAAATATGTTTTCTATATGTGTTCCAAGCAGTTTGTTCCTAGGTGGTGCGGTTCTAGAGATATTTCACTTGTTCTCTATGATCTCCTGCATCCAAGTAGCGCGCGCACTGACCTAAATACCTATGCTGACGTCATATGAAATAGGTCTATAAATATGTGTAAAGCGGGGGCGGGGGGGGGGGGGGATAAGCACGCTGCATGCCTCGATGCACACCACCGGTTTGCTCCACTCGTGCAGTTTGAAATGTTTGATGGGGTGTTATCACAAAACTGGCTATCATGACCCGATATCATACTGAGTCGCCTTATCATCCTGGCACTGAATACATCAGTTATTTCCTTATTCTGGTAATACCAAACACCAATTATTAATTGTGTAAGTCATCGGTTTGACTTGACCATGGATCGAACCCACGACCTCCCGTAGTGAAAACTAGCGCTTTACTGATTCGGCCACAAATTGGGAGTAAATGTTCATGGTATGTTTTAACTGCTATGTGAATGAATTACGTCACAGCTGGTTCAATGTAGTTTTGTTTGTTGGAATTGTATGCCTTAGCATCATCCAAGGTCATATCAGGATGGATACCGACTTGTGACAGTGCACACTCATGGCGACTTTATCGTCCTGCTTCACTGGCAGACCATGCTACCAGTACCATGACCTGATATCCCACCCAGTCACCTTATCCTGATGTCAAGCAAACCAGTACTTGCCCGATCTTCCTATTAATGCTGATGTAGCAGTCACACTACGACAACAAGGGAAGGACAACAGCCCGGCGGCTGGGATTTTGTGAAATCCCGACGACCTATGCAAATTCGGGCTAAGTTGGACGACAATCGGACGACATCGGGACAACAAACGGGACGACAGCAGGACGACAGTGTCTGTGTGTCTGTGTCTGTGTGTGACTCTGTGTCTCTGTGTGTGTCTCTATGTGTGTGTCTGTGTCTCTGTGTGTCTGTGTCTATGTGTGTGTCTGTGTCTGTATGTGTCTGTGTCTCTGTGTGTGTCTGTGTCTGTGTGTGTCTGTATCTGTGTCTGTGTGTGTGTGTGACTCTGTGTCTGTGTGTGTGTCTCTATGTGTGTCTGTGTCTCTGTGTGTCTGTGTCTATGTGTGTCTATGTGTGTGTCTGTGTGTGTGTCTGTCTCTGTGTCTGTGTCTGTGTGTGTCTGTGTGTGTATGTGTTTGTGTGTGTGTCTGTGTCTCTGTGTGTGCCTCACTCTCACTCTCAGTCTGACTCTCACTCTCAGTCTGACTCTCACTCTCACTCTCAGTCTGACTCTCACTCTGTTTCTGTGTGTGTGTCTGTGTGTGTGTCTCTGTGTTTCTGTGTGTCTCTGTGTCTCTGAGAGTGAGAGTCAGACTAAGAGTGAGAGTCAGACTGAGAGTGAGAGTCAGACTGAGAGTGAGAGTCAGACTGAGAGAGAGTCAGAGTGAGAGTGAGAGTCAGACTGAGAGAGAGAGAGTGAGAGTCAGACTGAGAGTGAGAGTCAGACTGAGAGTGAGAGTCAGACTGAGAGTGAGAGTCAGACTGAGAGTGAGAGTCAGACTGAGAGTGAGAGTCAGACTGAGAGTGAGAGTGAGAGTCAGACTCAGAGTCAGACTGAGAGTGAGACTGAGACTGAGAGTCAGAGTCAGAGTCAGAGTCAGACTGAGAGTGAGGCACACACAGAGACACAGACACACACACAGAGACACAGACACAGAGACACACACAGACACACATAGACACAGACACACACATAGACACAGACACATACACAGACACACACAGAGACACACACATAGACACAGACACAGACACACACAGAGACACATACATGGAGAGAGAAGCAACTACAGCTTAACGACAAGACGACAGTGCCGCCACAGTGCCGCAACATCGGCTGTCGTCGATTGTCGTCGAAGTTTTTCAACATGTCCAAAACGCCCACGACAACCCGGCGACAGTGGAGAAACTGGAGGTGCCGCGGAGGTGCCGCGGAGGTGTCGCGGCGACACCTGCGCGACACCGGAAGTCGCTGTCGCAGGGCTGTCGCCGCTGATTGTCGTCGTAGTGTGACTGCTACATGAGGACCAGGCTAGGTCGCAACAAGTATTTTGTAAGTAATTGGTTTGACTCGGTCAGTGTTCGAACCTATGACCTCCCACATGAGAAGCTAGGCAGCCTTCTTACCATATCAGCAATCCCGTCCCGTGAGGGAGTGGCTGTTTTGCTAATCGTTAGGTTTTTTCTTCTTTAAAGTCGGCCGGTATACCTTGCCGGGATAACAAACAAACTAGGAATAGTTCTAATTTGTGCCACACCGTGGTGCATGCGTAGTACTGAACTTTTCCAGTTGGTGTTTAACCAAGAGAACAGCCAGTGCACCAAGTGGTGGGTTTGATCATTTTGATTACACAGTACAGGCTGAGTGAGCCGTCTTAGTATTACAGGGTCTTTGTCTAAATTTAACATCAGATTCAGGAAATATAGAAGGAAATTGTATTTCCAATAGTCTAATTCTAGAACTATCCCTGCAATTCCTCTATTTATGAACTCTAAACATATCCATGGATGTAGAATATCACACAAGGAAACAAATTGATCTCTATAACTAATTTCAGCTGCACAAATTTCCATTACATCTGTACCTATGAGCATATCAAAGCTCAGTGAATCTACTACAAAGAAAGGACATAACGTATCATAAAGAGAAATATACGCTATACCTATACCTATACCTCGTGACACATACATTTTATATATGGCTAGTATATACATCATACATATGATATACACATGGTATATATATATGAGTCAGGATAACGAAAAGAGGCCAATTGGGGGAAGTTGTCAGCGTCGATCATTGGATGTCGGCGTCGATCGGCATACTTATAGTTTAGCATTGACAGGGGTGTTGCAAAGTCCTTAAATTTATCCTGAATGTAAAGGTAAAGAAAATACAACAACCTTATTTGTTTCTAGGATAATTTAATATAAAACAAAGGAATGCACTACACATTAAGTATACATATACACACACACCTTGTGTATATGACGTCGTATATGCAAATAGGCTGAACTGAGACAAGTAACTATGTGTGGTCTCTGTGGCCTAGTGGTAAAAAGAATACAACAAAAGGTGTCACTTATGATCCTTCTTTCCCCCCACCCCCATTCAGAGGTGGGAGTGATCTACTTGAAAAGGTCACGTGATACTGCCTCTAGGGTTGATGTTTATAGTTCTCTCCTGCCCACCTACTATGTTTGTTTATTTGTTGTGTTATGCCCTAGTAACACCTAAGGTAATATCAGAACAGGTACTGACTTGTGACAGTGCGCACTCATGGCAACTTTACCATGCTGCCCCACTGGGAGACCACAGTGCCAGCACCATGACCTGATATCCCAGTCACATTATACTGATACTGCACAAACCAGTCCTTCTCCTATCCTATTAATGCCAGGCACCAGGCTAGGTAGTGGCAGGTGTCATTGGTTTGACTCGGCCTGGATTCGAACTCCCTACCTTCTGCACTCTACCGTTTGGGCAACCGCGTCCGATGCCCACATACTAGGGCTTATTCTTACTTGGTAACACTGTATGGTCCATTGTGTTGTGTTGTGGGGGGGGGGGGGGGGGGGGGGTAAGAGAAGAGGGAGTTTCTTGAGAACCATAATTGCACATTCTGAGGCTTTTGAATTGTTGCCCCTTTTTTTTTTCCCAAGATACAAATATTAGGCTGGTCGTTATAATCTATTTTACTTTAGTTTGAAGTATCTTTCATTATGCATTATTTGGAAATATTTTAATAAAAACATGCCAAATTAATTTTGGCATACATGTTCAAATTCGGACAAAATGCTTCATCAGTAACAAGGAAAAGCTGCATAGTCCGATGAAATATCAAATTTTCAAAACCAATTATCTAGATTTGATTCACACTTTATAGATAAATTGGCAAATAAAAAGCAAACGCATCAGAGTTATGACATCAATATTCACCGTTTATTATCAATAGATTATAATCTACAGGTCCATATTCCCCTTTCGGAAATTTTATGAAAACCTGTTTTTGTTCTGTGCAGTACCGTTACTTACATAAAATTGTAATATGTATGGGGTTTATTTATTCCACCTAGTCTGAATACTCATATATTTCTCTGGAGAAACAATGTTTTATTATGGATTGTTTGAATCTGTATATGCTTAAGTTACACCAACTGTTATACCAGAGTATATCTAGGCTATAATTATCTCATTTATCGGCAGATTACTCTATAAATAAACTAATAGTATCTGTAGTTTTTATCTATCCCATTTAGTGTAAATATTCATATAATTTCACTGCAGTATTAATTTACTACTATCTAATACTATCTGTAGTCTTTATCACATTTAGTGTAAATAGTTATATGATTTAAGTGCAGTATTAAATGTAAAAGTATCTGTAGTTTTTATTTATCCCACTTACGTGTGAATGAATATTCATACGCTTTAACTGCAGTATTAATGTTTGACAAAAATACCTTTATTCTGAAATCAGAAAAACAGCTGGCTGCAAGGATTTTGGTTAAGGGAATATGGACCTGTACATTTGATTGGCTTCAAGTATAGATACACAGGCACAAGCTTCCTCTCAAAATGGTGTCTGCAACAATGTCAGCATATTATAAACCAGTCTGTGTAGCGTTCACACCTCATTAAAAAATCAATAAAAACAGGGGAAAAAAAGAACAACAGTTCTAATTATACCAAAAAAAAAGAAATCACATTTGTTCATTAAATGCATAATGGTGTTGAAAACATGTGTTCATTGCGATATATGTTTGCTTGTTGGGGGTTTACATCCTGGCAACATCTGAGGTCATATCAAGATGGGTACCGACTTGAGCAGGGATGAAAGTGATCTCCGGGGGAAAAAAAGCGGAAATGCTGATATTCCCATAGGTTTAACACTGTCAGGGAATCGCGGAAAATTTCCGGAAGTCAGGTTTCATATATATTGGTATACGATGATAGTGCTGTGGTGTTTGAAGCATGTAGAGTAGTAGTATACGCTGATAGTGCTGCGGCGTTTGGAGAATTTATTTGTGGTATAGGCTGATAGTGCTGAGGCGCCTGCACCACGATTTGGTATAGATCTACGCTGATGGTGCTGCGGGATTGAAAAATCCCGGAAATCCGCGGAAACCCAGAGATCTTTCAACCCTGCTTGAGACAGTGTGCATTCATGACTTTATAGTGCTGCACCACTGGGAGACCGGGCCATTGTCATATATCACCAGGTCTAGTCTGGTACCGGTTATATCGGCACGTAGCCAATTTATTTTGTGTACTTTGGCAGTTGTCAATTTACATGTTCAAATAGTTTGAAATTTCACGCTCTGCTAGATTTTAAAGCCAAGGGCCCTGGGGTTTGAATCCCTAAGCCCACTGAAGTCTTGACTTTGTCTAAGCTGCATTCCCAAGAGCCGCACAGCTTCAAAGCCAATATGGGGCAAGAAATGTTTTTATAAACATAACTTGATTATGTCGACTTTTAGCAACAGGTGAAACTTGTTGGTCAGGTTTTATGTCCTAGCAACATCTGAGGCACTGCTACCGATATGTGACAGTGCACTCATGGGAACTTCATAGTGCTATCCTACAGGCATACCGTTCCGCTGACACCATAACATGATATCCCACTCAGTCACATTATCCTGACAGGGAGGTAACTAGTCATTGCACCAATCTATTACCCAGATAGCACAGAGCCGTCGGGCAGACGATGGCAGCACCATTGGGCCAATGGTGGCAAAACAACGTTGGGCCAACATTGTTTTGTCCACTGACCCACCGTTGGCAAGCCACCCATAGCAGCATATCCCACTGTTGGCCCAATGGTGGAAAGCTACCCAGCCAGCAAAAAATATAGGACCCATATAGGGGTCCATTGTGGGCCCCATATATATGGTTTTTCCAAACAGGAATCTCTGGACACCACATGGAGAAGATATATACGTTTCCTGTGTAACAAAAGCAGTTACCACAGATGACACTGGAGGAGTAAACCACAATTTTAAAAGAATCAGTTTAATATCATAGAGGTGCATGCACCTCATATTAGATATTAAGATGATAAGACACTAATCTTGGTTAAAAGGTTAGCTAAGAAGTGATGCCTGCTAAACAAAACCCAGCACTCCTCACTAAAACACTTTTGCAATGTTTGTTTGTGGTTGGTTTACATCCTAGCAACATCTAAGGTCATATCAGGACGGGTACAGACTTGTGACAGTACACACTCATGGCGATTTTATAGTGCTGCCCCACTGAGAAATCAGGCCGCCAGCACCATGACCCGATATCCCACTCAGTCACATTATCCTGACACTGAGCTAACCAGCCCTTGCCCTATCCTAATAATGCCGAGCACCAGGCTAGGAAGCGACAAGTATCAATTTTTAAGTCATTGGTTTGACTCGACCGGAAACCAAACTCGCGAACTCCCGATCTTCCGCACGCGAGGCCTGTGCTCTACTGATTCGGCCACCGCGCGTGCGGTTTCATGAGCACTGGCAGGCATTTGTCATTTCTGGCTCTCTACTGACCCGTTCCGAAAGCAAGCGTATCACACCTCACCTATGGTTGTCAGGTAGGCACATTTTAACAACAGCTTTCTCAACCATATCTATGTGGGGCCGGTTGGGCCCCGATGGTGGCAAATAAGGGGAAAATGCATGGCAACCAGCGGTGAGCCACCACCGTCGGCCCGACGGTGGCAAATATGTGGTCACCATACGACCAATAGCCACCGTCGGCCCGGTGCTATCTGGGTAATACAGAGCAGCAAACAAGGTAGTAATAATAATAAATTGTGGAAGTCTTTCATTTTACTCGGCCAGGGATCGAACCTTGATGGAAAGCTGGTATCCTGCCATTCGGTTTGAAGCCCAAGTTAAAGCTGCATAGTCCGATGAAATCATCAAATTTTCGAAACCAAAACACTTATCTAGATTTGATACTACATATACTGAGATACTGGTGTACTCATCAAACATGTATTACTGCATAAAAGGGAAAACTAGGTCAATCCAATAAACCTGTTAATACTGAAGACTGGAATCCAGCAGTTTGCTACGTACAGCCAAAGTAATTTTGCATGTTTTCACTGCGAAACATTTCTAAAGTTACTTCACGCTAAATTAAGGTAGATTATAATCACCAACCTAATATATTTATTTAAATAATATGGCAGAAGCTCAAAACCATCGGACTAGACAACTTTAATCACGGGAAGCACAGTTCTGTCTACTTACATTTAAGTTATATACAATTAGCTTTCAAAAGCACATTATTTTCCACCTTGTAATTAATCCTGGATACCTGTGAACATGTTATGCTAATATGAAGATGCGTAGAGGTAATTCTAATCATTTTTAATGTATACATATTCGAAGACAGTTCCAGAGCATTACATGTCTTTATAGAATATCAGTCCAGTTTTTAATTACATTGGGTTTCATACTTATCCACTGCTGATTTGGTAGGCTATAAGCCTGCATCAGGATATCTACAGCACCTTGTATTTCCAGGTGGTCACCCGTCCAAGTAGTGATGAGGCTCAACGTTGTTTAATTCGGGTGATCCGATGAGAACCGCTGTTTCCAACGTGATATTGGCCATATTGAATTAACAGCGATGGCTTTTAAGATCATCCATACACAAAGCAGAATTACTTCTACACGGATTCTTGTAATACACCGTGTTGGACTCTTCCTAATGGTTCATATACCACAAAGTTCAAAGAACTAAAACTGAATTTCCAGTAATGATTGTGACAGCGAAAGAAAATCAGGCCAGTTCTGTGAATACATTTCACCTCAATCATTTAGAGCCTGGTAAATATTACAATTCCAGGACTTTCTCAATGAACAAGCAAGCACCTAATTGAAAACCCAAGGCGTGCATGGAAAAAACCCAAAGAATACATGGATATATCACAATCATTCTGTAAATGATATTTGGCGTTGCCCTGGTGAACAGTGATGGGGAGGTTATCCTTTCCAAATCCGAAAGAAACCCAGGCAGACTGTCAGACAGGTGAGGATCGTTCCTGCGAATAGAACACGTAAATAAACTAAAGGCATTGGATATGGACTAGAGTTCTGTATAGAAAGTGTAATTATATTAAAGGCATTGGATATGGACCGGGAGTCATTCTGTATAGAAAGTGTAATTACATTAAAGGCATTTGATATGGACTGGGAGTCAGTTCTGTATAGAAAGTGTAATTATATTAAAGGCATTGGATATGGACCGGGAGTAATTCTGTATAGAAAGTGTAATTATATTAAAGGCATTGGATATGGACTGGGAGTCATTCTGTATAGAAAGTGTAATTATATTAAAGGCATTCGATATGGACCGGGAGTAATTCTGTATAGAAAGTGTAATTATATTAAAGGCATTGGATATGGACCGGGAGTAATTCTGTATAGAAAGTGTAATTATATTAAAGGCATTCGATATGGACTAGGAGTCATTCTGTATAGAAAGTGTAATTATATTAAAGGCATTGGATATGGACCGGGAGTCATTCTGTACAGAAAGTGTAATTATATTAAAGGCATTGGATATGGACTGGGAGTCATTCTGTATAGAAAGTGTAATTATATTAAAGGCATTAGATATGAACTGGGAGTCATTCTGTATAGAAAATGTAATATTAAAGGCATTGGATATGGACCGGGCGTCATTCTGTATAGAGAGTGTAATTATATTAAAGGCATTGGATATGGACCGGGAGTCAGTTCTGTATAGAAAGTGTAATTATATTAAAGGCATTGGATATGGACCGGGAGTCAGCTCTGTATAGAAAGTGTAATTATATTAAAGGCATTGGATATGGACCGGAAGTCAGTTCTGTATAGAAAGTGTAATTATATTAAAGGCATTGGATATGGATTGGGATGGTTAAAGCTGCATAGTCCCATGAAAACCAAAGCAAGTATCTAGACTTTATTCTAGATATCTAACTTAGATCCTGGTGCACTTAGTAAACATTTGTCGCTACATATAAGAGAACACTGAGTCAATTTAATAGAATTTTTACTGCAGAAGCCCATGTTTGGAGTGCTAGTTTTGGAGTGCTTTCCAAAATTAATGTTGCGTGCTTGCACTTAAATTGTCTCAAACGTTAACCATTTAAAATAAAAGTTAGTTCAAGCTATAGTAAGGTAGATTATAATGATCAACCTAATATATCTATCTCAGAAAATGTCAGGAATTCAAAACCATCAGACAACTTTAATTATGTATAGGAAATGTAATTATATTAAAGGCATTAGATGTGGACCACTGGCACCATAACCGAACATCCTACTCAATCACATTATCCTAACACTGAGAAAACCAGTCATGTCCCTATCCTATTCATGTTGAATGCCAGGCTAGGTAGTGACAAGTATCAATTTTGTAAGTCATTGGTTTGACTCGGCTGTGATTTGAAGTCCCGTCTTTCTGCACAGGGAGCCAGTGCTCATTATGCCATTTTAAAAGATAGAAAATGTTTTTCATTTCTTTGAAGACAATTCTAGAGTCATCTTGTACATTTATTGATGCATGCTAACCAAGTGCATAATACATATGTTGAACTGGAATTGCATGCACTTACTATTACGACGAATAGTCAATTCATATTATGCTTCTCTTATCGAACAGATTTTTCATGTGGTTATTATTGCAACTGATATTGTCAATTATGTACCAACAAATTGTAATGAATGGCCGGAAGACCAGTGCTCTGGCGCTGACAAAAGACATTATTTGCTGAATAAAATACATTTAGTAAAAGAAAAATACTCAGTTTAAAAAAAAAAAAAGAAGAAAAACCCAGAAGATCTAACAAATCCTTCAATTACAAAACCAGTCAATAAATCACCTTATTACAGATAGACTACACTTTTACCTGCTGCATATTTCATTGAGTCCGATTTATATCTTTCGAAAGTGGCAAGGAGGTTGGCAACTTCCTTGTCGATCTTGCTGTCGACTTTAGAAATATCTTTGAGCACTCCAGTATCTTGTATCCCCAGCTTGTTGTCGAGCTTCGCCAGATTTCGCTCGTTTGTGCCATGCTTTAAGAAAAAGTATGAAGGTCATGAAGTATATGTTTGTTCGTTGTGTTACGTCATGGCAACATCTAAGGTTATATCAGGATGGGTACCAACTTGTGACAGTTTGTACTCATGGCAGGTTTATAGTGCTGCCCACTGGGAGAGCAGGCCGCCGGAACCATGACATGATATCCCAGTCACATTATCCGGATACTGTGCTAACCAGTCCATTCCCTCTTCTAATAATGCTGAGTGCCGACTAGGTAGCGAGAAGTATCAATTTGATAAGTCATTGGTTTGACTCGGCTGGTATTCAAACTCCTGACCTTCCACATGGGAAGCCTGCGCTCTACCAATTCAGCCACCATATCTGGTCATGAAGTATATGCACACCTACGATTGGTTCATGAACATCGGTCACTCTACCCACCAAGAGCCAGTAAAGATATTGTTGTTTGGGTGATGAAAATGGGATAAAAGTGATATTGCACTGACAAAGCCGATATTACTTATAAGTATTCCGGTTCTTTGCTAAGAAGTCTATTTAACCATTTAAGGACAGGAGTGCCCAAATGCACCTGCAAGTTACATGTACTTACAGACCAGGAGCACCTGAATGCGCCTGCCACATCTCTCATATCATAGCCAGTATTATGAAGGAGGCTACATTTTGTATCATGTGAAAGAGATTAATTTACTTTCATATAAAATCGATTTAAAAAAAAAAAACGTTTTGGAGATGTATATCAATTTAATTGCACTAACATCATATATTCAGATTTTCCAACAATTCAGTCAGGACTCCCGGTATTTAACAATTGAAATCTTTTTATGGCTAAATGGGTTAAATTCCAGTTCCTACTATTCAAAATTGCTAAAAATTAGAAAATGAAAAGCCATTTAATAACTGCTTTATCACTCTGTAGATCACCCCTCCCCCCGACCAAGTTAAACGGTCCACATCATGACTTACATTTTCCTGCACTCTGGCTCGCTCTAGTGACATGTCAAGGGTTATGTTGCTTTTCAATTTCTGTACTTCATCATTTAACGTCTGCTTTAGTTGTTTTATTTCTATACTTTGTTTCTGTAAAAGAAGAAGAGCACGTATATGTTAGTATTATTAGTTATTAAGACACAAGACACAGTAGTTGGATTGAGTAGCACTCTGGTTGGCCCCTAATAGACCGACCCCTTTATTCAAAAATAAATTGAAGCTAGATATTATAGGCAAATGGCCGATATACCTACACGACCGTTGCGGGTGGGGGGTATGCGACTCCCACCCCGCCCAGCGGCAGCCAAACAGTGGCCCCCGCCCAGGCTTGGGGGTTGCAGGTTCGAATCCCACAAAGAGAATATAGATATACGACAATAGTAGATAATATTTGTATAAATGCTTTATACTCCACATTATTAGTTTATTAAGACACAAGACACATTAGTTGGATTGAGTAGCACTCTGGCTGGCCTCTAATAGGCTCCCCAAACTACCCCAACCAGAACACGAAAGACAACAGCTTTGCTCAAAAGGTATCAAGCAGCACAGCAACACGCATATCGAGGAGTCAGTCTCTCCACCACAGACGCCTTCAGGTAATGGCGGACACAATCAGATTTCCAGTCACCTCTCTCTTTTATAGCCTCCAATGGCACCCCGCACAGACGTAGGAACGTAGCCCCCCCCCCCCTCTCAGACTATGTGTATAGAATTGGTCCGGAGGCAGTCCCGCTGCTCTGCATGAGGCTTTTAAGACATCTGTATAGTAACAATACTGGAGGGAGACCGAATGTCCCTCCCTAGGCACCCGGAACGCCTGCGCACCCCACGTTGCCAGACACTGCTCAAAGTGTCTCTTCAACCAGAACACTGCGCACAATCCGCGATTTGTTACCTCCGCCACGGGAATCTTGTGGATCCGTTCTCTGAACTGGTTCGTCTTGGACTTACTCACGCACCCATGACTCCCCACGGGTGGAATACCAGATCCCCGCGCTTCAGCGTTGCGTCTGAGCAGGTCACCTGCGCTTTCCTCAACAGCACCCTAAAAGACAACAACGTCGCAGCCCTGAGTGCTGTATGACCCGGAGTTGGGTGTAATACCAAAAACAAACGCAGTAGCTCCAAAGGCAGCAAAGGAACGGCCTGCTTGACCTCACTACCCTTTAGCCTCATCATGCCCCCCATGCACTTTTTTATAGCATGATTAGCAAAATCAATCGGAGCACAGCCCAGATCCTTCAAATGATTATTCAAACCACTCAAGTAGTTACGTATGGACAAGTAACACAACCTCCTCACCAGAAATGACATATACAGACAGACCTCATCCGAGTCGCATGGGTATGGGGAAATCCGATCCTCAAATTTCTCACATTAGGTCAAGTAGGCTTTCACTTGTGTTGAGCGCATACAGATGGTCGAGTCTGTGTAGTGGTTGCTCTCAAAGTTCCGCCTCTCGGCCAGTAGCATGTCCCAACCTGGAGCAAAATTAGCAAGTAAAGATATTATGACAACACAATTTGGTGGCATGATCCACATCCCTGATTCTAGCAAAACTCTGGAACTTGTCCAGTCTGCTCAGGCTGTTGCAAATAACGTTCACTTTAGTGTTGATGTATACCGACTGAACATCAAAGTTGTATTTAATTGAGGCCCAAAATATCAACCTAAGCCACACCATCGTGGTCTTGTTTCTGCTCCGGCCCATATTAAGAGCCACAATGACGGTGTTATCAGCTACAAATATCAAGGTCTTTTTTTTGTCCAGCCAACCCGAGCCCCAGCGCCTCACACCCACCAGTATGGGTCACAACTCCAAGATGTTAATGTCAGACCTACATCCTGCATCATCTGCATAAACAAAATGGTGGTCCAACCGACCCTGTAGCTCCTTCGCTGATTTAAAATCGAAGCCACCTGCCACCCAGTCATCCCCATCGAGGGCCCGAACACAAACATAGAGGCATCACTATAGACTGATACAGCTGCATCCCTCGGCGGAATTATTTTGACCGTGCCATTAAATTTTTACGCAAATTCTAACCACCATTGAAGATCAAGCGTGAAATCTTCATCTAGGCGTACCTTATGTGTTGATTTTTTTAGCCAAAGAGATCACGTCGTAGACTATCCTGGAGAAGGTTCTTCCCCCATGTACCACCTTGCAGCAGTGAGCTAGGACACCCCCGCCAACTCCAATCTAGTGGCCTTCCGTTTCCGGGTGTACATTTTTAACTGTGACAACAATTTTTCAAGCTTGTCTAATGGAAGCCTCAGCTCCATTTCAACAGAGTCAATATCAATACCGAGAAACCTTGTGACCCTTGCGGGGGTCGATAGCTTCTTAAAGCTAATGTAGAAGCCCATATGCCGTAGGATGGTCACCAACACAGTCTGGGCAGTGGTGCACCCTTCTACCGTTCTGCCAATCACACAAAAATTGTCAAGATAGTTAACACACTCAGGGAAACCTTCCCTAACCATACACCTCACAATAAAATCACTTATCTTTGAAAACACAAAAGGGCTACTACTGAGGCTCATACACACAGTCTGTTATCCCGTAGGAACACGATACCATCACCAAAGTCCGAACTGAGGCCTTGCCTCTCCCGGCATGCGGGGTGGATATTAACCACCATATACGCATTCGAAATGTCGATAGTTGCGGTATAGTCATGATGTCACAGTCTCCACCGAGTTGTAGATGAAGTTGGTCCTACAGCCACGGGTGTGGTCATTAACACAAAACCCTGTCGGCGTGGAGCAGTCAACGATCACCCGAAAGTCATCATTCCCTTTTGGCACAGCACTGAAAAGATGTACACACACACAACGAGCATCCACCACAGTAAGGATCCCTGCATCAATTTCACCATGTACTCTGGCAGCCATGCGCTCCCCGGTGACACCTTTTCTTATTGATGAATAGTTCGCGTGGAAATATGTACTCACACACTCCGGGTCAATCACCCAAAAGCCAAAACAAGCTCCACGGAGCAGGAACTCCCAGTCTGGATCAGTATCACAACGGCACATCGCTTCGGCAAACATTCTACACGGCCGAAGCTGGCCTACACAACCTTCAACATAATGTGCACACTAACAATTCCCTTCCAGGCAGGTATCGAAGATCTCGATCCACTTTTCACATCTGCCGCCATTTTGGTCGACGACTCAGAGCGAGGACAGTAGCCTGTCAGCTATTGGCCAAGCCGGATCCGGACCGACCACCCTGAGCCAATCAGCGTTGCCGTTGCTCAGACCAGGGTGGCCGCCACGGAATCCACCCGAATTGACTCTGGAAAGCCCCTAATCGCAGCCAGGCCCCGAGAAACACATGTTATCAACAAACTCAACTCAGGCCCTGTGGCAACACAAACAAAACCCTAACACAATCATCAATGTCAACAATATCGCCACCTTTGTTATCCACACAGCCCGCATTAGCAATACTGTTGTTAAAGTCTGCGATAGAAACCAAGTCGTTGATGTCCACACATATAGTACCTAGATCAGGGCCTGCCTTCACTGGTGAGTCAGTCACCCACAAGATGTCGGCTGGCGCGCCCCCCACTTGGCAGAACTAAGTTAGCCGGCCATGCCAGGTGGCCTACAACTGTACGAAGTCAGTACTTCTTCCACTTGCATGCCTCAAACGTGTGCTCAGATGATTTGCAAATCAGGTATTTATGCTCATAATCACAATGTCGAAGCATACAACCGTCCTTGTTGTAATTGTGGATGTAGCATACTGTGGGACCGTCGAACGACTTGCCCGAGTAACCAGTGCGTGTCGGCTTCCTAGCCTCACGCAGTTGTCCACATTAAAATGCAAAATCAAGATCTGATCTCCCATCTTGAAGGCCTTCAAACCCTTGAGCTTGGCCTTCACCCGGATAGCTTCATCATATCCCCGGTAAGCTCTGTCCGTGTAGGCACAGGTGGTGGCATGCATAGCCAGATCAGCGACATGGCCCATACAGCCCATCAGATCGCCATAGTCCATCCCCACCACCTTGCCATGCTCCACACCCCACATCAGGGCAGCATAGACAAGCTCCATAGCATTAACTTTTTAAAGGCTTTACTCCTCCTTCGTAAACTTATTTAGGGCAAACTTACTGCATTTTCGGCGGCGGCACCGCCTGCTACCACTCCGTCTCCAGCCTCGGGCCTCATTACTGGAGTCGGATTCGCTGCTAGATGAGCTGCTGTCACTCGGAGTCGTCAGGCCCCGGCTCCGCCTGCTTCTTTTTCACTGACGCCTTTGGCTCCCCCACCGGCTCCTTCTCCAACTCCGCCCATAGTGCCTGGTTCCAACGCTCCCGCGCCCGGGCTGCCAGCTGCCTTTTCAGATCCCGCTCCTCGTCATCTTCTTCATATTCATCCAGATTACACGCTCTCCGGCCGTGGTGCACCGCACGCCGGATGCCACCCCCGTCCGCCTCCTCAGCGGGGCCCCTACTTGATCGCCCGCTTGGGCATCTTCGTACACTAACACTTTGAACCGCGCGCGGGGTGTTGTGTTCGTGCTCATCTGCGCACGTTGCGCACAGCTCCAACGGTATTTCTACCATGTTGTTGATCCTGCTCGGAGCGACTCAGCACGTCTACTCAAGCTAGATATTATAGGCGAACGGCCGATATACCTACACGACCATTGCGAGTGGGGGTACGCGACTCCCACCCCGCCCAGCAGCAGCCAAACAGTGGCCGATCTGTCAGTCACTGCCCGCAAGCACCACCCAGCACGCAGGCTTGGGGGTTCAAATCCCACCAAGGGAATATAGATATACGACAATAGTAGCTAATAATATTTGTATAAATGCTTTATACTCCACATTTCCAGATAAAATTTGTTTTTAAAGTTTGATTACATTTATACTTTAAGGTATTTCAGGACCGAGTAATATACATTCATAGAATCAACCCACTGTCAAAAGTAATTTTGTCATAATTTTTTAGAACAAAATACAATATATCTAAAAAGTAGTTTCAATAAATGTTGAAAGATGAAAGTTTTGAAAGAAAAAAGAAAACTGGCAATCTTACGCGATTCATGAAGACTAGAGAGCAATCCTTCACCTCTCTTTAAATTTCTTTCAGTTTCCATTACATTTATCTTATGTTGGTTTGAAGTAACGTTGCTTTAAAATGACTAACTTAGGACATATTTGAAGTGCAAACATGTCAAATTAATGTTGGTATGCTTGTGAAAACTATGACTAAATAGGCTTCAGCAGTAACAGGTTCTATTAAACTGACTTACCATACCCTTCTATCTAGCAACAAACGCTTAATAAGCACGCCAGTATCTAAGTTGAATAGGTAGGTTCAAATCTAGATAAGTGTCTTGCTTTTGAAAATTTGATGCTTTCTTCGGACTATGCAGCGCAAAACAGTGGAAATTTCTTACTTACAATTGCAAATATCCAGTTAGCGCAATTAAACACATACACAGGGCAGGTTCATCACCATATAGCTCCAAGCATACATGTACAGAATCACTACACTAGGGAACGCAAACAATCTTAAACGAATTTCCTCTCACCTCATATTCGTGTTTCAATTGTGAGAACTCGCTCTTCTCCAGGATCACCATATCCTTCCGTACGGCCGAGATGTGGGACATGACTTGCTGCATCATAATCTCCTATTGATAAGATAAGACAATAGTCACATCATAATCAATACAATTAGGCTTTTGTTATAATGTTGTGTATTTATTTTACAACAGTGGCTGCCAAAGCCGGTGCTACCATTATGCCAACTAGGCAGCCGCCTAGGGCACAGTACTAACCTTTGAGGGGTTACAGTTTTTATTAAAATTAGTCTGTGGTGCGGTGTGGTTGGGGTGAAGAGTGGTGCAAGTAGTTAGCCTTGCCTAGGGCACGCAAAATAGTCTGGGCACCAGCCTTGGTGGCAGCATAATTAAATACAAGGTGTTGCTGTAATTTGGCGAGTCTTTGGTAATAGCCAGTTTTCGCGGGGCATGCGCACTCAGTTGACTTGGAACTCGGGTTGCGGGTCAATTGTGGAAGCGAATGTTAAGTTTATATAGAGTTATTATTTAAGGTCATAATTAATAAACCCTCCCATGAAAACAATCACATTCACAACACAAATTACTGTCAACACAAGTCACTCTCACCACAAGTCACTCTCAACACAAGTCACTCTCAACACAAACCACTCTCATTTACAACACAAGTCACTCTCTCCCACACCCACCACACCCACACCAAAAGCCTTTGAGGCATTTGACTTCTGTGTGCCATTATGCCAATGGGCGGTTGCTATGGTTACCTGCTGTGCCTTGGTGACCATGTTTCTGTTCTGATAGTCGACGTCAGCACGGATGATTTGGACTAGGGTCTCCATCACTGCCTCCGACTGTTGAAGGGTGAACCCTGCACATACAAGTGGACAGGGCAGGCGGGGGAAGAGTGAAAAAGAAATATTAACACTTACTGTAGCACCTTAAAGTTGCATAACCACATGACTATTTGTTTGAAGGGGGGGGGGGGGGGATTTGTTTGCGGGGGAAGATACATTCTTGGAACGAACAAGTGCCAAAGGTGCGAGGCACTAGGAGTGGCGGGTGGGGGGGGGGGGGGGGGGGAGTCTAGGAGTATGCACACACACTGCAAACTTTTGAAATCAAAAGGTTCTGAAATGCCATTTCATGGAGATTACACACTGGGTTTTTGTGTTGGGGGGTGGGGGCTCCCACTAGTTACAGCCCTGATAACCCAGTGGATTTTAGTGGCGTTCTGGGTGGTTTGTTTTTTAAAAGGTTTTATTTTTTATGGATATTACTTATTAGCGATCGGTAAGCTATTCTTTAGTTTGAAGTAACTTTAACTTTTAGTTAAACTGAAATTTTGTGATATTACTTATTAGGGAGTAGACGGATAGAATGTACAGAATTAGATTGTTTCTTTCTGAGGGGTTTTAATCCTTTAAAAAATATATATAGTATAGTTATACTAAATTCAAACCTACTTTTCTATTGAAGTGATAATTTATGTATTGTTTTATACACACCTTCCATTTTTAGCTTTTGGACAAGCGCATGCGTGTCAAACATAAATGACTGCTTTCCTGCAGAAATGTTCACATTTCTGGCATCGTAGCACCTAGAACGACGTTGGCTGACACCTGCAATAAATGTAACCAACATCATTGGACAACTGCGGCATTCACTGTTTGTAATCAGTTTTGAGAGATTATATCTTAGAACAAAATGATAATGCCAATGCCACACACAAACAGTGGCAATCACATGAGTATCATTCCGTTCTCAACAATGGATCGTCAATCACCAAAGCTTACACAAAAGGCTATGCAGCTCAAAGTGAAAAGGAATATTACCCTCACAAGTGTTTACATTAAACAACGTAACCACCTCTAACCATGACTGACTCACTGAGTAGCTATGTGTGTTTTGCAGTAAAACGCCGTTATTGCCATGACCTCAGTACCATGTTGCATGTCGATCATGACTACCACCGAAACAGAGAGTTCGTAAAACACCCCAACTTTCACAGTGTTTTGTGGCTTCGTGTGCAGAGATAGCTAAGTGCTCTCAGTTTGATAATATAGTTAACATCTTCCTCTGCAGTGTGCCATTTAAATTAATTAAATCAGCCACTGGGAAGTTCTTAAACCTTTGTGTGCAAAACTAGTGTCCGATTTTATCAAGACAGTTGATTAAAACCAACAATGATCACATTGAAGGTAAGTAACTGACTCTATGAAACCTAAGACATAATTTTGTTCAATCTATTTCAGCATTTGTGATGTGTGTGCTGAATTTTGAGGAAATATATTGATTCTCTCATCATGTTTTTCCTTTCCCCAAAAGTACATTGTTACATTTAACTTTTAAGTCAAGAGAAGCTGGGGTAATGAAAACCTTGTGGAACTCCATAATACTCCCACGGATAGACTACCGTTCACAACTGTGGATACCGACTTCTAAAGGACAGCTGACAAAGCTAGAGTCACTGCAACGCAGCTTCACATCATATATCGAAGACACCAAGAGCCTGGATTACTGGGACAGACTAAAATTCCTCAAGATCTACTCCATTGAACGTCGATGTGAGAGATATTGAATTATATACACCTGGAAAATGATTGAAGGCAAAGTACCAAACTATGGCATAACAATGTATCATTCAAAAAGATATGGTAGACTTGGTAAGGTACCAGCAATAAATACAAAAGCCTCACAATCAACAAGAACACTGCGGGAGGGAAGTCTTTCTGTCCGAGGAGTACAGCTCTTCAATACAATGCCAGCTTATATTAGAAATCAATCAAACTGCAGTGTACAATCATTCAAAAGGCAGCTTGACAAGGTGTTAACTACAATACCAGATGAACCACAGATTCCAGGATACGCCCAGCTAATGCCAGCAGATTCAAACTCATTACTGCACATGACAAAACTGAACAGAGCATCCTCACCACATGTGATGGGCTCTGATGGTGGAGTCTCCGACTTGGCCTGAGCATATAGCTCAAACACTCTAATCTAATCTAATCTACATGTCAGCTGTGGAACGGCCCATCCTGATCAGCCCCCCCCCCCACCCCCCAAATCAAATGCGTGCTCACTTGGGGTCACAGTAATTGGTTGTTTTCCTATAGAACAAAGAGGCTACAATTTGACAGATTTTGATCAGTTCAAATCGGCATAACTAATTACATTCGAGCTTGTTACATTGATATAAAAATACATTTAAAACCTAAATTCATACATAGCTGCACTGAGTCTAGTTACTCCCGTAGCCCTGTAACAGGGACTGACAGGCCACAGGGTAGATAAAAGATCCACCCCGTACTTGCAGGGAGTAGTACAATTACTACAAGTACGAGGTGATCTTTTATCTAATGAGACTAATCAGATCAGTAATCGAGACATTTCTCATTTTCTGTGACTGTGAATGTCATTGTATTTTTCATTCTCTACCAATTTCTCAACTTTATCCCAATATATAGGTATGTTGACATCCCCGTAATGCGTCGCCGCCGTGTTGTCCCCGATCGCTGTGATCGGGAGTGCACGAACGGGTGTCAACATGTATACCAAAATCGCCTCTCATTGGCTAACGGATGGGGATACCAGGGAATCCCGATCACGTCATATAAAGGAAACCTCTCTGAACGACCTCGTTTTCGAATTCTGCATTTCTATTGATTCGTCCGTGACACCATTTCAAACATTTGCACTCATTTTCGGATGCTCAAATCAGTTAAATAATCACTTTGGGGATAAATAAAAAATATGTAGCCCAAATTATTAAAGTCTTTTCTCACATTATACCAAATATTATCACGATCCTATACGTCGAAAGTGGTTAATTTTGAATCGGAAAGTGTCATGGGTTGCGCGACTTCGGCGTGGGGCACAGGGGGAGGTTTGCATTGTTTAGGGTCACACCCATTCCCTTTGAAGGCTTTGTTTCAGTCTAATTACAGGACAAAAAAACATGCGATTTTAAATAAATAAAAAATCATAACTTTCGTAATACTAGACCAATATGCATGATCTTTGTGTTATTTAAAAGCAATTGTTTGGCTCTTTCCAGTGGTATGAGTGTCAGTTCTATATCATGGTAATTTTTTCCAACATACCTACATTCTACAATATAGATCAACACTGCAGATTGGAACAAGTACCTCCACAGTTAATTCCTATTTGAAGCAGTGTTTTATCGGATTTAAGCAGGATTGTCATTCACCCCTATTCTGGGTACGGGTGATTTTTTTTATATACACTGAACTGACTCAGATCTCAGTGTCAGTCGTGAGTGAATGGCGAAAGTTCTGTCGGCTGATGCAATATTTTGTAATTTTTGCTTCTTAAATAGTTCAATGTCCCAACTTACCCCGTAAAGAGTGTCCCTGGGTTTGAAGGCAACACGCGTATCTCACTGCATCCATAGTTGTCATGTTTTTGGAGTACGTTCTGTAAAGGTCGTTTGAAAGTAGGGTTAATGCAGAGGAGAGACACTTTCTCGTGGGTGCAGCCATGTTGTTATGCCGGGGACAAACTATATATGGTTCGTCAGGTTCACAACCGGAGGATACAATAGGGAATCAGTGGGACAAGAGTGAGGCCACCCGACCAGCGTTGGCCATGCGTAGTGCAAAAACATTGTTATCCAGTTTCCTCGATTTCTGCCAGTTATTCGTTTGTTGATGGGTGGGGAAGTGATGCGGGGGGGGGGGGGTATGGAAAATTAATAGGATACTTGGAAACAAATTCTGTTTAAAAAGCAGTTAAAACTTCACTGAAGCTCACCAGCTCAACCCATACTTCTCTTTATATATACATACATATATATATATATATATAGATATAGATACATATATATCTATATATATGCATATATATATATATTTATATATTATATATATATATATATGTATGTATGTATGTATGTATGTATGTATGTATATATGTATATATATATATATATATATATGTATATTATATATATATATATATATGTATATATATATATATTATATATATATATATATATATATATATATAGGGTATGCACCGACGTCACGCTAAGCGGTAGTGCGGCCATTGCGGCGATAGTAACCACAATAATAACACACTGTCACAGTGCAAACTCAATGACTATGAGCAATCTTCCTCCAGAAAAGGTTAAATATCTCTAAAACCACACCACCTAGAAACAAACTGATTGGAATACACATAGAAAACATGTTTACCAAAAAGATTATATTAAATTGATACGGTTAGGTTTATGGATTTCTATTAAATTTGAATAAAACTGGCGTTTTGCACTGCGCGTATCGGCATACTCAATCGAGTCAATGCATTGTCAATGGCAGTGAGCAATCTTCAGACAGAAAAAGTTAAATATCTCTAAAACTACAACACCTAGAAACAAACTGATTGGAATACACATAGAAAACATGTTTACCAAAAAGATTATATTAAATTGATACGGTTAGGATTCTGGATTTCTATTAATTTTGAATAAAACTGATGTTTTGCACTGCGCGTAACGGCAAACTCAATGCATTGCCAATGATCGTGAGCAATCTTCATACAGAAAAAGTGAAATATCTCTAAAACTACACCACCTAGAAACAAATCGTTTGGTACACATATAGAAAACATATTCAATGAATAGATTATATTAAATTTATACGGTTAGGGTTCTGGATTTCTATTAATTTTGAATGAAATAGACGTTTTGCACTGCGCGTACAGGCAAACTCTATGGGTTGTTTACTGTTGATATCGCCACAATGGCCGCGCATCCAGTTGATGACATCACGTGAATACCCTATATACATCATCATCATGCTGTCGGTCGTGATGCGACAAAGACTGCTTTCATTACTTGACTGCCCCTCTCTATTTAGGTCTCTGCTGTGAGAGTTGCGTCCATGAGTCGGTCTTAATGTCTCTCAACTTCAGGTTTCTCTTGACATATGTATATATATGTATATATATATATATCTATCTATATATATCTATCTATATATATATATATATACATGTTATATATAAATATGCATGTATATATATATATATATATAATGTACAGGTCTACATACAACATTTTTTGTTACTAAGCATTGGGGCACTAGGGGGTGAGGATGTGCCAAACCCCTGCCCCCAGGAAATGTTGAAATCTAGAGGCTCTGGAATGCCATTTCCAGCAATTTCAGGGAGGGTATTTATCTGGGGTGGGGAAAGTTTCCGCACTAGCTACGGCCATATGTGTGTGTGTGTGTGTGTGTGTGTGTGTGTGTGTGTGTGTGTGTGTGTGTGTGTGTGTGTGTGCGCGCGCGCGCGTATTTTATATCATAAGCCCCGTTCACACACGGGCGTTAAGTCGCCTCAACTAGTTTGCCTTGTCTAGTTCGCCTCACATTCGCCGTGTGGACGCTACGCTGAAGCGAATTAGGGCTAGGTCGCCTCATCTAGTTCGCCTTAAGTAAACCACCTCGCTAGGTAGTATAGATGAAGCGATTTAACTGGTTCCTGGGCGGTGATAGTGTAAAATAGCAGTGCTTGCCAGATACAGGCTCAGGTGTAACTATTGCGGGTGCCCGGCAGTGTTAGGGCCCGATTAGGCCGAAATCTATTGAATGCGATCATATTTAACAGAATTACATACTCAAATAATGAAATTTAATTAAATTAACCCTAAATTCCAAGCGATATTAACGTAGCAGCTACATCGGCGTCGTTATTCATATTGTCGAATCGACTAGTGAAAACTAAACAAATAGCAGTGCTTGCCAGATACAGATGGGGGTACTTGCTCATGTGCAGATATCGATTTCCGCCTTAAACCGCTCCGTGTGTGGACACAACACTAGTTCGGCTCATCTAGTTCGCCTTATCTAGTTCGGCCTAAAGTTGTGCTGTGTGAACGGGGCTTTAGTATATTGAGTGTTAAGACTACCCCGTGTTCACACCCACAACTTTAGGCCGAACTAGATAAGGTGAACTAGATGAGGCGAACTAGTGTCGTGTCCACACACGGAGCGGATTAAGGCGGAAATTGATATCTGCGCATGAGCAAGTCCATACTAACCAGCGCCAGTTTCGGTTAATCGACGTCGGCAGAGAGAGTGTGGGTTCGACCTAGATCTGTTTCGGTTGAATTGTATTGTTTTGGAACGGTCAAAACTTCGGCTGGGCAGTGAAACCCTAAAAATAAATGCTGAAAAAAATATCTGTGCACAGCTAGCGGTTTCATAGACCAAATTATATTATATAGTGTGACGTGCTTAATCCGCCTCAAGTAAGTCGGTTGCGTTCACACTAGATACAAGATTCACCCCGTACTGCTGCAGTAGCCACAGGAGGGGTGCATACCAGCCCTATGTAAAAGCTGGCGAAAAAACGGGTCAAAGAATTGAGAGCCTAATTTCACAAACTAAGAAGCAACAATTATTCTTTACATCTGTTTTATTATTAGCCCGCTACTTTTGAGTTGAAAAATATAATATAATATATAGTTTAATAAGATTTAAAAGTGAAATCGACGGTGTTCTGCGGCCGCCATCTTGTCTTTTTTGCATTCTCTCCCATTTCACCAACTCTGTGCCTATATGCATAATATAGGTAGCCATTTGATACTGGAGCCACATACTGTAGCCTCACTTCCATATTAATGCTATTTTCCCCCGTATTTATATAAGGCTGGTCTTCACCCGTGTACTACAAGTACCGGGTGAATCTTTTATCTACGTTCACACAAGCAAGATGGGCCGACCCAAGCTAGTTCGCTTCATTTAAACCACCACGCGAGGCGAACTAGATGCGGCGAACTACATGAGGCGACTCAGCCCTAAACCGCCTCAACATCGGGTTCACACGGCCAATGTGAGCCGACTTACATTAGGCGCACTAGATGAGGCGAGTTAACGCCCACTGGGCCGTATGCACCAATCGGGGTTAGTGCCGTAACCGCGGCTAGGCTAGCTCCACACGGCTAATTGTGAGAAATCGGTATGCACGAATCGGTGTTAGCTCTAACCGCGAAATTTAGCCTAGGCTAAGCTAAACCATTTTCAAATCAGGTTTTACTGCTAGCCGGGGCGGTTAGTGTGCATGTATGGATGTCAATCTATTCAATGCGATCATATTTAACAGAATTACATATGCAATAAGTGAAATTTGATCAATTTAACCTTAAATGCAAAGCGTTATTAAGGCTACTGCCGCATTGGCGGCGATATTAATAGTTATATTTTCGAATCGACGAAGGTACAGTAGACAAACCGCCGCCGCCGCCAGTATGGAAAGCGACGTCGATGCGGCGGCGGCGGCGATTTGTTTACGTTACGTTCGTCGATTCGAAAATATAAGTATTAATATCGCCGCGAATGCGGCTGTAGGCTTAATAACGCTTCCAATTTAGGGTTAAATTGATCAAATTTCACTTATTACGTATGTAATTCTGTTAAATATGATTGCATTCAATAGATTTGAGCCAAATATAAGGGTAGAAACGCAGAGGGAATTCCCAAATCTATAAATAAACTCACGGTTAGCTATCCGCAGCGGCTAAAACATTGGTGCATACCGATTCACACATTTCTCAAACCCCCTGCTACCCTGAGGTAGCTATCCGCGGCTAGAGCCTTAACTCCGGCTAAGCCTAACCCCGATTCGTGCATACGGGCCCAGGTGTGAACACGGCTGATAATGCGATATCCCATGTTACTGCCGACAGTTCCTGTTCCTGTGAGAAAGCTGCTGAACAACCCATCACAAAAAGTGTCGAACGGCTGGATTATAGAAATAACCACATGGTTTTGTAATATAAAATGATAATTATATAGTTCAGATGCTTATAATATATCATGGCCCACTATTTTTAGCGAAGAATTCGTGAAATCGTGTAGATTAATATAATTTAAAAGTCAAATTGAGTGCTTTCTGTGGCCATCATCTTGTTTTTTTTTGCATTGTCTACCAATTCCTCAACTTTGTGCCAATTCAAATCGAGATTGACATTGGAACCACCTCATCCACAGTTAATTTCCACTGAAGCAATTTTGCGAGATGAGTGATTTTAGAAATCTACATGTCATAGATCGAATAGTCACTCCTATCCAGAGAAAGGGTGAATGACAACTATATCTGAAAAGATCACTGCACACATTTGTATAGAGGGAGTGCACGTGACGTCATCACTCAGTGGTTAGCCATCTTGGATTACACCTATGGTGCCCCCTGTCTTATACCAAGAACACTACAGCCACCACTGGGCCTACCTATAGTAATGGCTGCCGAAGTATGTGGCGCCACCTAGTGGGTACTACCCGAACCTTTCTAATTCTTTGAAATAGCATTCAAAGTGTCAAAATACTGCGCTTTTGCAACGATGTGAGGCTACCTGATTAAAAAAATACTTTCCCTCCATCAAAAAACCCTTTTCCACCAACTTTTAAGACCAAACTGCTCAAAACAGTGACAAATAAACCAACAAATTGGTAAATAAACACAATGTAAGCACTTCCAAGCCTGTCACATGTAATCCAATATGGCCACCGGAAGTTGCCTCGTGACGTCATTACAACCCCTCTATAGCGGTTAGAGTAGTTTATTCCCAGCATGCACCATCCAAGATGGCATGCCTTAGTACATACACAAACCGTCAGGTGGCAGCACCACCAGTGGATACCCACACCTAGTAGTATCGACACATCTCCCTCCCTCTATAAACATTGCAGACAGGGTTGGTAGATATACAGTGACAGGTATGAGATACGAAATACACATGAATAACACCCAACACATTACAGGCATTCATAGAGTAGAATCATACATGACAGGTATAGTGTTTAGTTAGATATCTAATTTGACAACGGGTCGTCTTATCCTGCCTTAGCGCCTAACCTCGGTGGGGTTTTCCCCTACAGGTTTCCGGGTTACGACACTGTGAGGAGTGGGCGGGGCATTGTTTACCTTTTGAGGGGTCCTGTTTACTTCTCGAGAACCCTCGTCTGAACCACCCATGTTCTCCCCTACCTCATTTTCTGGATATTCAGTCTACACTTTCTCCCTCTGCTGGTCTGACTACATGGCCCTCATTCACCTTTAGGAGATGGCGTCTGTTGCGCCGGATATAGTTTCCCCCCCAGGCCATTTACTATACAGAGATCTTCCCTGAATGGGGCATATGCGGGGCACTCCCCATTTTCCCATCCGTTTAGTATGTTGTTCTTTACTGCTGAGAGTACCTCATCCTTACACGTCTCTGTGGCTATCTTGTCTAGCTGTGCTTGTGTCGCTGACACTGCCTGGTATACCATGTTTACCTGAGCCTCGACCTCTACCTCTGTACTGGATCGTTTACCCTGTGACCTGTTAGCCCTAGACAGCGTATCGGCTATATAGAGATGCTTCCCCGGGGTGCACACTAGCTCATGCCTGTACCTTTGCAGTTTTAACATTAACCTTTGTATGCGGGGTGTCATGTCATTTAATGGTTTTTTGGAAAGTGGGATTAATGGTTTGTGATCTGTTTCTAACGTTACTTTTTCTAACCCGTATATGTACCCGTGAAATTTCTCGCACCCATAGACTAGTCCCAAGCATTCCTTCTCGATTTGTGCATAGCGCTGCTCGCATTCTGTCAGACCCCGTGCCCCATATGCTACTGGCTTCCAGTCTGGGTTGTGCCACTGTAAAGCTGTATTCACACGGGCAAGTTAAAACGCTTCACGCAAAACCACTTGCCTAGTTCGACTCAGATTTGCCGTGTGAATGCACGGCTGAGGCGTTTTAGGGCTGAAGCGATTCATATAAATCGTTTATTGTAAAACGCTTCGAGAGGTGGTCTACAGGAACCGATCTATGTTGAAACGTTTTATCTTGCCCGTGTGAACGCATATGAAGCGATTTATGACATCACACGCATGCGCAGTCGAGTCCTTGGTTTGTTGACTTTCCGGTCGATCAAAAGCGCATATTATATAATTTAATTAATGAAACGGCTATCTATGCACAGATATTTTTTTCATCATTTATTTTTAGGGTTTCACTGCCCAGCAGAAGTTTTGACCGTTCCAAACCAATACGATTCAGTCATTACATATCTAGGTCGAACCCACACTCTCTGGTGCCAGAATCATCGAACCCAAAATGGCGCTGGTTAGTCTGGACTTGCTCATGCGCAGATATCGATTTCCGGCCCAAGTACTGCCCGTGTGAACGCGCATCTAAATCGCTTCATATGATTCGCCTTGCCTAGATCGCTTTACATTTTGCCCGTGTGAATACAGCTTAAGAGGACTGCAAGATGGCATGCCTTAGTACATACACAAACCGTCAGGTGGCAGCACCACCAGTGGATACCCACACCTAGTAGTATCGACACAATATCTAAATCCGAGCAAAACCTGTTTCCAATAGGAATTAACTGCAAGTAGTGTACATTCCCAGTGCCCAGTGTTGATCTATTTTGACAAACAGTTCGTGAAATGGGAGTGGATGCAAAAAGACAAAATGTTGGCCCCAAAATGTTCTTAATTTAACTTTTAGAGTGCCTTAAAGTTGCATGGTCCGATGAAATATAATTTTGTCAAAATTAAAACAACTACTTACATTTGATGCTATATATCCAACTTAGATATTGGTGTATTAGCTAATGATTTGGGACAGTATATACAGAATAACCAGTGAGTTTATAACCTCACCCATTTTGAACACTCAGTTTGAAACACCCATTATGCAGGAAGGCCATTAACCAATTAGGCCAATCTCATGACCCCATTAGCCCCCCAACCAAGTAGGCCTGCTGTGCAGGGTCATAGAGGGGAAGGGGATATGAGGTGGATGTGTGTGTATGTGTCTGTGTGTTTCCTGACCTGACTTTACAGAGACACAGAGACAGACATACACACGACATACACAGACACACATACACCCAACCTGACTTTGCAGAGAGAGAGCCACACACACACACACACACACACACACACACACACACACACACACACAGACACCCCCAGACAGACACCCCCAGACATACACACAGACAGACATGCAGAGACATACACACATAGACATACACACACAGACACACATATACATACAGACACACACTAACATACACACATGCATACACACATACATTACCACCCATATATATACACACAGACAGACACACAGACAGACATGCATAGACAGCACACACAGACACACAAACACACATACATGCACACACCCGACATACACAGAGACACATACACCCGACATGACTTTGCAGAGATAGACACAGACACAGACACATAGACAGCCACACACAGACAGAGGCAGACACACACATACATACATACATACACACAGACACACACACATACACACCCATACATACACAGACACACATACACCCGACCTGACTTTGCAGAGAGAGAGACACACACACAGACAGAGGCAGCCACACACATACATACCCACAGATATACACAGAGATGCACATACCCACACAGACATTACCACACATACATATACACACATATACACACACAGACACACATATATAGACACACACAGACAGACATGCATAGACAGCACACACAGCCACAGAAACACACAGACATGCACACACCTGGCATACACAGACACACATACACCCGACCTGACTTTGCAGAGAGACACACAGAGACAGAGACACATAGACAGATGCACACAGATAGAGGCAGACACACACACATACATACACACACATACAGAGAAACACACAGATAGACACACACAGAAATACACACACACAGATACATACAGACATACATAGACAGACACAAGCAGACAACAGACACACATTATATTTAGTTAAAAACCCTAGTGCCATGGGCCTATGGCACTAATCCAGTCCCAGAAGGCCACCCAACCAGGAATACCTACCTACAGTCCTGTAAGGTTCCAGGTCATCTCACATCACGTGGTCACCGCGAGATGACCATCTGGGTCATAGCCACAGGACTTTTGACAAGCTTGTCGAAATTATTTTTGGTTCTTTCAGCTCATATTACTTCAAAACTAATCATCTTTAATCAAAATCACTCCGGACTAATGATTAGTAGCTTGTAACGATCAATTTGATATATTTATCTAACAAATAAGACAAAAATTCAAGTGCCATCGGACCATGTACCTCACCCAGATACAAACAAATCCAGCATCAAAAGCTCTCCAAACATTCCTTTGCTTAGTTTGTTCAGTCCAACTTTTAAAGACTATTAATCTACATGATTTAATCAATTATTCACACAAAAAGTAGCTGGTTATGAAAAATAAACATTTGAACTTCATATTTAGCATTTTAGATTGCAAATTCTAACATGTTTTCTCTATATGGTTGTCTAAAAGCCTTGTCAGTGCTGCTGGACTAACTACAGCACAACAGGAGCAACTAATTTCAGCACTCTCCCCCCACGTATACAGTTACATAAACTGAAAACCTGCAAATGTATGCTTGGAGAGCATTTGTCGGAGTACGGTTTCTTATCTCAGCAGCCTATACCTGCTCCGTTTAAAGTACAAAGCCTTGTCAGTGCTGCTGGACTAACTACAACACAACAGGAGCAACCAATTTCAGCACTCTCCCCTCCATGTATACAGTTACATAAACTGAAAACCTGCAAAGGTATGCTTGGAGAGCATTTGTCGGAGTACGGTTTCTTATCTCAGCAGTCTATACCTGCTCCGTTTAAAATACATGTTTTATTATATATTTCAAATCAAAAGTAGTGGGTAAATATGAAGAAGTATACACACAATATATTTTGCTTCTTTCATTTACCCAGCCTTTCGCCACTTTTTTCTAATCATAATAGAGGGGGTGTAATGACGTCACTAGGCAAGTTTTGGTGGCCATATTGGATTACATACAGAAGGGTTGCAACTGCCTACACTGTGCTTATTTACTGATTTGTTGGTTTATTTGTCACTGTTTTAAGCAGTTTGGCCTCAGAAGTTGTTGCTAAAGTGTTGTAAGTAAACATAGTTGATGTAAACTGCCCAGAACACAAGAAAACTCTGTTTTACTGCATCTGCATGCATTACCAACATGGCTAGGGAGGGTGCTCGTAATCCAAGATGGCTGACCGCTGACTCCTGAGTGATGACGTCACGTGCACACCCTCTATGGGTTGTTCTTCACACCTACCCTGGGTAGGGGTGAATCTTTTATCTACATCATAATCGTGAGCATAACTTATGAACATTTCTTCTTGATTACTTTTGATACCTTTGATTAGTTCTTAGTAATGCATTTATAGACAAGGTTTGATCAATTTTATTCGAGGAAACTGAAAACAAGTTAGGCTGCCGTAGCTTCTGTCAAGCGAGTGGTGGAAGGCGTACTTACTACACTAACTTACGCCGGGTACCAGCGCTGTTTTCAAGGCGCTGTTACACGCCACGTGATTTGTTCAGAATTTGTCACAACGCTTTTCATTGGACAAGCGAGTATTGCGACTTTTCAAATCAAGAGGGTACCTGTCCCAAACAATCTAGTAGCTCGCTCAAAAGCTTCATACTTTCTCTGAAATGGCTACGCAAAACATTGACCCGAGCACTTCTAGTAACAGAGGGAAAGGGATGGATGGCACAGGTAACTCCTCTAAAGACAACCACTCTGTGAGCAAAAGGTAAATCCTTTTAGATTTCATTTTTAAGTTGACTTACTCAGTCGTGACGCAAGTCTCACAATACAATGTCTGTCAAGACAAGAGACGAAGAGTGCCATAAAAGTCACGTCAGAACTCGCACTAGTCGCAGTACGCAATTGAAGACACTGTCGGGTAGTCACCGTAGTGTCATATCAAACAACTACTTTTCTGTAATCACGATCTTGTAACGTATTGTCGTCCACGGGTTAATAATAAGACTTAAGTTACATTATCTGTTGACTCGGTGCTTCTTAACAGTAAAATAATTACGAAGCCTCGAAGGTTTATTTGTGTATTTATTCTCAGACTCAGTCTCATACTCAGACACAGTCACTGGAAAGTCAGAGTCAGAGTTGAATATTTGTTTGTTTTAAGTACGGCGTTTTAAATATGCAAAATAGAATCAAATAGTCTATACAAGAAGCTACAGCATGGGTTTTAGTTTTTTTAATACTTAGAAATAATCCTTATCAGGCTTATGAGTAATATGACGGGCTATCATTACCGCCGATCGCCGCAAATCGGTTCGGCAACGACGGTAACGTTAGCCCCATTCAGCTGCGCGGAGCTGTTTTGCGGTAGACGTTACCTTTCAGTTCCTCAAAAGGAGGTTTTTTTTAGCTATGTCTTGTTTTCATGACATAGTCATAGAGTACAGATTTCTCTACATTCTCGTTTTTGAATTTTTTCAATTGGACCAGTAACAGTTTATGGTTGAATTTCTCAACAAAATCTTCATCAAATCACTCAAAGACAAAGGGGGTTAAATTATCCTATGACACTATGAAATTATTGTTCCTTCATTAGTTGTTTACATCTGGTGAAATTTTAAGGATGTTTGATCGATTTCCAAAGTCGAGCCTTGCAGAAAAAATTCAAATAGCAGATACTAGGTATGTGCCAAAAAATTTCAAACTCCTTCAATAATTAAAAAAAAGGCACCACTGGAAAGAGCTTGAAATGCCATTTAACATGACACCAAGATTATGGGAATAGGTGGAGTATTAAGGAAGTTATGGCCGTTTCCAACTCTGAAATTGGTCATTATTTTCTTACATAAAATTAAGGTATAAGGACTAGATTTCTGTGACCGAAATTGGTGACTTTTAAGGGAAAATGCATGTAATTTCTTAATAATTGAGATATCTCGATGAAATTTGGACTGAAGCTAGATTAAGACATGTTCTATTGATATAATTCAATAAAGTGACATTTGAAACAAAATTAAGTGACCTGACACAAAAGTAAAGTGACCTGAAACAAAACATTTCTGTGACTGAAATTGGTGAAATTCATGTACTTTCTTTAATAATTGAGATATCTTGATGAAATTTTCAGTGAAGCTAGTTTAATTCATGTTCTATTGATGGAGTTCAATAAGATGACATTTGAAACAAAATAAGATGCAATTCAAACTCAACACTATATAAGATTAATAATGGCTGCACCGTCATATTAACTTTTCTAAATCTTGAGATTGCTAAAAAAAAGGGTGAATTTTCAGGTTGAAAATGAGTGAAACTTTTGAAGTTATTATTGGAATAGCAAAACTTAACCAAATTGAAATATTGTTAAACTAAGCTGTAAAGGGATTCCTATACTACATAATATACAAAAATGATGAAGATTGACCAAGGCAAACCGATTATAGAGCCGTTTTTCTCAACCCTGTTGCATGTCGCCTCGCGCCGATTTTGAGTGGCTAGTCACAATTTCCCCAAACTCAACACTATATAATATTAATAATGGCTGCACCGTCATATTAACTTTTCTAAATCTTGAGATTGCTAAAAAAGGGTGAATTTTCAGGTTGAAAATGAGTGAAACTTTTGAAGTTATTATTGGAATAGCAAAACTTAACCAAATTGAAATATTGTTAAACTAAGCTGTAAAGGGATTCCTATAATACATAATATACAAAAATGATGAAGATTGACCAAGGCAAACCAATTATAGAGCCGTTTTTCTAGACCCCTACCAAAAATCGGTGCGATTGGCCAGATCAGTTTTGTTGTAAGAAAATATCCGCCGCGAGTCGCCGTTTACGCACATACCTACAGATACTCTACAAAACAAATGTATTCTGTTAGAATACATCAAACCCTTTAATTTGATATATAGATGGACTTTATATAGGTATGTTGACATCCCTGCGATGCATCGCCTCTGTGTTGTCCCCGATCGCTGTGGTCGTGATTGTGCGAACGGGTCTCAACATGTCTACCAAAATCGCTTCTCATTGGCTAACGGATGGGCATACTGGGGAATCCCGATGACGTCATATATAAGGAAACCTCTCTGAACGTCCTCGTTTTCGAATTTTGCATTTCTGTTGATTCGTTCGTTCATGACACCATTTCAAACATTTGCACTCATTTTCGGATGTTCAAATCGGTTCAAAATCACTTTGGATGTAAATTAAAAAAATGTAGACCCAATTATTAATGTCTTTTCTCACGTTATGCCAAATATTATCACGATCCTATACGTCGAAGGTGGTTAATTTTGAATCGGAAAGTGTCATAGACCCCTTTCAATGTGCAGAACGATGGCACACTGCCATTGAGTTTGGCGGTACACGCAGTGCAAAACGTTTATTTTATTCAAAATTCACAGAAATGTAGAATCCTAACCTTATAAATTTAATGTAATCTATTCGTTGAATATGTTTTCTATATGTGTTTCAAGCGGGTTGCTTCTAGGTGGTGTAGTTCTAGAGATATTTAACTTTTTCTGTATGAACATTGTCACATTGACAATGCATTGAGTTTGCCGATACGCGCAGTGCAAAACGTCTTTTTTTTCCCTCAAAATTAATAGAAATGCAGAACCCAAACCATATAAATTTAATATAACCTATTCGTTGAATATGTTTTCTATATATGTGTTCCAAGCGGGTTGCTTCTAGATGGTGTGGTTTTAGAGATACTGAAGTTATGCACTTTTTTCATTCAGTTTGCATTGTTTAGGGTCACACCCATTCCCTTTGTTTCAGTCTAATTACAGGACAAAAAAACTAATAAATAAATAAAAAACCATAACTTTTTTAATACTAGACCAATATGCATGATCTTGGTGTCATTTAAAAGCATATGTTTGGCTCTTTACAATGGTATGAGTATCATTTCTATACGGTAAATTTGTTTTTTTTTGGTGACATACCTACTTTATAGGCCTAGCAGAAGCAGTTATTACAGTTTATGTATCAGAGATACAGGCTAGTTTTCTCAGTTACTCTATATAGGGTATGCACTGACGTCACGCTAAACGGAAGTGCGGCCATTGTGGCTATAGTAAACACAATAATAAAGACACTGTCACACTGCAAACTCAATGGCTATGAGCAATCTTCCTACAGGAAAAAGTTAAATATCTCTAAAACCACAACACCTAGAAACAAACTGATTGGAAAACATGTTTACCAAAAAGATTATATTAAATTGATATGGTTAGGGTTCTGCATTTCTAGGAATTTTTAATAAAACTAACGTTTTGCACTGCACATACCGGCAAACTCTATGGGATGTTTACTGGTTGATATCGCCACAATGGCCGCGCATCCGGTTGATGACGTCACGTGAATACCCTCTATTGGTTTTCAGTTGCAGATGTTTGACCTGAGTAAAATAGTAAATAAACAACACAAATTATTAATGAAAAGTCCCAAAGTCAGTTTACATCCAATGTGTTTACTTACATCACTTTAGCAACAACTTCTGATGCCAAACTGCTCAAAACAGTGACCAATAAATCAGTAAATAAGCACAGTGTAGGCAGTTGCAAGCCTTCTGTATGTAATCCAATATGGCCACCGAAAGTTGTCTTGTGATGTCATTACACCCCCTCTATGATTAGTTATAAATACAAAAAACAACAAAAGCACATGGCCTGCATCATGTAAATGTAAAGAACAGCACATGACAAACCAATCAGAATACTGCATTTTGGTTAGGTGACCCAGCTGCCAAGTGAAATAGATCACTTTACACTTCAGAAAAATTCAAATATCTTGAAAATCACACCAGATACAATAAAATCGCTTGGCACAAAAAGAGACAACATGTTCACCAATATGATGGTGCTAATTTTATATTGGGGCCATTTGCCATTTATCAGGGAGGAGCACTGTCCCATAGACATAACATAGCGCTTGAACACCCTGCTCGGTCAAGTTTTTCCTATGGGTCGATGCGTGAGGAGGTTTCACGCGGATTTGCAAGTCTCTACCCAAAGGAGATATTTGATCCACTGCAGTTGATCAATTTGACCAATGATGAATTTCAAGTTCTACTTTTCTCCACAAAATCTTTATCAAATCACTAAAAGGGGATTCAATTATTTGATCAAACTATGAAATTGTTGTTCCGTCATTAGTTTTCTATATGTTGTGAACTTTTAAGGATGTTTGAACGATTCCTAAAGGAGATATCTGATCAATTTGATGTAAACATTGATCTACTGTGATTGAGTTAAGTGATACTCATACTGTCAGTTTCACTGATATTCAGGGCCACAGCTCGTGGCTGGTTTACTATAGAACAAAGGGCCCATGATAGCCTGATTTTTCCAAGTTTAAATCAATGTAACTTCCTTCAGATTTACTTTAGAAAAATTATATGACCCCCATGTTTAAGGTCCCTTCAAGCTTTTTCCTTCTATATATATTCCATTGAGATCAAATGCATTCTAAAAAAATTCTCACATACTTACGTATTACAACTTACAATTCATGCTTAATACAGAACTTATTATTATTAGGTACATGTGAAATATTTTTTTAGAATGCATTCTTATGAATCTATCTCAATGGAACATATATTATTAGTATTATATACCAATGGAAAGAGCTTGAATTAGGTAACGTCCTAAAATTTTCAAATGTGTCCAAACATTCAAATTACAATTTCAATGGAAGCTCCAATGAATCAAAAGCAATATGCTTTTTGAATTTGTTAAATATTCCAAAATTTGAGTGAGATATATATGCATTTGAAAGTTGTTGAATTTCAGATCTTTTGTATTAGCTAATGCATTAGAGAAGTGCCTTATCAAGGAGTGGTAAATAGGTCTTCCTGTCATAATGTAGGGAACATTACCTTAAACTTCAGCAAGCTGGGTATCTCTGAATTCTGGATTTTGATCAGACAAAAACTAGAATCTGTCAAAATTAGTGTGCTTCAAAATGATACCATCCATATCCTATTTTGAACAGAGCTAATATCTTAAATCCGCATTTCCGTGCCCAACAAAAAAACGGAATGCTGAAAGGTGATGACGTGACAGCACAACTTTAGCGGATTTCCAAGTCCCTACAATAACGGGAGCTATGTTATACTTATTGTGTGAACATTTGTAGGAAGGAAACACGCTAAGGATTCACATTCTGGAGGTTAAAGTTGCATTCATTGACACCTTTCCTTTGAATTTCATCTCGGAAGACTGTCAAATGTCACACAAAAATGACAATAGTCTCTATCGTTGCTCCATTCAATGGTTTTTCAAAATTGGAGGTAACAACCATGGTATTGAGCATTTATTTGCATTGGGTGAGGTGCCTTCTTTGCAATGGACTCTGCTGTCGTTGTACTAGTCAGACTATTCCAGCGATAGTGGTGCCGTGGGCGGATTGGAGGGTACCTACTTGAATAGAACTTAGTCATTTGGATATATAATCTTTTAAAAATAAATATCTAGGAGGTTATGTCGATTTGAACTTTTAAAAATCTGTCTCGTTTTTGTTTTATTATAAAACACTCAAAATCCAGATTCTCTATGCTTGAAACTCATAATGTTGTAATAAAAGACTAAATAAAACCTATACTGCTTAATTCGCACCTGGAGAGCTTAGATAGGATTATGTATTTAAAAAAGTTATGCAAATTTGAATATAAGACTCAGTGACAGGTGAGCGAACAGGAGGGGGTGGGTAAGTTTCATGACATCACCGACCGTGCATTTAAAAAAAAAAGGATAAGTTCCCTGTCCAATCTCCATAAAAACTTTGCCAATTTCACAAAGCACACATACCAGTGGAGCTGAAATATCCATAGATTGCATCACCTCACTTATTTCTGTTAATATTCAATTAAATATGTATGTTACATTTGCTGCGAAAATAGGTTTTAAATTGGTATTAAAAAGGTCTTAAATGTGATTGGCTGATAGGTGCAAGAACCATGTACATACATACATGCATGCATACATACATGACATACATACATACATACATACATACATACATACATGACATACATACATACATACATACATACATACATAATGTATTATAGTTGTGTGCGGACTTTGAATTATTAAACACTAAATGTGTATTTGATTTTATATTTTTTTCAGATTACAAACAGAGCTGATGACCCTGATGGTGAGTTGCCTAATGCTGATGGAGGATTCGGCAATGAGTTTGGTGTTTTTCTTTAATTTCGTTATACTTATAGGTTGAATGAATGTGTTTAAACTTCAAGTATATCCCCATTAACCGTATCGTCATAGCACTTCTTGTCTGGCTGCGAATAGTTTTTACTTTGTTAAATGCTATGCGTTAGGTAAGTGCTGTTTACTGCCAAAAATGTAATTAATTCTTTTAAACAAAATTAATTATATATATTTTACCTCGGTACTACGAAGCACATCCAGTTCCAGCAATTAGCATAATCAGCTCCAGCAGTTTTTCTACATTTACTACAAAACCAAACAGGTTAGTATCTTTCAAACTTGATGCGTTGGTTTAGTTCATGTTAGCATTCATGTACAAAGTTTCTTGAAACTTTTCAATAAGATATTACTAGTTTACAGCTTAGTTTCGATAGTAATTGCCATGATCGAAAGAACAATGTTTCCATTGTTTGGTTATTAATTAAGCTGCCCGTTGTCGAACGGAGAGATGTTTGGCAGGAGCCAGTTACATCGTTGGGGATTCATTCCCTGGGTCTCAATAAGATTCCCCATTTGTGATTCCCGTTGAGGCGTACCTCCGAGTCCTATAGTATTTTCTTCAACTTGTTGGCGAAAAAAGCCACATGTGGGAGGGCACTGCTACACTGGTCTCTACCCCTCATTAGGATCAGTTGGTTACCCATACCGTTATCCTGCGCCTGTCTGTTAGCTATACGCCTGCGTTAAAAATTGATTTAACGCCATAGAATACATGCCTAGTATAATTATAATTTTCACAGTGGGACAGCACTATAAAGTCACCATGAGTGCGCACTGTCCCAAGTCGGTACCCGTCCTGATATGACCTTAGCTGTTGCTAGGGCATAAAACAAACAAATCAGACTCCGACACGAAGCACTCTGGCAAATACACTAAATCGTGTGGGAAGTAAACGTGCTTAGATGCAAGAAAATACACATAACAACACTCATGAGGAAGACTATTCAAGGCCACCTTAGCACCTCAAGATGGCAGAGAAATTCACAGGAATTAAAAACCAGACAGGATGGCCGAATGAGTTAGAGCATCCGTCTCCTGTGTTGGAAGACCATGGTGTCGTGGGTTCGAACCCTGGTCGAGTCAAACCAATGACTTAAAAATTGATACTTGTCGCTTTCTAGCCAGGCGATCGGCATTATTAGGATAGGGCAAGGACTGGTTGGCTCAGTGTCAGGATAATGTGACTGAGTGGGATATCAGGACATGGTGCTGGCGACTAATTTTAGACCGTACTTTATTTAATCAATTTGTAGAATACAAACATTTTTAAATGTTTTCGGTAGAAACAGCGAGAGACAAGGCGCTTGGCTAGCCAGCGTTGACCGTAAAGATGCATACTACAGTGCCCATCTCTAAACATGATCGAAGGTATTTAAGATTATGTTGGAACAGCAAACTTTATGGGTTCACATGCATGCCGAATGGACTGGCCTGCTGTGCATGCATTTTCACAAGCTTAATCAAACCAATTTTTTCGCTAATGGCTACGAAAAGACATATTATGTTCCCATACATTGACAATTCATTTATTGTCGTGCAAACACAACAACAATGACAACCACCAGTAGATAAATTATGTAAAACGTTTACAAATTTAGGTTTCTATATACATGAAACTAAATCAGTACTAACGGCAATAAACAAACTAAAATTTTCGGTGTTCTGTATTGACACCATAAAAATGACTATTTCGTTAACAGAACAAAAAGTAGATGAATTCACAACAACAGAAAACCAATTACTACAATTGAACAAACCAAAGATACAAGTCGCAGTCTTGGATAGGAATAATGATAGCCTACGCGCCAGCTATCTTATATGGCCAGGCCAATATCAAATCCTTAGAGATAGATAAAAACTTGGCACTGGCTTGCACAAAAGGAAATTTCGAGCGGCCTATGACAATTTCGTCAGATAACACGACAGCTAGGGCGTACATTCGTAATATCTATGGCTAACAGTAGTACATATTCCAGACAGCCAAAGCCGAGACTTCCATGACCATTTAGAATAGTCATTAAACCACAACATTTTCGACAGTATCTGTCACAAATGGGGCAAGCCAGACATTGATCTCTTTGCATCAGGCAACAACAAAAAGTTACCAAAATATGTGTCTTGGCATCCAGAGCCACAAGCCTAGAGAGTAGATGCATTTTCATTAATTTGGAATAATAAATTCTATTACATATTCCCCCCATTCAGCATTATCAGCAGAGTGGCCAGGAAGATCAAGATGGATCACATCCACACAGTACTGATAGTACCAGCATGGGAAACACAACCATGGCTCGTGGCAATAACATCAGCAGCAAGACTTGATGGGCTTCCCAAGGGAAAGGAACAAACAACCTTCAACATCAAGGACCACTAACAGTCCATGGAGACGTGTCGACAACACCCCTTTTGGCATTCCTTTTCTAAGGAAACATTCAGAACAATTTGGATTAGACAAAATAACAAAAGAAAGACTAATATCACATGCCAGGAGAAAAGGAACAGTGAAATTATACACAAGTTATTTAAAGAAATGGGGCCTTAATTGCCTTCTCGGAGGAGTCAAACCATTAAAACCTATAATAGCTCAAGTGTTATGATTTCTAAGAATATTAGAAGATGAAGGACTAGGATTCGGTGCTATTAATGCAGTGAGATGTGCCCCATCCATTATTCTACCAAGTAGAGATGGACAAACCGTTGTGGTTCATTAGATCGGTGTACAAAAGAAACCCACCCAAACCTAAATATAATAGGTTTTGGGATGTATCAATAGTATTCAAGTTATTCAAGTCATGGCCTGGCAACAGACCATTCCTTCCTTGTCAATGAAAGACCTAGGATTTAAATTAGCAGTTTTATTACTGCTAATTACAGGACACAGAGGCCAAATAGATAAGGATGAAGCCACATTTGATTTATAGACATTACTTCAATCAAATAGTACAGGGGATCCACAGTACACATTACTAGTTTTCCCGTAGATAAACGGATATATGTAATTTCGGCCATTAAGGCCATTACGGCTTATATATCCAAGTCACGTGGAATCAGAAATTACATATGACTACTAATCAGCTTTATACGGCCACATAAAGCTATCTCAAGAGACACTCTCGCAAGGTGGACTATCAAGGTGCTTAAACAATCAGGAGTCACACTGGACGCCATGCGTCTCACCGTGTTTGTTTATTGTTGGGATTTTACATTCTCGCAACATCTAAGGTCATATCAAGACAGGTACTGACTTCCACAGTCTGTTCTCATGGTGGCTTTATAGTGCTGCCCCACTGGAAGACCGGGCTGCCCATACCTTGGCCTCATATCCGAGTCAGTCACATTATCCCAATACTGAGTAAACCATTCTTTGCCGTAACCTAGTAATTTCGAGTGCCAGGTTAGGTAGCAACAAGCATAAATTTTGTATGCCATTAGTTTGGCTCAGTCGGTTTTCAAATTCTCTCATTGGAAGCCAGTCAGCGCCTTTACTTATTTATCAATCTCGTCTGGGCTGCAATATCAAAATTTCACTGGTATATATATATAAATAAAATATATATATATATATATTTTATTTATATATATATATATTAATACACTTTGTCCATGACTAAGTCTGGTGTGATTTTTAGTGGTCTGCCTGAATTTTCATTTTTCCTCATTTTATTGTCATGATTAGTATTAGTTCCTACGCTCTTTAACTGGTGGATGGTCAATTGATTTTAGTTAACTATAAATATAATTTCCAGCCCAACAGGAAAAGCTCAAGCCATATTGTGCTTCTCTGTGCCTAATCTTACTTGGCTCGGCCAAGCAGACATGGCTTATTTCAAACGCTGTATCACAGAGCAATGGTTGTACTAACCCTTGCACCCTGCTTTTCTAACACATACCATTTTAACACAATTTTGGAGTTTCATTTAATAAAACACTACTTATGTCCCTGATTTGTGTGGTAATTTTTAGTTTAATATAAATTTTGGATCAGGAGAATTACACATTTATTGAATTGCTTGGCACAAATCACGGTTTTAAATTACTTGTATATATTTTTAAATAGCCAAGATAACCGTTTTATTCAGACTGTATCATGATTTTTGTGTCTCTAATTAACTGTCTGTTTTCCATTTAGATGGCCGGTGAAAAGGGAATCTCAGCATTTCCTGATGGTGATAACCTATTCAAATGGAAGGGCACCATATTGGGTCCAGACAAAACGGTACATTATTGTTACTGAAATATTAGTAAAGTTGCATGGTTCATTGGTTTTGAGTTTCTGAAATAAAAAAAAACATAAAGATGAATATTTTTAACTTTGTAAATATTTGAAGTGCAAACATGGAAAATTAATTTTGGCATGGACATCAAAACTGATACCATAAGCTTCAACAATATGTTCTATTAAATCGACTTCTATATTTCCGTTTGCTAAGATTGTCTTCATTTAACACCAAAAAAATGTATCTATAAATAACTGATACTGTTAATAATTATATATATCTGAATAATTATTTTTTAATTTAAAAATGAAAAGGTTTATTATATATTTTTTTAATTTCATCTTCCAGAAAACATCCAGAAATTATATAATAATTTGATAATAATCGCAACTTTCTGTTTGTTGTTTAAATATGCATTCTAGTTAAACAATTAAAATAAGTTAGGATTACTTGGCAATGGGTTAACAATGTCACTCTTTCGCTACCGTTACAACAGGTGTATGAGGGACTGAAGTACAAGCTGACATTTGACTTCCCTAGCTCCTACCCGTACTCCGCCCCCACTGTTAAGTTTGAGACACCGTGTTACCATCCGAATGTGGATCAGTACGGTAACATCTGCCTTGACATCCTCAAGGAGAAGTGGTCTGCGCTGTACGACGTGCGCACCGTGCTGCTCTCCATCCAGAGTCTGCTCGCAGGTACTGATTCTACTTTCAAGCGCTTTAGTATATATTTGTGCTTTACAGTGTTGGCCAGTTCGCTGCTGGTTTATGAAGCCGAATGGGGTCATACGGCTGAATCATCCTGTCCTAGCATTAGTTGTACCATTTCACCGCCACTACTTTCAATTTAGGTTCTAACTCAACCTACTTATTGAAGTTACAGACCTGTATTCTGACTTATGAAGCCGAATGGGGCCATATGGCTGATGAATCATCGAGCGGTAGTTGTACCATTTCACCACTACTACTTTCAATTTAGGTTTTATGGAGAAGAAAATGGTAATTTAACAAATATTTTTTTTACCTATATGGTAATTGTCATGGCTTTACTATATTGATGCAATCTAGTTAAAGTTGCATAGTCAGATGGTTGTGTTTCTACCACACTTTTGTGATAAATATGTTAGGTCAATCATAAGAATCCACCACGTGTTTACTTTACGGTAATTTTTATTGTAATTGGCTAACTTTGAAGACGGTGGAACGGAAAAGATACACACAGAAATTCAGGATTCACGTAAAGGTTCTGACACCATTGGGCTTCAGCAGTAACATGTTTAACCAAATTAATTAGAATGCTATTCTATGCAGTAACAAATGTTTGATGAGTGTACCAGTAGTCATGTTGGATCAAGGTAAGTGCTTTGGTTTTGAAAATCTTATGCTTTCTTCGGTCTATGCAGCTTTAAGTGACTTCTTGAATGACTACCTAGGAATACGAAGCGCTGTAGACTTCCTGATATAGGAAGCAGTAATACTAATAGATAAATTATTAGTTATATATCAGTTAATGGAGAGCGGCAGTCAAGTAACGAAAGCAGTCTTTGTCGCATCGCGACCAACAGCATGATGATGATGATGATCAGTTATGGACGCTTCAGAATTTAGCCAGATTTCCTCATTTTAATGCTAGGAGTAGCATGCAGTTTGCTCAGAATCCCCTTATGCCTCTACTAATTTCCTTTCTTAATTTACAAATCTGTTTAGATCAGTATCATTGGGTGGGGGGGGTTCAAATAGAGCGAAACATCGCGCGTAGAGCAGGATCCAAACGCATGGCTAGCATCCTAACCGTCAGACTGTCTCGACTCCCTGATTCAATCACCCTGTGCAGGTGGTATTTCATCGTGGGAGGTCAGTGCATCTCACTACACTCGTCCCCCTGGAATTGTAAGTCTCATACTTATAATTACAAACATCCATCAGTGCACTCGCTATCCATACACGGGCAAGGTTCAATACTATACAGCATGTGTAGAATCCTGGTTATGGAACAATGTTGTGGTATTTTTAAACTGTTCGAGACCAGTCCTCCTTGAACCACCCTCAAAACTCACACTTCTGCTATTCTAGGTCTAACGTGACTGTCCTAACCATTAGGCTATCTGGGATCCCTAATGCAATCACCCTACCCAAGCCTAGCTCAGTAACTGTAGCCTGGGCAGGTCAGTGCACCACACTACACCAGTATTGATACTGTCAACCAATTTCTTCTTCGTCCAGAGCCGAACAACGACAGTCCGCTGAACGTACCAGCTGCAGAACTGTGGGAAAACCAGACGGCTTACAAGCGAGTCCTTCTAGAACGGTATCAAAAAGAAGTCTCAAGCAAAGAATAGTTGTAGGCGTTGTAAAGAAATTGTGTAAGAAATACCTGTACATCATTATCCATCATTATCTCCATACTAACTGCTACACACCACAGTACATATAAAACTCCGGCAGGCTTGCCACAAAGAACATGGTAATAGTAACTCACAACACATTTGTCAACAAACTGCAACACATGAGCTACTTATAAAAGTGCCACCATGTGGTGACAACTTAAGTGGGAGGGGGTCTCTTCCTCAGATTCATTGGTTACTTTTGTCCATGGTTAAATGGTATCATGTCATGTTCGGCTCTTTTTTTTTTGCAAGCATAGTAAATAATGGGGTGGGGGGGGGGGTGCTGTCGACTTTCGCTTGTCTGGTCAGTTGTGGGTCTGAGCAATAAGTGGCTGTAAGGGAGGCGTATTTGGGACTGTGCGGAAATGGCCATAATGAAGCGTTGATCGCATTAACTGGTGCACAGGTCTGGACTATACACCGAAACCTAATAGGCACATCTCGTGTTCATATCAGATTCCTCCGGTATATATATACCATGAGAGAATGTTATTGTTCGCTCTTTCGAAATGAGTGGAGCTGATTTTTAAACTACCTGATTGATAAGTGCCTTCTCTCGGAAGAATGATAATATCCTCGAAGCATGCTACTAGATCTGATGTACAGCATTTGTAGTCATGTTGCTCATGATCAACAGATTGTTGGTGGAATGGCCGAGTTATTTGATTAAGAACCAGTTACTGTCTTCTGCGCATTGAACCTACAAGCATGAATGACTTGTTATAGCATTTTCCATGTTGATTGTAAAAGAAAAGTGAATATACTTCTGATTATTAGACAAATGAGCATGAACAACTGTTATAGCATATTCTGCTTTTTATTTTGATTGTAAATGAGAAGTGAGACGATAGTAATTGTATGATTAAACTGTGATTGATGAGCTATTATTACAAATTTGAATTCCTACTGGTTATATTAAGAAAATTCCAACCTAATTCTATTCCTGTAAACTGTATTTTCATATTTTATACTATAGTCTTTTTTTTATTTTTTTTTTTAACAAGTTTCAAGAGATATATCTTGCAGCAAAATCTCAAGATGACTTCTGAAACCACAAGACAAATTTGAATTCTTCACCAGCTTTATTAACAGCCGTGCCAGTAGTGACGTGTCATAGCAGCCGCAACCATTGGCCTCTGCTAGACGCGTCTTTTGATAAGTGTGCATCCTCCTATTGCCAAGGCATGCAAATAGTTTTGTCGATAATCCAGTATTGGTAGTAGCAAACAATGAAGTGGCGTATTCCGAAGACATGTGCGCTGTTAGCACAGCTTCCGGTTCCTGCTGAGTGGATGTTTGCATTGTCCATTTTAAAATTGATGCCCATGTCAGGCTGTCGTGTATAATATAATAAAAAAGAGGAGACACAATTTAATGGTGGTTCTCTCTTTTATTTAAGCAGCTATTTTAAAAAAAATATTTATTTAAACAGCTATTCTTTTTTTTTATTACATTAATATTTTGTTATATATATAAATCCTTCAATTAATGTTCTCCTGAAATGAATTCTTTTTCTGTCTGTGTTAATTAAGTCTAGTGGCCACTTGGAAATATGTCCAGAGATAGGCCGTACGTCATCGATCCTCATCATGCATACAAATTCCAGTAATGTAACTAATTATATATATAGAATAATCAATTGGGTATTTAAAAGAAAACGCAACAAGAAGCACGGAGAGAGGTGTATCAAAAACGGTCGCCGACAAGGCCGAGTCAGTGTAATATATTTATGTAAAAATAAATTATATTGTGGACGAAACAAATGGTATATTTCTGTTAATAAAGAAATAAAACTAACCTCAAACTATTGCTTAAGCTTTGTGTTATCCTTTGGATTTAGTTCCAGAGATAGCAGCATGTAATGGTCCCACCGTCCTGATATGACCTTAGATGTTGCTAGGACATAACGACCAACCGTAATGGTCCCTGTCCTGTAAGCTTATTGAGAATTTATTCCCTGGAATAGGATTTGAGGGATTCTGTAACTAGTGTAAGTGTAATACACATTTTAGAAACCTGATAGATTAGAATCATTTGGTTATAATGTGTGATATTAAAGTTGCATAGTCCAGTAGTTTTAAGTTTCTCTTAAAGCTGCATAGTCCGATGAAATATCAAATTTTCAAAACCAAACCAATAATCTAGATTTTGATCTTACATATCTGACTTAGATACTGATGCACTTATTAAGCATTTGTTTCTGCGTAGAAGCCAATACTGAGTCAATTTAACAGAACCTGTTACTGCAGAAGTCTATGGGGTCCGAGTTTTGGCAAGCTTGCCAAAACTAATTTTCCATGTTTGCACTCAAAATATCTCAAAAGTTTACCATTTAAAATAAAAGTAACTTTGAACTAATGTAAAGTAGATACTAGTGATCGATCTAATATATTTATCTCAGAAAAAATACAGAAATTCAAAACCATTGGACTATGCAACTTTAATTTCTATAGATTTGATGTGTAAACACACAATTAATTAAAAGTATAGTCTAATGATTTTTAATGTAATTTTTCTGAAATTAATAGTAATGTATTGATTTGATTGTTATAATCTACCTTACTTAAATGGCTAACTTTTGAGATATTTGAAATGTAAAATTAGTTTTGGCAAGCATACCAAACTTCGGACACCTTGGGTTTCTGCAGGAACTGGTTCCATTAATTTGGATCAGTATTCCCTGCTATGTGGCAACAAATGCTTAATAAGTGCATCAGTATCTAAGTTAGATATATAGAATCAAATCTAGATAATTGTTTTGAAAATGTAGTGCTTCATCGGACTATGCAGCTTTAATTAATTTTGGTATGCTTGTCAAAACTTATACAGAACCAGCAGGACAACACACATCCCCGGTCCTGATGATCTTAGATGTTGCCAGGACGTAAAACTCCCAACAACCAACCAACCAACACACATCTACAACAAAACTCCCAAAATTAACCATTGAAAATAAGTTACTTCAACTTAAAGTAAGATAGATTACACGAATCAACCTAATATACTTATCTAAAATAGAAATGGACAGAAATTTCGAGCTACGCAACTTTAACAACTCTGGAAACGAGAACTGGGACCATCAAGCACTAACTTTCGTCATGTATGTACATTATTTAAAACAAACATTTACATAAATCCAAAAAATGTGGGGATGGGGAATATAAAAATATTGCGTTGCTTATTTTGTCTAAATATAGCTAACACATTTTTTTAAATAGCGAACTCAAAGTAAAGTTTTTGGTATACTCATTTATTCATGATACAATAATTTTTGTCGGCCATTTATTTCTATCTAAACAGGTGAACTAAAGTAGAGGTAACAGCAACACAAATGTCTTATGATGGAGCTGTGCTATCATTCCTCATCCGCTTCCAAGTTGATATTGTTGCCAAACTTGGCGTAGAGCGAGACCTTCAGTTCGGAAAGGATTGTCCGGTGCTGTTCGGCTCGCTTCTCAAACTCACCGATCTCCTTCTTGAGGTTCTCCTTGCTCTCCTCAAGCATCTTGTTAGTATTTTCCAATGTACAGTGCACAAACACCTCCCCGATTTTATATCTGTGGTTTAGCGGGTTAAGGAAAGCCGGATTGTGTCTATGACTGCTGAAGAAGCGGCCAGGATGGATTGTGAACCGAGCATCCACAATCGAGTCAAACCAAAGGCGTAAAACAAATATATATGGGTATTTCAAGTTCCGCTGGTTCTTCAGGAAGCACTGAGGCTGTGACCTGGGATGCGGGGTCCCAGCTTCAGCTTACGCACAGGAAGTTGGGGGTTAGTGCTCCCCTCCGACCCCTATCCTTCGCTATATGCCCAACACTTTAAACTCACTTTGCACTTATAGCCACATGCCTCCTGATGACAAAACATGGTTGGATTATTGCCATGCCCTTGTTTCGAATGTAAATTGCAGCAAAATTATCCAAACAACTATTTTATACGGCATAATTTTTTTTTTTATATAAGACCAGTAGACTAGCTTTAATGTGTCAAAAGGCGAGAGGATGTACACATTTCGTGAAATGTGTTAAAAGGATACGGAATTAGTGCAGACTCGTCCTCAACCATCAGCAACTCATCCGCCGCATCTTCCAAGTTCTGCAACTCTTTCTATTAAAAAAAAAAAAAAGACATTAAAATACATACATGGCTAACTCCATTAAAGCTACATAGTCTGATAAAGGCATAAACTTTTCCTAAACAAAACCATCTAGATTTGATTCAACACATTAACTTAGATACTGGTATGTTTAAGCATTTGTTGCTGCATAGAAGGGAACACAGTCAATTTAATACAACCAGCGATTGTTACAACCTATTGTGCCAAGAATTTTTTTAATTAATTTAAAATAAAAATTACTTCAAACTATACAACTCTATAATAAATTTCCATGAACCAAATTGACTCACGCCATGCTTAGGTTAGGGTTAGCCAATATTAAATGAACATCATGCCACCTTAAATGAGTCAATTATACAATTAAAAACGCATTTAATATTTAGAAATGAAGGAAAATATACATTATGCTCCTTCACTCAGACACTTGAATTATCGCCAACTTATACACTAAGCATAAGTTGGAAGGAAAGTGGGCTTCCGACACTTGGCTGAAGGTAATTCCATGACTTTCCAGTACTGTAAGTTACAATTTTCTAATATCCTTTTCAGGACCATGATGCCTAATTTTCCAGTATTTTAAAATCTATCCAATTCGTTGACTTACTTTGGGCTAAACAAAAACATCCTTTAAATGCTCCAGGCTTCACATACTCCCTCAGTATGAAGGTACTAAACTATGAATCATTACAAATGGCTACCTTCTTGAGTCCTTGTTCTTCTTTGAGGTCTTGTAGTCGTGCATTGAAGCGGGCAAACTTGTTTATTTGCTCCTGGTCTTCATACGTGATGTGAACCTCATTGTCCTGGATTAGAAAGCAAATGGAAGGAGCATTAACCCTACATCACAGTAGATTTGTTTGTTGTTTTACATCCTAGCAACATCTAAGGTCATATCAGGATGGGTACCGACTTGTGACAGTACGCACTCATGGTGATTTTATAGTGCTGTCCCACTGGGAAATCAGGCCGCCGGCACCATGACCCGATATCCCACTCAGTCACATTATCCCGACACCGAGCTAACCAGTCCTTGTCCTATCCTAATAATGCCGAGCACCAGGCTAGGAAGCGACAAGTATAAATTTTTACATCATTGGTTTGACTCGACCGGGAACCAAACTCGCGAACTCCTGATCTTCCGCACGCGATGCCTCTGCTCTAGCGATTCGGCCACCGTGCCCGGTCATCACAGTAGATGTACCGACATTAGTTAGGGATTATTCCTACCATTAAAAAAAAGAATGGTGTTGTAATATTTATAACACAGACCTGCCAACATAGTTCCTAACTATAGTGTGCGTGTCTATGTCACTGAGTTCAGTGAGTATGTGTTATCTTGTTGATTTTCTGTGTATATATGGTCACATAGATAATCAACAAATAATCTGTACAGATGAAAACATGGCAAAGTTGGAGTTTTACTTCATGGCAACAGAAATCTACTAAATACATTTTAAGATGCATAACGTTGCCATGGTTAGTACATTTGATGACATCAGCCATCATAAAATAGTTTTTGCCGTGCAATTAACCTTCTTTGACGGCTTTAATATATACAATCTAGCACCTAGTATTATACAGTCAAAATGTTGTAAACGAGCAAATTTATTTCCAGATACAATGATCAAGTGTAAGTCACTCGACAAACACATACAGAGACCTAATTATTCCCGCAGTCCTGTACGGTAAGGGGTAGATAGATACAAGATTCACCTCGTACTACACAGTAGCCGGTGTTACAGTTTCCGTGGCACACCAGTTTGCGGGGGACACATCCATTCAAATGCATTGTCAATGGCCGTGAGCAAATCTTCATACAGAAGTGAAATATCTCTACACCACCACCTAGAAACAAATCCCTTGCTACACATATAGAAAACATGTGTACCAAAAAGATTATATTAAATTGATAGGGGTAGGGTTCTGGATTTCTATTAATTTTGAATCAAACTAATGTTTTGCACTGCGCGTACCGTCAAACTCAAGGCATTGTCAATGGTCGTGAGCAATCTGCATACAGAAAATACAGCAAAAGTGAAATATCTCTACATCTTTACCAATAACATTATATTAAATTTATAAGGTTAGTGATGATGCTGTTCGATTTTGACTCATGCGCAGAAGCGATGTGTCCCTCGCAAACTGGTGTGCCGCGGAAACTGCAACACCGGAGTAGGGTCAGAGGTGAAGCTTTTATCTAGGTCAGAGTTAAACCAGAGGACTACTTAGAACTGAGTAAAACTGTGGTCAATTGTTGACGGCCTAAGGCTAAGGTTCACATTCCCGCTTTATGGTCTTCTCAGTACAATTTTTAAAGTGCACGAACCGATAAAGCCACTGTGGTGGCCATTGATAGTGACAGGAAGTGAATCCGGGAGTGTTCGGCCTATCTTGGACCCAGAAACACCCGTGTTAAGATAATATGTACCACTCCCCGAACTATTCTGCTATTACATGCGATGATTGTGTGTATATATATTTATATATTTAATATAGAAAACAACTACTCTACAATAATAGTAATACATAAATAGTGGCTACTCTGACTCTGTATCTGCCGCAGTTCAGCCTAGGGCCTAGGCCTAGTAAAAATACCTAAAAAATAATGACCACTCCCTTCAAACATGGGAAATCTATGCCGCCCATGTGGATTCAGTGTAATTATGCCATCGGATATTATATATACACTCTGGAGAGGATTATGTGCAAGGGAACGACGTGTAGTGATTATGGACAGTGGCACGAGGTAGGAAGAGGAGAGCACCTGTCGTTAGTGTCAAGTTTGCGCACGTTGTCGTTGTAACTTGTAGTTTTTCTCCCTTTTTGACGTTGTCGCTGTCATTCAATGTCGGTTGACAATTATATTGTAAATAATCGCAATATATGCTCCAGACTAACCCTAAATACCGGCGTAAACATTACCAATGGATCAACATCGACACACAGGTTAGCACGTAGCTAAAAATCAAATAAACCTACTAAAACACCATAGTTACCTGATTTTTCGCTACGGCTACGGTGGCCGCCATGTTGCTTTTCGAATATACACTGCGGACTGACCCATAACAACAAAACTGGAAACAATTAACAATTAAATTTATCGGATTTTAGATGACCTGGATAGAGGTTAGACGTAATTTTATAATGGTTATTTTGGTGTATATTAATGTTATTTGGCACAAATATTAATTTCGCATGATATTAAGGAGGCAGGGTTTCCCTAGTTTGTTGTTGTTCCGATAGGTGGCAGGACTGACCCACTTCCTTCTTTCCCGCGCAAACTTCAACTGCGTACAGTAAGTAAAGGTATGTATTTTACCACTGTTATGTATCTTGGTTTATAACCACAGTGAAAGTGCGATCAATGTATTCATAGTTATTAGAGGGAGTGGGGCAGGGGGTAGAGACGCCTGACCGAGTAGGATTCCAACAAAGACCCTATAACAAACACTAAAGATGGCTCACTCCCTATCTCTCCCATGGTAATGTAAATTTTGCAGTGCCATCTTATGGTGGGTTTGATCTACCCAGCTGCTAACTGGTGTTTCACATCTAAGCACATAGGCCTA